>CAJQTU010000011.1:6600000-7017500 GCA_906901685.1 Desoria tigrina | reverse complement strand
GGACAACTTGCATTGAATTGATTTCAATTTGAACATAAAAAATCGATTACCCAGACTGCAATTACAGCAGTAAATCTCTCGTCGCGACGCGTCGTGGACATTGTATAGAATCAGTACTAATATTCCGGCAATACTTTCCATCACCATCATCTAAGATATTGAATACAGGATTGATAGACCGATCATAACGTTGGTCGCGTTCAAAATCAATATTTAAACACTAGCAAAATATATCGTTTGTGTTTGTACGAAATTGGCTGAGATGCCAGGATCTTAATTTTGTCCAGAGCATGCGAAAGTAATAACGAAAAGTAGACTCATTTCATGTCTTTCAGGCACTTTCTTTAAATATTCTTTCTGCTAATAATAATGAACTTAAAATGAATTCCAAGGACTTTCTACTTTCCAAATTGCTAGTTTTCATTGCAAGACAAATGTGTACCAACAGGATTTTGTAAATCTGGTTTTTAGCTCTTCAGAGAACACATTTCAAGCAAATTAGTCTGGCCGTATTTTATACTCACAAGGTAATCTTCTCAACTGTACCACCCCGATATTCCCGATATTTCTTAAACTAGTCGCATTCGAAAGCTTATGTCAAATGATGAAACTTTAACATTGGAACTATAGGCTGCTTTACCAGGTCAAATATGTTTTAGCGGCCTATAGTTCCAATGTTAAAGTTTCATCAATAAGCTTTCGAATGAGACTAGTTTAAAAAATATCGGGGTGGTACAGTTGGAAATGTTCCCTTGTCAGATACTTTGAGCTGCAGTCCCAAAATAGTAAAAGGTTATTGTGCAATATTTTAGTCTGTGTTCCGAAAAGTTCCAAATTTTAGCTAGAATCCCACAGAAAACATAGGATTCGTTTGTTTACAGAAACAGTTACTCCCCAGAGCTTAAATTTAAGCTTTGCCGACGGTTCAGCTGAAATAAGGGAGATTTACAACCACAACAACCCGACCTTATACCTTATTGTTGATCACTCTGAAAAGGATCCAGTAGTTCCCATTATTGCACATACATGAGTAATCTTTCGGCTATTTAGATCTCCCTTAAGGACAATTTTATGAATTCTCGGGATCGTTTAATTTACAATATTCTACTTTCCAACAAAAAAAATCCAACTAAAGAGGAGGCTTTGAAGTAAAACCAAATTGAGAGAGGTAGAATGCAAGAAATCGAGGTACTTACATCCTTGGATTCAATTTAATATTAAAATCAAACGCCTTTATTCATTTCAAACAATGAATGACTATTATATGCCAAGATAAAATCCTCGAGAGGATAGAAATCACTTAGGAAGAAAGTGTTGGATTCAAGAGATTTCAGTCGAACGAGTGGATTTATCCCAGAGACTAGTTCAGACATCTTTCTGACAGGATTGAGTAGGGATTGACTGAAAGGAGCAATCTGTACCACGATCATCTGGATTTCTACATCTCTGAGGATTTGGGATTAGGGATACAAATAAAGTAAAAGGGGAGCTTCATCCAGTCAGAGAGAAAGTTTCAGCCCATCGTGTGGAACAAGTTGATGAGAAGGAATAATGAGATCTTTGCGTGATTAGAAATTCTCTACTATCTGCTGATTTTTCGGAATCTCAGGAAAAACTACTCTTCAATTACTTCTTCTTCTCATTTCAGATGACGAGGTTTTGTCTTTAAAAACTAAACTAAAACATGATATATCTTATTTATTTGCTGCAATAGTCCTGGATTCCAAACTATTCAGAAGGCAAGCACAAAACAAGTGTGATTGCACAATTTAACCGAGCCTCCCGTGTGGCCAGATATTGCAGGAGTAGGTTTTTGAACTTCAAACGAATTTGTAATATTTGATCACAATTACAATATTGTTAAGAATTATAAAATTCGAATTTTTTAAAGCAGTGTAGTGCTAGAAATTCTAACGAACACATTTTACTGTGCCTCTTTTATGTGAAACTTTAGAGTTTATACCAAAGTTTTTACATCAATTATTGTACTGCGAATCTGATCTAATAATAACGTTATTTACAACAACACAAGGCTATTATAGGTAAATTAAATTTGCGAATTTCGAAAAATATTGTGATTTCGATACCAGTCACACAGCTTCAAAATGGAAATCACTATACATGATCGAATTGGTTACTCTCCTTAGCTGATCGATTTTATAACTCAATTTTTATAATAGTTCCTCGCTGGCTGATATAAATAGACTTGACATTTTATTAAACTTCATCCTAAATGGTTCCCTCTACCTACCAGTTACAAATTTTATAAACTTCAAACTTGTTATACCTACTTAGTTACTACAGGTCCAGGGATATTTTTGAAATCCTCTGTACAACGCCACTGGTTCGAATAAACTTTCTCCGTTGAATGGGAAAGGTCTGAGGTAATCAGCCTGTTCATCAGTAGTAATCAGGTTCTTAACCTTTGTAGTTTATGCTATCTCAGAAATCTTTTATTTGACTAACAGTCGACTGTCTGCAAGGCTGGTAGGTTGGCATCAAATCCATTTTCAGAGATTCTCGTCTTCCAGTTTTTGCCGTAAAATAGTTTCGCAATGTATAAATAAATCAGCTAGATCCATCTACGGTGACCCGTAACTTGTGTAAGACGGATAATCGATCTGAAACCCTAATGTTGGAAATTTGAAACCGGATAATAATATACAGACAAGCCTTTACATATTCCTGTCTTGAGTTTAAATCACATCAATCCTTACAGGTTATGTCTGCCGTTCCTAACGCTGAGATCAATATCTAATATCCTAATCTACTTTTCCCTGTCAATGATAATTAATGTTTTAATGATCATTAATGCCAATCCTTACACAACCATTCTACTCAGAACTTGAGTTGGTAAATTAAACTAAGGGCGGCGTCTATGTTTTAGGAAAAGAGCAAGCTTTAAAAAGCTGAGTTGAAAATTATTCATAAAATCTGCATTGAAAACTGGTTCGTGGTAGTCTAAAAGTAAATAAATATTTCCAACCATCCGACTCTTTTCATTTAGATAGGGATCTATTGATAACTCATGCAAATTAAACCGAAGTTGAAGGCTGCAAATTAAAATTTTAATGATTATATGGAATTCTGCAGGTTTCGCAAAAACCTGGACCAAACCCTTTGTGTAGACCTTTGTATTAAGTAAAGGCTGACGGAAAATCAATCCTAACGATTTGGTTCACTGCTGACAGGAAAAGTTTAGGAAGGCTGCGTTCTAATTAATCCAGACAGATCCCAAAAACTGAAAGGATCTCTTTCCCACCAAGCCGGATCTTTTATTGGTGGCTTTGAAAAACACAGGTGAATTCGGATCATTGATAATAAATAATGATCTAAAATCAGGGAAAGATTCTCTTCCTCAATATTGTGGAAATCAATTCGTATTCCAGGAATTCATGCAAAACAACAGGGGCTTGTGTAGGATTTTAGGCGTATATAGGAGGTAGGATATTTGTTCATATATTTATTACTTAATCATGATTCCTCAGGGTCCTTTGCATTAACATTACTTTCTTCTACTCGGCATAATGCAAATATTATATCCCAAGATTCTTTCACGTTCCTTCATTAGTGGAATTGGAGGGGAAATTAAGGCATTGAGGAGGCCAACAATATTGTCTGTCTAACTTTATGGTATAAACTTTATCCACGTTTTCTTCCATCTCCAGTTACTTCTTGCAGAAGCTTAAGAAGATGTAGAAGAGAAAGAATTCTATACACTCTGAGATGTCATGCTTTGGATGTTAATGTACAAAAACAACCTCAAATGATCTCAATTCTTCATTCAAACAACTGCAACTTCGTGTTTCGTTCCTGCCTTTAGGGCAGGAAACTATTGAACAATGAATATTATGAAGGAAGAGATGAATTCTCATAATTTTAGCCTCTGTTTTCCTCACGTCTTTCTTCCTGTAATATCAACTCCTCTCTAATACTTGTGAACTCTGGCAATTCTTCGAACTTTGTATAAAATATAAATGCCCGGAAATGATAATTTGGTAGGAGTGTCTTTAAGGAAGTGAGTCATTTTAGGGACTTTCTCAAAGGAAAATGGATATTTCCTAACAGGAACATATGTTAAATGCCGACTCAATGGTGGTGTGTTAGGTATTTCCCGGATGCTATTTATACGGGACTTTTGTTGGAAAGGAAACCTTTCTTCGGCGTTGAACTTCCTGACTGTCCATATTCTGGTATTGTGAAGAAAGGTCTTTTGATGCTAGATTCGTAGAATACTGTGTTGTTGTCGCAGGGCGAATCACAAATATTTGTCGTGAATCAAATTGAGTTGGAATAAACAAGTTGGATGGGATCATTCAAATCCTTCATCATATTGAAGTTTACGATACGAAACGAATACGCTAGTTTTGTGCTTGGAGTTATCTGAATATGCTGTTTCAAGGATGCAGATTTTGAATGGTTGAGAAAGTCGAGAGCATCTTTAAACGAAACATAAAACTGCTATGTAAACTACTAATTGTAAAAACAATTCTTATGGGTATCAGGATATTTGAAATTTTTCCCGCCCCCAATACTGTTTAAATGGATAAGTCATAGAATTGGTACAAATTTCGATACCCATAGGAGTAAAATTTGCAATATGATAGTGTAATAATTTAGAACAGGCTCAATACTAAATCCACAATATTTCGCTTTATAGCGAAATATTGTAGCGAGGGCCACGAACTTTTTGGAAGTTGTTGTATACCTTGTTGCCGTAACGTATATTTTCAAATCTCAAGTGCTATTATGCATTCGGTTTCGGGTTAATGAAGAAACTATTATTTCAACTCCCAGTTTCCGAATAAATTAGTGTACGATTTCAACTTCAAAAAGTTTAATACTACCTGGCATGTATGTTATGGTAGAATTTATCGTACTTTTCAAGTGCTTCTCAAGCAAATATCAATATCCCAGTTTGACCTGAACATAGTCCAGGGTATACTTGATTATGTCCATTGATAGCCTCATGACTGTATAGAAACACATTTATTAATGCAATACATTATACGGATATGATCTGCCGGACTTGAACCTTTCTATTTTAAATCAATCTTGACCTTTGACGTTTTGGGAGGTTTGAGGCAAAAACAGTTAAGGATTGGAAACTGGCTTATGTCATCACAACTTACAATTAGAGTACAAGTTTCTGTCAACTAATAACATATAAGTGGAGGCAATTTATCCAGCAGATTGGTTCGTATTAGTTACATTATTAAGACTGGAAAATAAAAGTTAAACTAGTATAATAGTTAAAGGCTTGATTTAGTTGGTACTACGTAGCTCACTGTACCGACCTCAGTGTATCAGCAGTTGGAAAGCAACCTTTAGAAAGTCTAGCTAATTACTTCATATGTATGTAATCCTTGGCCAATAGGTCAATGGGTTAAGCCACGCCATTTGATTCCACCCAACATCTTCAACTCAGCACAAAAAACCTTGTCCAATCAATAGCTGTGTTTTTCGTTTTTCAGAACATTGCATAGTATTGAATTTTGCCTAGAAATATCACACTAAAAGGAAACCATGTAATAAATATTCTTCACACAGTCAAGAAAATATTTGATAAAATATAAATTGATGACAGGTAAAAGAACTCCTCCTGACGTAGTTCTTGAAATTTCAGCGTCAGGATTATTAGACTGTCTATCACCCTGCTGCTTCAAGTTTCTTAAGAGTGATGAATATGGACCCCCGTGAGAAGGAAAAGTACAAAAACGGCGTATTTATGGAAAATGATGGATCTGTCAAAAACTTTCTCCTGCTCCTGACATTACGTCCTATCGCAGGAAGTGACTGAGCATCTTCACGGGGGGAGGGGTTCAGCAAGGTGTACAACGGTTGTCGTCCATGTAATGGCACTCTTATGTGTTTCAAGAAGAAGCCCAATGATGAAGACGTATTTCACCTTTGTTTTTAAGAACTGGAAAGGGAAGGCATAAAGGCACTGGAATTTCCACCTTTTCATTACCTTTACCTTAAAATTATTTATGAGAGAGCATTAAAATTAAAACCAAGAAATTCTACCTCTTTTAATTTCTCTGTAGAATGACCTACTTTCACCATGACGCATTTATGTGGAAAGGACTAATAGGTTTGTAAAAGCGATGTCGTACAGTTTCAACAACGTGGACAATGCCAGGAAAACAAGGAATCATATTTCATTTCAATGATTTGTTTCAACTCTCTCTATCTCTTCCAATATTTCCTACCTGGATTCGAGCTCACTCGCTCTGAAACTGAGTGCAGATTAATACCTGGAAATTACTAGGTTACAAATTTTGTCCGTTTACATAGGACAGCTTGACAAGAAAAGAATGGGTTTCTAGAGGAGTGTTGGTTGCCCAGATATTCTGCCATTTACTGACATTTACCTTTTCAGTCAGATCACATTACATTCTACTGAATTATGAAGACCGGACTATTACAATTTTCCTAACGAGACAGGATGGAATACGTATGTATCCTATGTTTGCCTAACCTTATAATCCCTCCAAATTACCCCGAGGCTCTGTTTATGGAAAGTAATTCCAGCAAAATGAGACATTAGCGGAAAATCTATAATCTGCGTTCCTATCTATGAGCTTTCTTGTCAAAGCAATCGATTTCGGCAAATCATATTAAAAATTGATAGCAGGGCTACATGCTATGCAAATATTCTTCATCTGATACTATGTCTTCACGCTTCAATCAACAAATTTGACAATTTAATTTAGGGTAATGAATTGAAATTTTTATTACACACACAGGAAAACTGTGTGAGCGGGTTTGAACGTATAGATAAAAGTGACTCGTGTACTCTTGTCCATAACACGCCTGAAACTTTGACCACTCGTGTTCATATACAAAGTAACGTACCAAGTGAATTGTTTTAAATTTAAACTACTTGTTAAAAAGTAACAACATTACAAATCACTTACACAAAAGGGAAAAGCTACATCCTCGAGAGACAGACTTTACTTTTCCGAGGAATGGAACCTTGTCCTCATTTTCCCCGCTATTTGAAGAGATGAAAAATGCTCCCGTTCCGCACCTCAGGACTTAAAAGCAGCTAGTTCCAGTCCTTTAAAATCCATGTATTATAGTCACTCATCTCCGTTCCAGTTTTTCTGAGGATTCAAATAAGCTGGACACGGTTTCCGGATGTTTCCTTGATGAATAAACGGGGAGATCCTGTTGTCATAAGCCAAAGAAAGCTTTATTACTTTTCGGCTCCCAAGAGTCTTAGGAGAACAAGTCGACTTTCACAGGTCTGGGTCTGGCTGTGTCAACAAATTGGTAACTGACCGCAGCCGTATCTCTGTAAAAGATATTATATTTATTATGGAACGAGGTTTTGGAGGAACTGGAGTAAGTGGAGAACAGAGATTGATGTAGCTTTCCTCGTCCGTATCTCTCCGCAAAGTGAGGCATGGATGTGGATGGCGGGTGTAAAAGTGACTGAGTGAGTGTAAAACCGAGTAAAAGTCGGAACGGGGAACATCATCAGGCCAACGTACTACCCGTTAAATGTAGATCCGATTTGCAATGCCCGATCTGTGCATTTTACCACAGTTCTACTCCTACCTGCTGTCGACGTCGTGTAGGTTGGTGGGCTGGTTCTGTCTGGCTTCCAGTTATGTACAGCATCAGACTCGGTAGGGAAAAGCTCTCCCGTTTCCATCATCAGCATCCCGAGGATCGGCAGAGAAGGAATCGTTCTTCAATTTCAACGTGCATTGACCAACTCTTGCGGTGAGGACTTAGCAACCACACCGGAAAATTACGGACAATGGAGCGGAGGCAAAAGTTATAGTGCCCTGATATGAAAGATGTGGTGAATCCGCATGGTCTAAGTGCTCCGTTTGTGTGTCCTCTCCTTATGTTCCATTATCTAAGAGCTTATTGTTAATATAATAATATTTTCCTTTCCCATGTCTATTTGCCGGGAGGGGGGACGGTTGATATATTTACAAGAGAGAGATGCCTGACAGGAGTCAGCGGACATGCGATATGTTCCATGCTACTTGAAATATTTCCTATGAAAATGAAAGGTAGTCAGGAGAGCGATTGAAAATGTGAGCCGGGATTGATAATAAACGTATTTTTTATCCTTTGCTTTTGAGTAGATCGCTTTTGGATTGCATAGCAGGGACTGAATATATAGTGAATATGTAACATTGATGGGCCTAAACTGTATAGGGAAAGGAGAATACTGGAAATGAAAAAATCGCGGGATTGATCTTGCATCCCAGTCGCATGAAATCGGATATTCTTGTACCTTCCAACGTGCCCGAATTTATGACTCCTCCAGACTGTCAGTTGAGAAGGATATGACCTGGTTTTACTTTTACTTGTTTTGTCCTCCCCTAGGGCTTTCTCTCGGAGGGATTTAAAAGTCTTAATGGAACTTTGATCAAATACAGATTCAATATCATTTTACTCAACTTCAACTCCCATTCCGCTACTGTGCCTTGAGATGCAGAAACACACAAAACGGCTGTACCTCTATTCCTCCCGCTATATTCGCTATATTCTAAAGGTTGGATGGAGGATGTCGAAAGGAAAGTGTTGCAGTAATTTCGGTTTTAGAGACTCTTCTAAGAGTAATAAACTGAGAAATTGCTTTTTGTAATTAAGCTCACACTTAGAGTCAGGGAGGATAGGCTAATAGGGAGCGAGTAGTAAAATTTGGGACAATCCATTGTTAAGAGCTTAGGCAGATTACGCGCATTACACCCGCCGAGATTGGAAGAATTAGAGCAAGGCATTAAATTTGAGGAAAAACTTCCAACGGCTGATGGTACTCTAATCCCTATTTTACGATAATTAGAATCCGCCATTTATTACACCAGCTCCAATCCTGGTTCTGGAAAGTAAATACGGAAATCGCTGAAATATTTTTCTTCTAGAACGTGGATTTAGTGGATAGACAATGATAGAGCTTGATTACTTTGGGATGCTAATTCATTACCTTGGGAAGAGTATCTTCTATTTAATTTGTTATGGTCAGGCTGTATCGGCAGAATCGTGTTGGAACTTTTCCTTTCCCTTTCCACTGTTGGCCATCTACCAAGATGAACGGGAACAGGGTTCTTGGAGAAATGTTTCTCGCAATGCTCACGATTTGTCGTGGAGAAAGCATTGAGGAAATATGAAGAGATTCGGAGAATGAATGCTATTGGAACAACTTTCTCCGCAGCTGAATTATCTTTTAATTTGCTTTCTTTCTCGATTTTTGAGTCACAATTCGAACTTCATGCCACTCGTTTAGAAATCTGTTGTGTTTAATTTCCGATCTGTGTTAGGAGATTACATCCGTTCTAATACTGTAATTGGGGATCCAATTAAAAGAAAACGGGGATGTTGTTTAAAGTCATTGGGCAGAGGATCTGGTTTCGGAAAATGATATTCAAATATAGTAAAAGAGGAAATGTGATCGAAATTAGGATGAAATAGGTTGAATAGCTCAGCTTTTTGTTTTGAATGGATAAAAGCTTCCAGGTTTAAGAGCTTTTAACAATTTTAGTGCTGCTATATCAGGTTCTTCCGATAATGGCCATCAAATGGATAACGGATTTTCTACTTTTTAAACCTTTCACTTTGAACCAATGGAGCAGCCATATGCTATATTGATATGGGAGCCTGAACAGCATTGTACATATGTTTATGATCAGTTTGCTATGAAAGAAATATGGAATTCCATTACCAATATGATCCCGGAAATCGCTAAACATTTAAAAATTATTATCGTTTTAGGTGAAAGCATTATCGATTGCTGAATCACTTGAGCCAATTTCATTAGGATATATAAAATATCCACTAAAATTTTCCTGCATACGTAAATCGAGAATTTTTGTCCGTGTTATATCATTCAAATTCATCTATTCTGCGGCTTTGTTCACAGTCATTGGATAGATGGGATGAAATTATATAAATATAGTAAATATAATGTAGGTCAGCTTGTATAGCGTGTAGTGAAAACGTCTAATTTACCATTCTTAATTGCAACCACCAAAGTCTTATTAATTTAACCGAATCAGCAGTTTGAAATCATCGACTTTGACTTTCAATTAGCCAAAACACGTTCAATACAATCCACCAGGGATAGTAATTGATTTTTCATGTCCTGTCCTAGTAATCCAGAGAAAAAGACTCGAGTCAGGAACCTATACTAGTATTTACATGAATATCGTCTGGAAAACATGCAGGTGTTCCTTTCAATGCCTCCGAGTAAGTTGACAACGTCTTATCGGTACGGATAACCAAAGTTCATAGTTCTGAAGCTAGTTCGTTGGTTATGTATACTAGAAGGTCGGAGGAAAGTCAAATTATTTTGAGCCACCTGAAGCGGAATACTACCGGAGGCGTTAATACAAGAATAGCAGTGAAACAAGAAAAGAAAGTTCAACTTTTTATGTCCGACGCACTTTTCCTGCTTTCATTTGGCCTGTAAAATAAATTAATGGCTGCTCTTAGTTTGATTATAAGAACTGAAGGAGACTTGTTGTCGACGGGGAATTGTCATTCTTCTATGCTTTCCCTTGTTATTTTACCACCTCTTCAGTGAATATCAGGAGTTGTTGCATCGGAAAGGAGACGAGTACGGTATTAAGTCCAAAGCCAGATTCGACAGGATCATAGACGTCGTCGGTGTTGTCGTCTGTTTCATGAGCACTAATGATGAGTAGGCTTCCGGGGATTTAAGCCTTTGAAGAGGTAGAGAAGGACGTACAAGAGATCAGTATGTTTAATCGAATTGCGGATAGTGTATCCTATTTCTCCTAGCTCCTGTCCCCTCTTAACTCTAAAGATTGAACTCATTTTCATTTATATCTTTGAAGAGTGGAGAACTGCCGAGGAAACCACTTATCTGGCTTACTTGGAAAATCGATTTTCTTCAAACTATTTCGTCAGGGCCACTTGCTTTAATTTTCTTCCAATCTACTGAGATTCGATGGGCCAGATACATTTCCGGAATATTGTGAATTAACCCTTTGGAGTGGGTTAGTTCAGAGCTTCAGTCAGTAACTAATCTAAAGATTAATGGAATCGGGTCGAGTGACAACTGTTGGCTTAATTATTACTGGAAAAGCAGCGCCGTTAATTAAAGAAGATTTCGAAAAACACGTTAAGATTAAAGAAGAGCATTGCATATTGATAGAGTAAATGTTTTATGATTTTATCGGAAACTCCTATCTACGGCCCACAAACCACACCACCTCCATTACGATATTACGATAGGAAGTTTTGATTTAATAAACAAACAAATATTCAGTGGCATGGACTGACATATAACAAGGTTTACTAACCTCTATTCCAAAAATGTCATATTTAGACGATTTTTAATGAAAAAAATTAACGTATTCAGCATAACAATATTTCATAGCTATTAAAACTTAAAATTTAATTTATTTATTTATACACAACAATAATTTATTATTATATACCGTTTTTGCCGAAATAGGTTCCAACTTCGATTTTGAAATGTTGATTAAATTATATTCAGCAACCTAAGCTCCTTTACTTTTCATGCTGAAAGGTTGAAGGTTGTTTCGTATATAATTTTGAATCATCACTTTTTCACCTTTGTAGTTTTAGCACACACAGTATAAAAAACGCTGTTTAAAATACTATCAGAATAAAATTGATAGTAAATGCACTAATTTGTCAAGCTTAATTTCCTGTAATCCTTCCGAGCTTCTATTTTAATTGTCACTAAAAAGCGGAAACGGCCTTTTGAGGTTACCGAGCTTTCCCATCCAAACGTAAATTATGCAAACTACATGGCACTAGATCATATCCAAATCCCAACACAAACATTGTGTTCACTTTGGGCCAGTTCCAAATCCAACAAACCGCATCTTTCGTATATATATAAAGTGACAAGATATGAAGTTTGCACGGAATAGATAATAGATTTTGCAAATGGGAAGTTATACACAGAAGAGAAAGTGAACCCTGCATAGGAAATTAAATTAACTGGCTATTTGTTCCATCCGCAGAAGGTTCCGAGATTCCCTGCTGCAAGAATGAAGGCTGAAATATGAAAATTGGAGTCCATAAGTGCAAGCTGATGTAATAAATCATCGCTCTCGTCTGACCGAAATACAAACAGGAACGGACGGCTATTGTGGTGAAGCCTTTAGAGGATGAAACTAAAGTTGTACTATGCAGTGGGTTAGATAGGTCATTCCGATTTCCCTAGTCCATCTTTTCTGTGAAAGGGGACTCGTTACAGTTTACAATTTACGAAATGGATTTCTTTTATGTATGTGTTTCCACTTTATTCCAAACGTTAGAAGTTCCCAACATGCAGGCATAATCATTTCACATTTTCATTATTGTTATTAAATGGGTGGGACTCAAAAATCGGATTCTTCACACAATTCCAAACAGGTTAATCTTGTATTCCAGGAAGAAAGTTAATGCTAAAAACCTTTAAATAATCAAAAATATTATGATTTAAATACAAATAGCTTTTAAGAGGGGCAATATTATTGATTGAAGTTTTTATCGGATTTTTAACGAAAATTATTCATGCGCTTGTTGACTAGAATGGGAACATGAATAGGTAACTTAACGTAGTAAAGAGTCCAGAGTGCATTAGCCATTAGTATACCACTTCAGGCTGACTGACGGAGCTACAGTCAACAGTTCATTAAAATAAATATTGGACTTCCGAATGCCTGGAAATGAGAGATGAGCATTCCTCAAATATTATGTTACATCTAAATCTAACATAATATCGTAGATGAAGATATAATATATAATACATTCCCAGCTATGGACTTATGGACTATAAATTTAATTTGTATGCGATATGATCCTCTTAATTATTATTTAAAACATTTATAGATAGATTATGGGTAGAGGTTGAGAAAAACTAGTAGCTATACTTTTGGCACAAGCCCTTCACGACGAGAGAATGTAATCCTTTGAGTAATTATTATTGAAATGGTTCGTTATATAAAAGGGAAAGTTCTAGAAAAACACTTCTTCGTTCCCAGTACTCAATTTAATATTAAACTTTGCTCTTTCCACACAACCAACTCCATTTTAATTTACTTCTCTAATTATAACGTAGGAAATGCTAAACTCCAGCTGAAAAAAATGGATGAAATGATTAAAAGAAACGGGGAACGATAACATTTCAAAGGAATTCAGAAAAGAGCTGACCTTATAATTACTTATAGTAACTTACGATTAAATAAAGACTTAGTCACGACATTCATATTTTAAACCAGTATAAGCAGCATATGCCTTCATCACAATTTCTTGAGTTGATATAAATTCGTTGTCCACTGATCTTTGATATCTTTGGGCGATAAATGATTTACAAATATTGTTAGAAATCGCAGTAAAATATTAACATTGACAATAAATTTGGTCGAAGATATCAGTGGTGTGGGTGAAGTAGAAGTGACGATAACCATATTACAATATGCGCTCCGTTACTTTAATTCTTTTGGAGAAAGTAATCCCGTTGCGGGGTCAGAAAATAATTGACTAACATAAAAGACAACCCTCTGGCCCTTCGGAAGCATCCTGAACCTGCTTCTTAACCTTTTTACTACATCTCCGAATTAAGCTGCGGCTTCGAGGTTTGTTTCGATTAAAGGGACTGGAATCTTCGGGCGTGAGGAATTGAGGCGACTGACGAGCGACGGCCGACGGGCTGGATGGTCCCCTGCTCGACGGTGGACTGTTGAAGACACTTCCTGGTCTCCCGTAAATTGGAGATGAGGGCTGAGTCGGTGTAACCGATGTCGATGACGAGCGGCTTTTGGCTTTGGACCCTGCATGTGCGCTTAGTCGTCGCCGTAGTCCACAGCCATCCTCTTCATTGTCCGTTTTTTGCTGCATCGGGATCTTCGCGAGGTGAAGGAAGGTTCGAAAGACCTCCTTCACGTTCCCACCCCCCTTGGCTGAGCATTCCATTATTTTTGACCTGGAACAATAAATAAAAAGTTGGTGTTAGTTATGAGAATATCGTGTGAAAGTTGGTTTACAGGTCAGCATGAGCGCAGATTTAAACCGTGGGTAAACCAGAAGAAATTGAGCCGACACTGACCTCTCTGACATGATAAAACCCCCAAACTTCACCCATTGTATTCGTCTTTGATGCATAAAACCCTACACTAATTGTAAGTTATAAAAAATGGTATGCACCCAACATACTGGCGTCCTTCCTTTTAAAAAAATATTTAGAGTATGGGAAAGTAAAAGCCTTTGTGTAATAGTATAATCATATCCACAATCGGTTTCTTGGTATGCTAGCCGTGAAGAACTTGAATCTCTTGAGCATTCTACTACTTGCAATGTGGAGTAGAATAGCACTTCCTAGATGTTGGGAACCGCCACAGACACAGGCTCATAAATCGAAAAGGAACAATAAAGTATAGGATAAATAATTTAAATCCTTCTCTCATAAAATCCGTACCAGAATGAAAGTTTAAAAGTCACGTAGCAGCTACAGCATATAATTACACATCGGAAGGGCATTATGAATAATTTATCTCGAAAAATATTAACCTGCTCCAGACTACTTAAATTAAAGTTGCAAGGAGTGAGTAAGTGGATCATGGAGTCGAGTCTTCCATCATTTTTGCTTCCTACTCTCCACAATACCGTTAAATACTAATACACCCTGAAAGTTTCTATTTCGGATTAAGGAAAACTAATTAAGCTCCAGAATGACGCTGGAAGGCATCATCGTAAATTTATCTAGGACCAAAAGGACGGTAAAGATTCCCCGTAATGGACTATATCACACATCACACGTAATGAAAAGTGATACCTTGAAGGATTGAGTTTGAAGTGATTTCTAGGAGCCTGTCAGCCAGTATTTTAGAGGTAAATAAATCTTTAATGGTTTCCCAGCTTGACGCATTCTTACAATATACTTACGGCTACGAGGCTACTAGATTTCTTGGTAGAAAGTCTAACGTCTAACCTCGACTTCGCTACTAATGTTATAAAGAAAGGGAAATAAAAACAATGATCCTTCAAGATCTTAAGATCTTTCTTTGGTCGTAACGTCAAAAATCAGGAACCCCTACTAACGTTTCATATTTTTAATAAAGACGAATGATGTTGAACGAGAACAAGGAGATACTTCAAATTTTTAAAGAAGTTTCAAGATAAGTTTACAGAATATTATTTTTTATCTCGCCAACAAAAGACAGGGAAAGTAAATTAAATTTACCGTTCATAAATCAGAGCTTTTCCTATATGAAAATTAACGTTAAATTCTCCCTTCACCTCACCGTAAACTGGTCGTGTGTAGTGCATTATCTAAAGTGTGTGTGCTTCCTAATGCCGTGAAAACCACATTTCCTTCCATCTCTACTAGATACACGGTTTCGGAAGTGTCTGCCTCGGGTACTTACTTGAGTATTGGCATATGAGAGGACATCCAATCGGACACATCATCAAACTCGACTTCAACCCTGGTTAACTCGACATCCATCTTGTTACCCGCAATAACAATGGGGATTTCCTGAAAGTCAGCCCTCTGTTCCTGAATCTCCTGAAAGCATCCTTTGACAACGTCGAAACTGGCGAGGTTATCTATTGCGTAGACGAGGAGGAAAGCATGAGCCGTCGCGATGGACAACCGCCTCATTGCTGGGAACTGCAAATCCCCAGCCGTATCCAAAATATCTACCTTCAGAGTTATGGATCCGAAGTCATACTCTTTACTGTATAAGTCTTCCACCGTTGCCTTGTATTTGTCCGCAAATGTGTTGAAAAGAAATCTTTTCACAAGGGCACTTTTTCCAACTTTTGGTCCACCTAATGCCACAAGCCTTATACGTTCGTAATCCCCCATCTTACTTTGATATAGATACTAATATATTATCTCTTTCCCTCAATCCAAGACCTCTCCACCTTTCCCGATTTGTCTCCAATTTTTTTCGTTAAAGACTTCGGGTTATGCCAGTTGATCCTATAAGATGTAAAGGGATGATTGTTTCAAACAATTCAGTGCCCTTCGAGTTCCGTTAGCACGATTTCCGGATTGAAACCCAGAGATTCATAAACACTCCGAGTTAGGTTTACTGTTTCTGGCCCCGCCTCCAATCTGCAAAAAAACACACAAAAACAAGAATGTTAGATTTGATTATGTCTGTCCTCTCGATGAAACGTATACCGCATGCTGATGGAAATCCTGGACATTTCCATGCGACTGTTCATGTTGGTGCGGGGGTAATCGAAACGGCCTTTCCAAATAGGCCCATCCTCATCGAAACTGAGCACCCACTTAATCTAATGGGAATATGTGGATAGACACTATGGACTTAGCATCAGCGATAGGCAAGTGGATGTCGATATAGAGGAGTTAGGACTTGGGATGGCTGGCGAACCCAAACTGAGAAGTTTAAATATGCTAATATTAAGTTCCCCGTTGGGAATCCTGATTAAGATCAGTACTCGACCCCAATTTTACATTGATTGGACAAATACCGTTGGGACTATCTTCTGAAAATTCCTATGGAGCATGCACTAGAAAATCAGGAGGTGTAGTTTGGATAATCGACGGTCTAAGCGGTTAGGGCAGGCTGGGATTATTTTTTACTGATATTCATTTTTATATTCATTTTCTAGTCCGGGAAATGAGAGCTTGTAATTCGCTCATTCTTTAGTTTAATTATACTGCTGGGTGTGCTTTTGTTACGTATGCTTAAGCTATTATGTCATCATTTCTTGCAACAGTATTAATAATGCTAGCTACAATATTGCTCTCTAAAGTATCAAAAACTTGAAACAAAATTGTCTATTCGTCTACCAATTGCGTCTATATCGGATCCTCTTGCTTATTTCCATGTAAACTTTAAATAACGTTACATCGGAACTTTAGATAAATTTTATTAGAGGATTAAACAATTTTTGAATTAATCGATGACAATCATCTTCTGCCAAGGTACGTGAATTGAGCTATTTAAGAATTGCGAATTATTTAATTATTCCATTACTAACTCAATACACGTACCGTGATCAAACCCATTTTTTTCGTGTTTTTAAGACATTTCTAGAAAAGTCTAGAAAAAAGCGTATGAGCAAATCGATTTTTCTCGATCGTCTGAAGCTCTCATCATAATTAACCTCAACTCAACATTCTCGATAAAAATCACTAAAACCGATTCAGGGAACTTGTCTCAAAACTCCATTTATAAAAGATGAGCTTCCCGATTGACATTACAGATCCCCCGATCTGGAAACATAAAAACGGTTGAACGTGTTCAAACTGCCTCAACCGACCAAATAACTGCACATCCATTCCAGTCACAGCTTCAATCCAATTTCGACTACAATTCTCTTTGTATTTTGTATCTTTTCGGAAATGCTATCGATTCCAGTAGGATTTTATTATGTGCACCTGTCATGGAGGAACTACGTCTATCGATCTTCTATTTAGTCCGTATAATCGTGTCGATCCTTCAAATCCTCTCACCTTTTACATTACCTTTATTCCTCTCTACCCGATTTCATTCCTTAATGTTCTGCTTCAGTAAGGTTTTCCTTACTATAGGAATCTCATGTACTATTCAACCATTCTCGCTTCTAAAACCCTTGGAATCATTACCATTGCACGATATTCGTCTTTCGAAGAACATGGGAGCGGGATCCTTATCTCTTAATAGTAATTATTAAGAACATAGTGATTCAAAATGGTTCAAGATTTCCGGTTGCAGCCACGTACAAATTGCATGATAGAAAGTAATTAAAATCCATGACAGCCTATTAGGACTTGTAAGCTCCTTGATCTTTTCCAAGCCCCTCTACTTCTATATCCAAACTAATAAGTGAAGAGCTCCAAATCCTCTAATAACTCTACATAATTCGGAATTTCCTCGAAGAAAGCACGCGGAAGTGAAAATTGGGCAACGTTGGGATTTCTATCTCCCTTTTTTTTCGAGTTCTTTCCGTTTTTGTTCCTTAAGTTTCAGGATAATACATACGACAGGTGGGTAGAGTGGCTTATGGAATTTTTATTGTGTTTCTACGTCCGTCCGAGAAACCGTTACTCACTCCGTACAAGCAAGGAGGGGATGTCAAAGTGAGTCGCTTTCGTCTTTCTCTTTTCCTGTCAGGAGAAACAAACGAACGAATTCATAATAGGGACCTTGTTATCCTTATTCAAACAGAGACCTTATAATATATTGTAGGAATCGGTGTATGAAGGAAGAGTTTTTTTATCTGCCGCTCATGCGATTTTTTTATATAAGTTTAATTATATTTTGTCATTCCAAGCTGTACTCTATATTTAGGTCTGCTGACGTATCGAATCCTCGTAGATACAAGTTCATTGTATCGAAACAACTTTAATTGCGTCTCGTTTAACCAATTTGAAAGTCGCGTAGCGGACTGAGTAAATATTACAAAGAAAGTAACCAAGTGTGCTCTTGTCTTTGTTGATTCTCCATCTTTATCAGGTTGCATAGGGATATGGGACCTTCAACTCCCCCCGATACTTCAAAGGGATCAGGGAGATAAATAAAATTTCAGGCCTCCATGATGGCTCTAGCAGTCCTTGTAGTCTGAAATGAATTTATTTTACTTTAGATGATCAAATCAAAACCCTTTGTGCTTGACAACTAACTTGAAATCTGACTAGGAGGAAGGAAACTCAGTACTTTTGCTAACGCAATTGGACGAATGTTTGGAAACAAAAGTAGTTTTCTTATTTGGGGAAACCTTTTGATCTTTCTCGAAACATATACTCTTGTTCGCTAATGGGAAACTTTGAGTCCTTTCCCCTGCAAAACCGAGAAGACGGACAATCAAGTTCTCAAAATACGAACCCGAACTTTTATAAGGATCCTTGATTCCAATCCGAAATCCCAATTAGTCCCCTGTCTACTACTAACTCCTATAGGTATTTATTTTTAGACTGGGAGTTGTCTACGGACTGTTTTTCACACTGATGTCGAGGAGACGCGGATTACTAATTGAAACATATAATATGCCAGGATGTCATTTTAAATTGAACAGGCGGTTTCATATTGCTGGATCCGTCATTGACAATGTCTGTAACTCTGAAGTATATGTCGTGCACGATTCTAGTTCTGGGAATGTTTTGAGTGCCATCCTATGCTAAACACTAATTGTGCAAATGAACCGTAATTTTTTGTATTGAATTTTTGTTTTTATTGGACTTATTATCGATAGAAAGCTGTGAAGGAAGTTTGGCTGGATGATAATATCAAGTAGATAAAGAATTTCAGATTGACGACAATTCAAGGCATTCATCTACCGGTGGGGTAAATGTATAGGGGGCAATTAATAGGAATAATTTAATGAGGAGGATTCCGGATTGTGTAGGAGACATTTTGACCTTTTCGACAAACTAACTCGCGAAAGGTGGCAAAATTTTACTTGATATCAGAGTTTGAAATGGTTGAAAATATTTATGCAACTTTAATAGAACTTCTAACATGTGGAATCTCACTTATCGAAACTTGTTGTATCCAACAGCCTGTAGATAAATATGTTATTGAAGTGCTGAAAAGGCCTTTCATATTGAAACCTAAAATTTCTATATATATTATTATAATTTCAAACTGTTTTACGTGCTGCTTGAGCGACTAGGTTCGAAAATATTTTCTATCTCAAGTTTTGATGCAATCCTTGAATTTTAATATCACTACGGCTTTGATGTTTATAGTTTGAATTCAGCAACTTAATAGTGAATATCATATTCAACAATACAAAGTCGTTCAGTTTTGCAAGGCAAGGCCAAGGGTTCGCTGGTTTTTGGTGATTAAACAGGGTTGAAAAACTACTAGTAAAGGCTGTCCACTTTGAACCGATCACTTTGAACAAATGACTTTTAGCTGCTTTCTGTTGATGACATTCGATTGATCTTCAGTTTCGCTGAATTACTATAAGAACCCCATGGTGAATGAAGATTAAAGAGCCCAGGTAGCTTGATGAGTTTAATAACTCAATCATTTTTCAATTTACGAAGCATTTCTTTCAAATGGGGTTTGAATCTAATCTTCATTTTTCTGAAATTTTCCAAAAATTCCGAAAATTCAGAAAAATCTGGTAGCATTAATCCCACGAAAATTCCAACGGCCATTATATTCAAAGTGGCAATTGGCAAAAATGTGTATCCTCATAATATTTGAATATAGATTCCAGTGTTACATGAATTCAATCAATATTATTCCAACACAGTACTTATTTTCCTAATTGACTGATTGAATCTTCGCCCATACACAATATTATAATTGTAGTGTAACTAAAACTAGTTCAGAACCACTATATTGATTCATTAGTGACTAAAATTGAGTTGGCAATGTTAAATTGCTTATTATGTTTCCGGGATTTCATGTCATGTAAGCTTTTATAGAAATAAGCTTAGAATTGTAATTAAAAAAGTGCGGATGCCACCGTTTTTCAAACGTTACGGGGCCCTTGAAGTATAATAATGTTTGCGATAATTGCGATTTCAATAAACGAAAAGTGCCATGAAGATTTCGAAATAGCGAAATAAGAGCTGTTCAATGTTTGACACTTGAAACCTTTAGATCCGTATTATTCCACACTAAGCAGTCGCATGAAACAAGACTACGTTTAAGTTTGAAGCTTTCTAATTCAGTTCATTAAAAAACAGAAATAATTACAAATTGAGGGCATTTAATCAATTTTACCTTTTATTAATTTATTTACGATTTAAATGGAAAATTGGAATTTGATTGGTTGTGGAATAACATTCCTTTTTCCCACGACAGAAAAGATTCTATCAAAAACCAATTTAAAGCGTCAATTGTGAGCTGTGTACAGTTGACAGTGTGTAATTTCAACTACTTTCAGCAGTCGAATGTCTAAATCTAATTAGTTCTAATAGCAGCCGTATGAATGTTACGAGATAATACAATAGTTGGATCGACACTAGGGAATTAGTATTGAATTGCATATCGCATTTGTGTACGTGAATTCATAAATATTGTGATCAATCAACTGAAGAGCTGATAGAGCCAAGCTGGTTTATTTGATGGGAACTTTAGGGAACGGTAATAAAATTGTCTTCTCGAAACTCTCGCTAGCCGTACCGATTTCAAGCGATCAACTTTCACAACCAGAGAAGTCAGTCAGACCGTTGTTCCCGTTGTCGGTCCAGGAGCAGAGAGTAACTAAGGTACGTTATAATCAGTATGTGACTGGGAACGGTTGTCAATTCAAGCCAATTCCGTGAAAATACAGAAAAATAAACTGACAGACCCGTACAAAAGCAATTGCCCTAAAACGCTTTCGCATTACTACTGAATTCCCCAAAACAATCTAATTAAAAATGTATTGTAGTACTGTATAGATATTCACCGTTCGTCCTCGCCGTATATCCTGTCATTCTTGTCATGTCATTTATAATACATGGCCGTACGCCTTCTACTTCTCCGCCGTGTTATATTCTTACAGACGAACCACTTTGTTTACTAGTGTTACTGGATGCACACTAGAAATGTACGGAACTTAAAGGGGTTACAGCCCACTTTGGTTCTACCTATCTTTTCCGTTCAACTAAAATTTGTTTTAAATTCCATAGCTCCTACATGATCTAGAACGTCGTTGACATTTTATCACACTAATCCAATAGATTTATTACATTTTCCTTTGATCTCGAAAGAAATATTATTGATCCGTGATAATTCCATGGAACAGAATATTCGTAGGGAGAAAGTTTATCAAACTTTTAAGAATGAGATTATTCGTATGAAATTATAGTCACAGATTGCTATTCCTGCTGCGAGATATGTTGGAATTTAAGAATAAACCCATTTCGAATTGGAATATAATGGAAATGGGAGAAAAAGTTGAGAAAATTCTTATTAAATCAGCTAAATTATGGAAAATAATTATTATTGCTCTAATCCACAGGAGATGAGAATTTTTTCTTGCGACTGGATTTTCTTACTGTCGATTTTAGTTTAATTAAAGTTAAATCTGTAGTTAATAGGTTTCATATATATTTTTTAGTCCCCAAGATGAAATCCATGTTACTCCCGTGTGTAATTTAGACAATCGATAGTTAATTATAAAAATCCTAATGTGGTTGTAATAATGTGTCCTACTTTATTAATAATTCTTCTTTCTAACTGTAACAAGATGTAACCTCCAATAAGGTAAATAAATTTTATGACTAAAGTAATAATAAATCAGTTACCAAATAATAACCTCAGAATTACTTATATCATAATTTAATGCCCTAATTCAACCAAGTAATACACATTCGAGAATTTCTCGGCAATTAACTCGCCTATAACTAACTTGCCACATCGTGCAGTTGCTTATTTATTGTCAAAACTTCTCCAACCAACCTAACTCCTAATTAAGGAAGAGATTGTGAAGAAGCTGAAAGTCGTAATATTATATTATCTTCTCGTATTTATTAAAGAGACGGCTTATTTAATATGCAATGATCCGGAAATTATCCCTTCGAGCGAAACCCAACCCCATCAACTCATATTCATTCCATCGGAAATTCTCAATATTGCTTAGCAAACATACTGTCAGATATATATTGCAATTTGCAGAGGGATTTAATTATTCCGAGAATAGGAAACTGTTCTAATGCAAATACTTAGTCCCTGTGTTACATTTAAGGCCTTCAACCGAAAGTCCCTTGTTAAACACACTCAGAAAACAGTTGACAAATACAAAGGAGACAGGTAGACATCAACAGTTGCGGCAATTTATCAAGTATCAACCCTATACATTCTTGCCTGTTGTTACCTTCTCCAATCCCTAAGAATCTGTTTGCTATAACAATCCTAAAAGCAATTCATCGAACTTGAAATTAAGTTCCTTTTGAAGGAAGCTCCTCCAACTCGATCCATTCTTCCGAGTTTATAAACTTCTAATTTCTTTGTGGCAACTTCGCCTATAATTCCCTTGTTATAGCTACAGGAGATTTATTGAACAAAGACCAGGCTCAAATCCCAAATGTTCAAAACATCTCATAATAAATACTTCAGAAATATCAACTAAATAATACACATAGAGTGGGGTTCAGTCAGGCGCTTGGAAAATTCCGGATTAGAGATGATATGCCTCGTAACCCGAATCCCTTGAAATGTTGATACCTTATCAAATATTTGCAAAGAGAGTAAGTTGGCAAATATTTTTTAAGGGAGCTTACAGCAATTCCCACAACCATCTCATTGAAAAGTTAGACAATCAGCATTTGATTTCACTCGCCTACGCCTTACCTTCGTAATCCCTTTCCTATGGAGAATGGAAAATTTCAGCACAACTGCAAGCAAACGCTCCACATCGAACATCAGCAATCAGCACGAAAACCGTCCTCTTCTTTATTCTCATCTTTTATATTCACTCCAGAAGAATTCAGCTTTCCCAACCTCCAAGACCACCATCACGTCCGACTTTCCATGCTTAAACTCAATATAAAAATAAATAATGCAATTTGTTGTTGTTCTCTGTTCAGGCCGTGTCTACTGCACGTTGGTTTGGTAGAGACGCTTCAGCTAAACTGTATCCTTTACGCCGTTCCCACAATAATTGGCTGGAGTGGACGTGTAGCCACTCTCAGTAAGACCAAGAACAGAGGGAGTTTCTCGTCAATTCCCCGTTGCAGAGAAAGGAGTCAGGGAGAAAGTTAGGATAAACTTCCTCGTAATAAAAACCGCACAGTTAGTTTATTGTCCCAGTCAGTTCCACCACAGGACACACACCACAGAATCGGATCTCTGCTGGAACTGAAGAGCCGGCTTCTCCCGTGAATATCCTGTACCGCAGTCCAACATCAACTACCTCCAACCCCGACCAAGAGACTGTCTTAAAAGAGGACTTGGATGGATGCCTTTTGTCCTGAGAATGAATCAGGACCGTAGGTGGTAGGCTCTCCGTCCAAACCAGATGAGATTGGTTACCACAAAACCAGAGACATGCGGCGGATGGGACGGACTGGGCTCCGGAAAAAATAAGACTGCTCCTTCTCCCGTGTTGAGGAATATTCCATTTTCTTGCGGACGGATTTATCCCACTTGGAATTTAGAATGACAGGATGTTTGCCCCGTCTGTATATCTGTGTATTTAATATAATGGATGGGCTGCTAGGCTCACTGAGCGAGCAAGAAAAAAGAAAGTGAGAGACGGCACGAGAATGAGTTTGGATGGAGTGAAAGTTCGGAGAGCTGCTGGGCTGATAATGCGGAACTCAGGTTCATGTCTGACGAACTTATACTCAACTCACTCCCTCTCATGCTCACCTATTTGTGCCTGATTCTCTCCGGTTCAGTGGGGAAAGTTAGCCCTGTTGGGTATAAACCAAGATATGAAAAGGAGTAGTAGCAAGAATAAAGGAGTTGGAAGACATTTGGTTTTATTTCCCAAATTTCTGGAGCAGGAGAGGTAAAGAATATGAGGCTATGAGACTAAAGCTCGGAGGAATTGTCTTGGAACGTCCGTTGGGTACACTGAATATCACTTTTTACGGTCATGTTTCTTGGTCACGTCTCCCGCATTGTTGAGACTTGAGTGTGGAACATGAGAGTCCCTGTTCCGGTTTCCAGACTTGACCACCTTTAAATTAATTTCTTGTCATAAAAATCCTCATGCAAAGAGGGATGACGAGAGGAAGATGGCTGAAGCTGTTTGCTACATGAGAGACAGCCTTTCCATATATATTTAAACTCATTACATTTTTACAGTTGCAATCCTACGAGAGTTTCATCTATATGATGTCTGATGAAAAGACTGACATTTTCTTCATATTTCTTCTCTGTTGGAATTGTTTTGTGTCACAGCCGGATTCGAACAATAGCTCCTTCAGGTCCAATTATGGTGTGCAGGAAGTTGCATTTCTTGAAACTTTACTGTCTCGTTTATCAAATCAGTACAGCATGGACGACTGAAAGGGTTTGGCGTCTTGGACATCTTGGACAGAAAGAATTCGGAGGACAAAGCGTCAGAAATCAATTGGAAAGTACCATCCAGGAAACTTAATCATTTCATTTGACAAGTGGCATTTTAGAAAACAATAAATAGTAGTCTTCGTCATACATACTTCAAAGAATGGTTATAACTTGAAAACTCTTACAGCTTTTTAGTAACGTTGGTTTACGGGCTGTATATTTTCGCTTTGGGCTCCAAGCTTAATTGTTGCGCTTCGATTTTTGTGAATAAAATGCCATCGGATCATGCGTATGCAGTCCGCGCAATCACTTTAAATTTGATAATGTTTCAACTGATAGCGAATTAGAGGATGGTTGGGAATTAAAACTAGATTATTATATAGTTTGTCACCTAAATCTGACTCGGAAATGGCAGATAAATAATTCAAATTATAAAATGCATGCACTTTCCGTGCCGCATAACGGTATAAAAGTAAAACCATGTTCCAGTAAAAGGCTTTACAATTTTGCCGATAAGCCGATGAATAAGTAAACTGGTGTTTGAGGCCTCCTGGCAAATGGGAAAGGAAGTAGTATTAATAATTTGAAGCTGCATTCCTTGGTGCAAAGGGCGAAGGCTTATGTTCACGGAGCAACATACAAATATTAATAACCCTTTTATCCATATATCTCTTTGCTTGATTCGTCGATTAAATCCCTCAAACCCAACCTTAATGAAGTCGATATTTACGTCTGAAGAAGTGCACCAAATACTGATATCATAAGTGAATTTTATTACCGTGTAAACCTCACAAAGAGGGTTTTAAAACCGGTGGACAGTTTTAATTTTGACTCCAAATATGAAATACAAACACTTTATATTTATGATGCTCAAATGCGAACACTGCTTTTGAAGCGTTAACTATGGGGGATTGGAGTACTGAATAAACAGGCTACATTTGGCAGTTTTGACAGTGAAATAAATCAACTTTACTTGAATTCAAAAGCTCCAAGCGTTTGACATGTTGATGGGTATAGGGTTTGATTATTCGTATTAACAGCTTAAACTGCTCGATTTAGTATATTAATTTATTATTGGGGCTGAATTGAATGTATTTTAAACCTAGTGCAGTCATAATCGATTATAATATTATAATATAATTAAATATATAATTATAATAATATAATAGCATGCTTTCACCTTGTTATGCACTTCTAAGAAGCTTATTTATAAGTCACAGAATGCAGTCTAACTTCTGTGCGTCACAAGTCTGGAAATAACCCAAAGGAACTATTTTTGACTATATTTATAGGTATAGATGCTATAATAGCAATTGAATTATACAAAAATAAATAGAATCAACTCTTAGTTGTGTTTTGAAATGAATACGCAGAGTTAGGTTTCTGACTGTCTTAACTTCACAGTACAAGATTTCCAGGAAATCCCTAACAGTTGTATTATAAACCATTGCAATTAGTTGAACTTACATGTAACGAGTTTGAAGCTCCCTTTGACTGCAAAATTGTTCGCTAGTCAGGAACGAAATTTGTCAGTTTCAACTAAAGCGAAGAGGAATAAATATGTATGTGAATTACAGTATTGAGTACCGCATTACGCAGATAAAATGTCTACGAATGTGAAAACTTGTTAACAGTACAATAAAGCTGAATTTTTTTAAAAATAAGCCTAGAAAGTAAAAACTAACATTCATAAAAGGAATTATTTTTATGCAAAACCAAGTGTATGTTGAGTAGTTTATATGTCAAGTGTTAAGAATAATTTAAAATTAGTCAATATTGGTTACAATTGAGTAATTGTAAATGATGATGAATAATGAGCGTTTGAGCTTTACGTTCAATCCTCCGTCATATGACATTTGAAAGTCGTTGATCTGGTTCAACCCTTAATTTATTCATCAATAAATTTGAAAATCGAGTAGTCAAAAAGTTTCAGATATTGTCTTTTATCTTTCATACAATCTATTAATCAAGAGACAATTAACTCTATTTATTAGATAGTTCTTCAATTTCTTAGTATTTGCTGACAAGGTTATTTCCTTTCCAAATATACCGAATTATAATTGAAGAAGCCTGATTGCCGCATGACTGCTTGAAAGCCCTATGAAGTGCAAACTCAGTATATTGTTAATAAAAAGCTGAAGGGTCTCATTAAAAAAGTTCGTTAGGGCAGAATAAAAAACTCTTCTGTACTATCCGTTTCCACGTTACTGAGCCCACTTCATTATCACCTGGCTATGACATTACGAAAATATTTCAAATTTTCAAGCTTCGTTAGATTTTTGTAATTACTAGTGCAAAACTTGGGTTGGATAAAGAGTTCGGCATTCCTTTTTCGTACAAACGCTGACAAGGGCCTTGAACAATAGGCCTGAAAAAAAAAAGAATTTGTCAAGAACCTGGAATGTATCAGTTATTCTATTAGAACTTGTGATTTAACGGTCTGCAGTCATTACTTAAAATAGCGTAACTATCAACTTGCTATTTAAATTATCACAATCATAAATGGCAATAAGTTTAGATAAACACAAGATTGGGAGGATTTGCATTTTGAATTTTATGAAATTAAAAATATATTATTATATGAAGAAACAGTATTATAGAGAGTAATGTGCAGCATAAGTTATAGAATTTGAACTTTTCGTAACAATTAATAAGTTGATGAAGGATAATAAACGATAATACAAGCAAATATTTTTGTTACGAATGTATGTATAATGTATATGTATTAAAGTTTAATTTCCAAGAGTTTGCACATGGCATCAACAGCAAATTACTAATCCAATTATGTGTGATAATTCTAATTCATATTTCTCCATATTTATACGCTTTTCAGATAAAAATAGCATATTTAAAGTCGGTTAGACTGGTAATTAGCCTATAAAACATAAGAATAGGTTTGGTTGGCACTTGGCACTATCGATTTGAAGAGAAAGCCACAAAATAGATTTTACTTAATATCCCTATTTTGGTCCCGTAAATCAACTCAACAGCGTCACGAATGATTTACAAAAGTTTAATAACTATCAATAATTTCAACGTCAACGCTTTGGGGGGACCGAATGACGTCACAATAATAATTTTCTTCAACAACGTGGGTTTTATAGATTTTATGCTTTCATTTCATTAACATCAGTAATTACCATATAGTTCTAAAAATAAATCCAACAATATTTAATTCTGGCGGATAGTCGAAGAAATGTTGGCATTCGATGTTCGAAGTGCAAATTTACAAATAAAATTAATAATCAACCTTGTTTAAACTCAATGTGGTCTTTGTGAGTTGTCGCAGACCAATCTGAGAAAGACGAAAATGAGACAGATAATTTCGTTGGAATAAAGTTATTTCCATTTTTATTTTTTTAATGGTTTTTATTACTGCTTCGTTAATAGTTAATTACAAGTAGTGTTCATTCCTAATTGAATATGTATTCGTTTGTGTAAAGTATTTTATTGAATTTTGACCACTGACACTGCTTATACACGTGGTAGATACTAAAATGCATAAAACTCAATGCAGTTGCTATCACCGGCACAATATATATGAAATTGATGATATTTATGAAGTATAGAATCATAATAAACAATAACCCCGAAAATGACCTATTCACTAGTCTTTATTGCCAATAATAAAAGGTCACCTTACAGTTTACAAAGTTAGCGAAATCCTATGCAAAAAGTCAATTAGTTGAAAAGGAACAGGCGGTACAAAAGGGTGATAATAATGATTGAAAGTATCAGGTAGCATAACTAATGCTCGGTGACAGGTCGCTTGGCGATCCAATCCTTAATCTGTGGGATGTTGAAGATGTTCTTCTGGTGGGATTTGATGGTTGGGTAGTTGTCCAAGAGGGTCTCATCGACGAAGGATTCAAAGACATCCGAGAAATGGGCAAGAACGAAATCCGACCAGGTGTAGCTGTCTCCAACCAGGAATTTGCCACCACTCGCTTTCAAGTCCGTCTCGAGTTTGGTGAAAAGTGCCGGGACGGTTTTGTCCAAAACGTTGTTCTTGATCTTTAGTTTCTTTGCATCTTCAGCCGACCACATACCCTCAACCTCTGCAAAAATAGTTTAAAAACTCCAATTAATATCTCAGGAAACATTTTTATGCTTCATCCTTGAGCAAGTACGAAAAGCACGTTTAGTGAATCAAAGGATATGCGCTTTTTTATATTCCAGCCACCCATTCAATTTAAGAGAGCAAGTGGATTTACCTTTGAGAACGTCTTTCACGACATCAGCATACTCGTCACACTTGGCGGCTTCGAAGTCATCAGCCCCGGTGAGGTTGTACTTCTTAGCCAGATACCTGGCAATCGCAAAGGACTGGCTCAGCTTCTTCCCATTCTCCTCAAGAACTGGGAGCCGTTCGTATGGATATTCTATGAGTTTTCAGAAATATGGATTAAATTAAACCCCGGCACATTTCTACAAGAATCTCCTTCATGCATAATCCATTGCTTCCTAATTATATGGATTTTAACCGTTCCTAACTTAGAATCAGGGCGAAAACTCTGAATAAAATCAACTATTCAATATTCGGATGAATTTAATAATCAGCTTACCACCCTTAACCTTGTCCCAATCAGCCTGTTCAATCCGATTGTCCTCGAACTCTTCCTCGACATAGCTCAGTAGATACCTAATTGGCTCAGCTAGCCATTTCAGGTTGAAGTAAGTCACCTTGAACTTGGGGGACTCTACGGCACCCTTAAACTTCTTGGATGGGGAGACGTCGGTGGGTTCCGTTGCCATTTTTCAGATATTTCTCGACTTCTCGAGGAGTCAGTAGTAATGAGAGAACAAAGGATTGTTGGAACTGTCGTGTCCGAGTTGAAGGTTAGACTGACTGAAAAAGCAGTTGAGAGGATGTGAACTTCGAGAACAGTCGAATAGAACTGACAGAACTTCTTCTCTCGGGAAGCGAAGCCGGTAACATAATAAAAAGTCCTAAAGGAACAAGGTGGAGATGATTGAGAGGGACGCTACGAGGCTAAGCATCCCGTTCGTATATCCACATATCCAGTGGTAATCATGGTGGGATTGGTGAGGGGTTCGTTATATCCTAGTCGTTGGGTTTTTTGGCCGATTGTCATGGTCAAGGTCAATTTCGCAAAAAACTTCTTACCACCTCAACTATATGGCATAAGAGTTGGTGTAAACGTTGAGCATGTTGACACTTAAATTCATGGTTTTCATACCCATCTCTATCAATATTATAAACTTGCATATACATGAACTATAACTTTGAGGTTAAATAGATCAAGTTCGGCAAGTCCTTTTGTTTATTCTTTGCAATATCTGAGAGCATAAGCCTAACAAAAACATCGCATAATCTTACCTTTTACGTATCGAATGTTGCGAATTACATTGACAGCTTAGGATAATATAGTAAAATAGTAATGAAGTCATGAAAGGAATATTAATAGAATGGGGGTTGATAACATGCAGGAGAGGATGCGGATTGTAACTTTGTAACCCCAGCTTGCATCCTGTCATCCGGTCTATTTTGTACGTTTCGACTTTCGAGACTTCTTCGGTTAGTTTCTGCCGAGTTTGGCTATACAGCTTGCATATCTATCTATGGTTTGAGCGTATGTGATTTCCAAGTCCTTTCAATGGAAACCTCTTTGTCTGTTATTTTGGCGAATTTGCTGATAATACAAACCTGAATTAATCACCTGTTCTGTAATGTTCTGGATTATTGTGGAGAACAGACGACTCTTGAGAAGATACATTTTTTCAATGACCGTAATCGGTTACAGCGATAATTTCTGCTCCGTGAAAAACCACCCGTGTGTGATAGTAGGATAAAAAGATGTAATCGCATTATGAATATAAAGCCTTATACTTGACAAAGGATGATTGGCAATTGGCATAACCCAACCGTGTTTCATATGGAGTAGGACCGGTGAAAAGGGGTTTAGCTGCTATGGCTGTGGGAGATAACTGAGATAAGTTTTGCTTTTTGAACGTTATGGTGCCTGGATATCTAACTCTCCGTATAATATATGCGTCTATATTTATAATTTTATATACTCATACATTACTTTACGACTCCCTGACTCCCAAGGAGTTGAAGTGAGTTCATTGGAACTGAGTTTTGCAAGGTGAACTTCCAGAGCAAAAAAAAATCGGACAAAGAATAAGATTCTGTTTTAGAGAGATCCTCAACAACAACTAAAAACCGCCTTACTTTACGACGATGCCATTGCAGCTCGCAGCTCGTTCACGACCACAAGCACGACTTCAATTACAATTCCCAGTCCCTGATCCTGAAGACGATGTTTGAATTGGAGATGGAAATAATATGTCCATTTTTGGAGTATTCATACAAATAATGACAAAAAATATACTGTATTTGTATTTGTCAAGATCTCCAAAGATTTGATTTGCAGATCATCGAATCATTGACTTATTGAATGTATATGAATAGCATCAAGGTTAACATCAAAAGGGAACTTATATTTTTAGACATTGATGATGAGGAAACGGAATTCCCTGTAGGCAAGTTTTGTTGGGATCTGGTAGGGTCGGATTGGATTCCGTTTTTTTGGATTTCTGTTAAATCGGAAGATCCTTCTTCGGGTCGTCCGGGTGGTGGTGGTGTAGGTGTAGGAGTATGATTTTGCAAATGAAGTTGGCATGTGCCAATTCCCATGTCGAGATCGTTCTGTTGAATGCAGCGAAGGCCTGGGAGACATTCGGCGTGGATCAACCCTCCGGGAACTGAACTTTCATTAGTTCCAGTACAAATGGAGTTAAGAACGGAAAAACAAGTGTTGGCCTGAGGAAGCCACTGCATCCGTAGTTTATGATCTCCGGGGAAGCCGTGACGGACCTCTCCGTAGCATTGACACTCTCGTTCGAGACATCGTAAGTGAGAGCCGTAATTGCACTCGTTTCTTTCGATGCAGAAATCTCCGTGTGTTTTCTTACCGAAGGACTCCTCTCTTGATGAGCTTGAGACCGCAATTAACAATCCTAGAAGAGCTATTATTGCTCTTTTTATGAGGATCATTTTAACTTTATCACGGGGAGAGGGTTTGGAGGTTGAGCTGACTTTTGGAAAGGCCTTGAAGATGAACAAAACACGAAAAATGAAGTAGTCGTAAAAGTATGTAAAATTAGGATCTGTCGGTGTGTTCTCACTCACGAAGTTTGCATAGCCGGAGATGAAATTCTGATGGATATTTTAAATTCTAAAACCAACGAAAAATCCATAACAGTCTGGAGTTGGAGAGCATTTCACTTAACTAATGGATGCTTTTAATCAAATTTTCCTATGCAAACACTGTCAAAAGTAGATTGGATGCTACAAGGGCGAGGTCTCGTATTGAATTATGCAAAGTCGAAACATTGATTCATTGATTCATTGATGCAACTGAACAATACGTAATGGCTGAAATTGAATTGAACGATTTATTATATACTCAATTATTGCATTGCTTATTAAGTGTTGAAAACACTTTATGCGAACGACAAGTCCGTCTGTCCGTCCGTCTGTCCGTCCGTCTGTCCGTCTGTCCGTCCGTCTGTCCGTCCGTCTGTCCGAGCGATAACTGGAGAACGGCTTGACCTACGGTCCCAAATTTTGTACACTTGTTCCTTGGGTCCTAACACAGGCTAAGTTCGAACTTGGGTCAAATCGGTCACACCCCCTGACCCCCATAAATTAAACCCCAAAAACAAACCATTGAATCAGTTCGAAGCTCTTACTCTCATTTTAGACCTGCCCATTAAAACAGTTCAAAGCTCTTAATCAATTTAAAACTGCCGCTTAGGTAGTTTACAGTAAACTCTATGTCTATCATCTACACATGATAACACCCTGAAACTACATTTCAGGACGTGCAAGACCCAGACTTTTGGGGGAAATTGAGATATGGGTTTTAAACAATTCCCATGAGTAATAGAACATCTTTGACGTATACAGGACCACTCCCACTGACACCAGGGTGCAAAACCCGGGCTTTTTGGGGAAATTGAGGTATGGGGCTTAAACGATTTCCATGAGTAATAGAACATCTTTGACGTACACAGGACTACTCCCACTGACACCAGGGTGCAAAACCCGGGCTTTTGGGGGACATTAAGATTCGGTTTAATTAAGGTGACGTTTTCAACACTTGGTTACACCCGTTACATCGGTTTATTTGTATTAATGATAGGCAGAATCTGTTGTATTTCCCGTCTGGTAACTGGGTAAACACAATAAATCTGGTTCCTTGTAATATTTGATTGTTTGAATTGACTATATATTTGCAAACTAAATTCAAATAAGAAAAGTATACAGTGATTGAAAAGCACTTCAAATGGTAACCAATATTGTGTTTACATTTGGCTAGATAACCTGTTCATTTTGTGGCATCGATTACTACGAAAAAATTTAGGTCTGAAGGAAACTAACGCATAATATTTGTCTATTGTTGTAAGTCCGGAACCTAATGATTAGTGAATACATTAAAATTACCTAAGTGTTTTTGTCATGATTTTTTGGAGTCCTTGAGTGCCAGATAAAATGAAATACTTTTAACAATCATCTTTACCCATTCACAAATACATTTTATTTAAGTTTCAACAAGATATGATATTTTATGAACTTGCGAGTTCGCGTAAATACACACGTAAATTAATAAATTACTAGCTAAAAATCAAATGCATGTCCACGCAAAATTAATTCCCCTTTAACCCAAAACATAAGAACATATTATATTTTTAAAACTTCTGAGTTACTACTACTAAAGAACCTAAAGACTTTGCATAAAATATTTCTAACAGAATTTGCTACTTTTTTCAAATTTAAATTGAGAAAATAGACGTTTCATTAGCTGCACCGAACGTAATAATATTTGCAGTTGTATCGCTTCAGTTCTGTCATGGACGGTAAGCTGTATTCTAGCCGCTAAAATAATCAGTACAGTACAGAATGAATAAATAACAAAAATGTTTCAAATGTCATCATTTCAGACAGTACAGAAATATAATTGATAGAACAAAGATAATTCCCGCAGTTCCAGGGAAAGTGTTTGGCGTGCTTATTTGTATAGAGATAAGTATAGTGACAGATTAAAAAAAATCCATCAAACAAATAGATAAAGGTTAAAGTATGAGAGGACAAAGACGCCGATCATTATCACGTTATTTCGCAACTTTTCAGCAGAACTGCCCTCGGCTCTCTCGCAAATCCCAACGCCAGGTGTTTTTCCAGCCTCTTGGCTACAAACAGCTTCTGGAACACAGTCAACTCCTTTTTGTCCCTCTGACACTGGAGTTTCCTTCGTTCCAATGCAACCGCTCCCTATTTCTCCAGTACATTTACCTAATTCCTCACTCCATACCATGTTATAGGTCGGAGATGTATTTACCCTGGCATTGGAACAGATACAGATTTTATCGGGACCACAAAAGAGACCTGCCGATGCGTCACAGAACTGCAACGAAGCCCTATCGGCCGATGGAGAACAGGCTCTCCCGTGCAGGAAGATCGCAGGGACTTCTTTGCAGATGCCCAGGCTTCTTGGGAAATTAGGACGTTGGATGCAGGAATGTTTCGCGACACATTCGACCTGTTTCATGCCTTCAGGGACGGGAGTTTCTCGGGTCCCGACGCAGGCGGAACCGGGGTTTCCAACGCAGAGACCCTTCGTGGCGTCCCAAGACAGGTTGAATCCCTCCGAAGTCAGCGTGTCCTTGCTCATGCAGGAACAACGACCAAAGTCACAGACCAAGCCTACGGTGGAATTACAGTGCATGCTAGGGCCACAGACATCATTGTGAAGTTGACATGATGTCATTGTAAATAGGACAGGGAGGATTGTAACGACGGCCAATAAGTAATTTGCCATGTTGATGGATTTAAAATTCAAACGATCTGGTGGTAGAATAGAATGAGGAATACGTTATGAATATGAGCTGGTCATTAAATTTTAAAGTTACTTCTTACGCTTACGATTTTAATTATCAAATTTTGCAATTACTGTCAACGTATTGATAATAATTCCGTTTCATTCAGCCACAAATACAGTTTGAGAAAGCAAAAAATTAAGGTATGAACGCTTCGAAATTTTTACTACGTTTGTAAGGATGAAAATCGTAATTATATCAAGTCTCGAGTGGCAAAGAGTTTATAGCATATTATAATGTGTATTCTCTTTCCTCTTGTAACTTTACAAAGCAAGACTATATAGAATCTGAAGGAATTGATACAAAATATTGCATTAAATACGGATTTAAAATTTACTACTTAATGGGGCACATAAGATAAAATTCAATTCTCGTCCAATTTTTAAAATAACAATTAAAATCCAAACACTACATCGATCTCTATAAGATATTGACTCACCTTACTTTAAATTTCCGAATCTAATACAATGCAACTGAAGATGCACTTAAACAGCGTAAGAAATCCCGGCGATTGAAAAGCAATCATGCACTTCTCTAATAACAAGTTGGAGGATACAACGACTGTTAGACTGATGAACCAAACCCAGAATAGTTATTTTTTTAAATCAGCAGGGATCAATTTAGTCATAACCTTGGCTGAATATTAATATTCGGTTTATTATACAATGGAATTTTCAATACGTGCATTGCTTTTGCTTTCATCATCCTATACTTTATTTGTTAGAAATTACATACCTTTGTCTATTTGCATGTTATTCACTTCGATGCAATCATCCACGTAAAAACTTTTAATCCAAGGATAATAAGATAAAGATAAATTACGTACAAAATATTTTATCAGAAAATGATTTAACAGGGATTAGGAGTTGTTTCGGAATGTGTTTTATTTAAAGGGTTTTCACGTTCATGGCCTAACGCCCTTAGTCAACAGTACTTAAATACCAGAACAGAATCGTTAATTTCATTGTCCAATCTCTGTGATTTTATATATTGTAATTAGGAGATTAGATCCGTGAGTCAGGACTAATGACTGTGTTAATCAGGGTCGAAAATATTTTATCTATGAATATTCTGCCATGTGATTCCGTAATTTGTTCATGCTAGTATTCAAGCGTAACCTCGATCTCCTTTAAATAACATTCATAGAATTTAATAATCCGGGAAGTTGATGTAAGTTTTAATAAGATACGAGCTGTCAAAAAAACTCCTTAATTTTTTATAAAATGCATGAATTATACGCTAGTTTCTCCAGACATTAAAAGTTCTAAATTTGTTGAAGTTCAAGTTCCGAGACTTGATCCAGCATTTCCATATCCTTCATCTCAGGGAGTAAAAGAGCAACTCCGGCTCCAAAAATGGACGCAATTCCAAAGATGATGCAAGGCAGGTCCGGGTAAACCGTCGTCTAAAATAAAATCGTCTCTACTTCTCAAAAAAACAAAATTCATTCCATACAAAGATTGCATTGAAAACTGCAATTACCAGCAGATCAGCAACATACGGTGCAGCAATGCTCCCAAACCTTCCCATAATTGTACTGGCGGATTGGCCCGTGGATCGCGAAATAGTTGGATAAACCTCGTATACTACCAGGTAAAGCACATTGAAGCCAGCAGCTATAAAAAACTTTCCACCCATTGTAAATCCCACCCGGAGAAACTCGAACTCTAGAAATTCATGGAGAATAAGCAAGATCAAAAGGCCTTTCACATTATTTCACATACCAAGAATCTATATTAAAATATTATAAAACATTTCAAAAGTTCGACTCCTCGATTAAAATCAAATGTCAAACACATCCCAAAGTTACCTGGCGGCGTTAGGGCAATGGCAATAGCGAACACTCCCGTCAGTAAGTAACACAAGGCCATCGTTGGCCGTCTTCCCCATAAACTTAGGAAGGGAACTGGAGCCATGCAGGCAGGAATTTCCATCAACCCTCTGGAAAATCAATTAAGACTTCATTGAATTACTTCCCGATTGCCTTATAGTTTCTTCTATACACACCTTTCCCTGTATTTAACCTACCCCAGAGCTACGAGGATGTATGGATCGGAAGCCAGATTAGTGGAGAAAGCAAATCCATAGTAGATGAGTCCTGTTAGAATAAATAGAGTCCACATCGTGAGGGTCCTTTTACGGCCTTCCCTCGTATCCAGCAAGGACTTGAAGTTACTTCCGATTTTCCTTAACTTCTCCACAATCCCTTTTCCAGATTCCATACTCTCCGGAGTGTGTTTATGACATGATTGAATTATGTTAAGAAGGTCAGACTTCTTTGGTTCTGGTTTCCCATTGATTTTTGCTACCTTTTCTAATGCTTCCAGTGCTTCGTCGTCTCGGCCTGCTGAGGCTAACCATCTTGGAGATTCGGGGAATATCCTGGTTTATTGTTTAGACGAATTGGATAATTAATTCTATATTTGGAAGCAAGATTTTTCAAGTTCAGTTGAATGCATTTTACCAGAAGTAGGATAGTAGACTGAGAGTGGTCAAAGAAAACGCTCGTTGCAAGGATGACCAGTCTCGAATAAAATAGGCATAGATTGGCATCAACACATAGCCCACGCCGAAAAACGCTCCACTGACGCAGTAGAAACGAGCTCTCGTTGCAATGTCACAATGTTCTATCACTTTAATTAAAAGAATAAAAATTTAAATAAATAGAGAATTAATTATAAAGATGTTCAATAGGTGATTCATGGTTTGTAATAAATATCTCTTGCGGCATTTACTTAACAACGATCCGGCCTGCATGCAGCCAGCGGTACCGAGTGCAATGAAAACTCGGATTGAGACGAACAACCAGTATGATGTAGAGAATGAGGCTAAAAATCCGCCGATAAGGACCAAACATACCGCAATTAGGGCAGAATTCCTGCGTCCTAAAACCCTATTATAGTCATTGTGTAAACTATGTGATGGTTTCTTTCAAAGGACACATGGAATGATCAGGAGTGTTTAAATAAATACTAACCTGTCGTTTAACGATCCGAATATAAATGTTCCAGCCAGCCCACCAATCATATAAGTTGATTGAATAGTAGCAGCAAGATATCGCCTTCCACATACTAAATTGAACTTAATAAGCATTTTAGATATTAGGACAGAGTTTCGGTAGGCTAAAAAATTACAATTATAAATTTATAGTAACTGCATGTAGTTACTTCCGATGCTACAGTTGAACTATAAATCGAAGTATCGTATTCCCACTCGGAGCATTCTTTAAGCTTGGAATTTCCCAAAGTTTCTCTATTTTGATTAACATTTTCAATAATTGCATGGAAATCATTGTTAAAACGCTGCAGAAGCTCCTTGTAGTTTAAATCGTTATAATGGCATTGTTCATATTTCCGGTCTTCGTCATTGCCATTGCTAAATATCAGAATCATTGTATTTTTACATGCTCTAGATATCGAGGAAATGCAATATATTTTTCAAAAGTTTGCTATTTACATAATTTTTGGAATAGCAAGCTGTTTAATTTGATCTGAGGTCCAGCTAACATTTTGGAGCTCCTTTACAGAACACCAGTGATGGGGAACAGCCCCGATAAATATATATCCAATATGATTCCAGGTAAGAAATGTTAACTAGAAAGAAAATCGATTGTTAGGAAGGGATATCAGAGATTCTCTGTAAATTAAATTTATAATTTAATTAAAACTTTTTTCGTACCTCAAGACCAACTATAAGTAACAAAATCCACTGAAACTTTCCTCGTCCACCGACAAGCTCAAAAGCTCTTTCAAAGCCTTCTGGTTCTTTTGAGTTTTTTTCCATTCTTATTAATTATTACTGAAATTAATAATAAAAAGAGAAGTATCGGATATTCTAGAGATTCTGGGAAGGTTATAAAAGCTTATTCGTGAACGGAAGATTCCAAGGAACTTTGCAGTATTAAAAACACAATGGAATGACTATTTTAAACTTTTATTCATCGCCAACCAGGGAGTTGTAAATTTCAGTGTCAGCATAACAATACTGTTTATTGAACACAAACAATCGAATCTTCGACAGCCTGTATGTTAATTTATTATGATGTCTATCTTACAAATGCGAGTTATATAAATCATCAAGATAAAAAAGATTCTCAGTTTAAAACTTTCAAAAAGTGTGTCCAATACTGATTTCGACGAAAATTACAATTTACGAGTAATTAGCAAAAACGTATTAAATCTTATTTCAAAATGTTTAATAAGTAAAAGTATGTTAGCTGGTCAAATGATAGACTGGAAACTGGAAGCAGTCCCTTAAATTATTTAAATTCTTCATGTTAAAAAAATTGATAGTCACTCCTTGCAATTAGATATAAGGATGCATCTTCGATCTTTTCAGATCTCAAAGCTAACGATTTTTTATTTGGTCTTAATATACTTTAATTTTGACATCTTCATCGCCATTCATGTCAAATTATGTTGGAGACGAAGTGGGATAAGTGGACTATACAAATAGTTGTAAGTATAGTAAATGAAAGAGGCGCTTGAGAATTTTTTATATAGATCTGCCGATTTTTATATTGAATGTATCATCAGTTCCCAAATCATTTATTTTTGAAGGGTTAGAGAAAAAAGTTGCATAATAAGAAATCCAGAGATTACGAATTAGAACCTCAATTATGAATTGAGTTACCAAAGCCTATAAAGTCGACATTCATTTTCGATCTATATCCAGCCATAAAAATGTGATGGCTGTGATGAGTGACACTGACTGTTTTATAAATGTGGACTCTCAAAGCAGTCAAAATCTGCTGTGGTTCATAGCAAATTGCTTTGATCTTTGACTTTATCCCTCCTCAAGTCAAATAGAATATGTATACCTCTTTCATAAATAATATGTATTCAGAAATTATACGAAATCGTACCAGCACTCTGTTGCAGTCATTCGTGAAATTGAATCTCACACGATATTCAACCTACAAAGGGTAGCAAGACTGACAGAGAGGAATATAAATTACCAATGGGATTTGAATTAAATAATAGGATCAACGTGTATATTGACATGATACCTCGGGCGAGACATTGCATTGCAGTTCATCTTTAGTCTTTGATCCGATTACTTTTTAGTAGTAAATGATTCACGTTAATAGTTTTTATTCCAGTGTTTTTATCAACAGATTATCGTACAAAATTTTGTTATAATGCGTTTGTATATGGTTTATTTTTCCTTTAGAGCTGTAATTTTGGAAGGTCACAGTACATCTCGAAAAGTTTTTTAAATAAAATGAAAAACATAATTAGAAGGTAATTAAATTACTAAATTCGAACTGATTGAACCAAATAATACAGATATCGATTAGATAGCATCGATCCAACTGTGCCTACGCTCTTTTAACCTTTCTTCTTCAGCTTGTTGTTCCACTTCGTATACTTGATCTGTCATTTCCAGTCGTTTGGTTTCTGGAAGCCCAAGAGACATCACTCCTGCTGCTATTGCAGACACTCCAAATATAATTGTAGGAAAGTCTCGTCCAATGGATTGCTGTTTTTACATAAAAAAATTAAAGACGTGGAATAATGGCGAAATAATTTTTTAATTGTAATTCCTAACACCAACCATCAAGTCTGCGATATAGGGGGCCGTGATTGACCCCATTCGACCCATAAACATTCCAACCGCTAGTCCTGTCGTTCTCATTTCTGTTGGGTAAAGTTCAGCTCCCAAGAGATAGATGATGGCAAATGCAGATGAAATGAACAGCTTTGCAGACAGTGCAAGAATTATACGAATAGACTCGTAACCTAAATAATCATAATAATATTATGTATGTATTAATAATTCAGGATCCTCCTACGTCTTTGTAAATATACCGTCCAACGAATGTACTAATGTACCGTAGATGATTCAGTTGAGTAAACATTATATTTACTACTGAAGATCAATAAATCATACCTTTCCAACGATTTTTTACAAGTGGTGGGTTACAATTAGGAAAATTTTCGACCTTTGGACTTGACTTATCCCCTTGACCTTCGTCATATATTTCCCCGAAATAAATTTGACCTCTATCTAAAGATACCTAATGATACCCCACAAAAAACTTTAACCGTTCACCAGTTATACATAAAACGAAAGGACAGACGGACAACACGACATTCCTATCATATATCGTAGACACATAATAATGGATAAACGTAAGATTTGTACTCACTGGCTGGAATTTGAGAAAGGATGATCATACAAATTCCGGTGATAATGAAAGTCCCGGAAATAGTAGGCTTTCTCCCTAACTTTGACACAAATGGCACGATGACTGTACAGGCTGGAATTTCCATCAAACCCCTAGAGTATATAAATTTCTATAATTCCATCTTGTTTAAATTAGGCAGTCCTTGTTTTGACTTGGACGACTTTATCATACCCTAAAAATACAATAAGGTAAGGATCGGATGTCAAATTTCCAGCAAAAACGAGCCCGTAATACACCATAGACACGATGAGGAACATCGTCCAAAAAACGAACGATCGTTTCCTAATTTCCGCCGTCTTGATCAAATTCTTGAAATTCTCAAATACACCTTCAAATCTTTCTTTGAACTTTGTTGGTTCCTGTATCTGTACCTCCGCCTCTTCTGAGGATTCTTCGTCTATTCCAGGAATTTTGTGACGTTGATGACACGGGCGAATGATTTCGAGTAATTCCTCTCGACTGGGTACAGACATTTTATTAACCTTTGCCATTTCCTGGAGACAGTCTACAGCCATTTCGTCTTTCCCATGGGTTGCAAGCCATCGAGGCGAATATGGCAAAATCCTATATCATTTTCATTTTATTGGGTAAACAAATTTACGAGGTCACCCAATAATGAACGATAAACTCTAATTCACCAGTAGTACGCTATGACGGAAAATGAAGTTAGTCCAAATGCAAGTTGGAGATTAGACCAGTCTCGTATGAAATACGCCAGTATCGGTAGAATCATGTAACCAACGGCAAAAGGAACTTGTACAAATAATCCAAACAATGCTCGGCCCTTAATATCTCCATGCTCCATAACTTTGACGAGAAAAAAACTATCACAAATAAAATAAAATGTAATTAAATTAAATTTACATCACCACTTACCAAGAACAAAACAGTTTTGCATAGAACCCGCGACTCCGATTGACAGAATAAACCGGAGGAGTAAAAACATCCAGTATGTTTTTGCAAAGGCTGCAGCCGTCCCAACAATAACAACAATCGCCAAGGAGGACAAAACAGTTTTTCTTCGTCCAAGAAACCTTAAGAAATTGACTGTTAGAATTATTTCAACCAACCAATACATTACATTTCTCACTTGTCTGAAATAGATCCAATCAGCAGCGTTCCGATAAGCCCACCGGCCATATACTAAAATTACACACAAGTAACTAGATTAATAACTGTAAATGTAATATACCGTAATACTGAAATAAGTACAGTCCCCTCGGAATAAATCCCATGCTTTCAATTTTTAATCTTAAACTGTTATTAAGTGGTAGTAAAATTACCGACGATTGGATCGTTGCAACCAGCCATCTTCTTCCACAAACCAGATCAAACTAAACAAAAGAGTAAACCGGTCAATATTCTTGAAGGAATAGTTAGTCACCAAAATAAGGACAGGAGCACGGGTTACCTGCATCGGAACTGTCATCTGATATACCGAACGGTCATAATCCCATTTCTCACATCCGGTGGTTGTAGCATTCATAAAATCGACTTTTGAGTAGGCTTCATCGTAACTAAATGAAGTTGAGACCAAACTATCGTAGTTGATATAGTACTGTTTACACTTGTCAAATACTAGAAGATTAGGATCCCTCTGATCTCTATTAATAGACACAACCAATAAATTAGTACTTAAAATATCGGTTGGAAATTACAGTTGATTAATTTCACGTGTTTTAACGCGTACACAAGTTTTGGAATAGACAATTCTTTAATTTCATCTATGGTCCAATTGGTTTGGGATAATACATCTATTTTGCACCAATGATCTGGAACAGCCCCGAGAAATGTGTATCCTATATGATGCCATGTTACGATGACCAACTATAAAAAATAGGTAAATTTCTCAAGAAAAAATGTTATGATTATAAATACTTTTTAATGTCAGTAATTGCGCTACTTGTAAAGATGTTATTAATAAAAGTCTCCACTGGAACATGCCATGTCCTCCAACAAGATCGAAAACTCGGTCAAATCCTTCGTGTTTTTCTCCCATGGTTGTTACATAAACTCCTCAAGTTATGTACCACAAGCTTCCTATTGAAATCTTTACAACTCAATGATTACTAATTTGCATAATCAGCCCTTTCACGTATTGACAACTAAATATAAATGGAGCTTGTGTCTGTTTTCAACCTGTTTAATGTCCGAGGCCAGCATAAGGATTTACAGCATATCAACGGTGGAGTTACTACAGTGGATATGAAAATATTTATTTATTCATCATGATCGCCCAACTAAGCCCGATTTTCTGTTCAAACTCTTGTTTCATGTATGATAAGTCAATGAGAGCAGTCAATTTTCATGATCAGACACAATGAAACAATTCACAACACCCATGCAAAATGAGCTTTTCAGACAGAAGATTACAGCTCCCTTGATCCTCTACCCCTTCTCCACTCCAATTGCTATAAATGCTAATACTAATTTTGGTCAATTAATTTGTCCTCGGCTTAGTTCCGACACCATGCGTGTACAATAATGTAGCCTCTATAGATGTTTGCATTTAAGCAGGCTTTCATTCATTGAATTAAAAAACAATTCGAAAAAGCTGTTACTTATTCAGAATTCGGTGTTTTAGGTTTACGGTTTACGTAAACGTTTTATGTAAACTTCATCAATCTTAGAACTGTGCGATTTTTTATGTTTTCCTTCTTGTTTCATACATAAATGCTTTATTATCATTATATTAGTTTATAGCAATAAGTAAGTTGTTGCAGATCACTAAACTGACATAAATTAGTTGATTTTGATTGGAGGATTATTATTTTTTTTACATGCAAATGCATTAAATGGTAAACAGAACATCGAATGAGAAACGTTCATTTTCCAGACAAAACAACAGTTGACATTAATGGCAATTTCATTTCGGCCCTTCAGATTATTTGGCTTTATCCTTGAAAGATTAAAGTCTTGTGATATGAAGATCGATAAAAACCCTGTGATCCTTTTTGGATTTGGATTTTTTATTGTAGCAATGTGTGTAATGTTATAAATGTTCGTATAACGGCTTAAAATAGTTGATTCGTTAAAAATCATGTTGCATTGCAGATTGCAGACTTCATTATAAATACATATTTATCCACGCAATATAATATAATATACGAATATATGGAAATCCAGGATATATCTATACTTGCGCTGGCACACATTCAATGCCAAAATAAAGGTCATTCATTTGTTGACTACTATATATAGTTACTTCATAATTCTCATCGAAATATCAACTAGTATTTTGTAACACGAAGCTATTTATGCAACTGACATAATCTTTTCTTAATCAAAGCTCTTGAAGCTTCAAATTGAAATTGATTTTTTTAATTAGTGAAAAATCATATTCACGTAACTTTACGATGTTCCGTATAATTAGACATAGCCATCCCTAAATGATGGAACGACGCTTGGATGGGGAGATATCCGAAATTACGACAACGCGCAATGTGTGCGGTAATGTTACGCAGAGAGTAATCACGTTTGTTTCTTATCCATATTACTCCCGTCTCTCATTTATTTTATGAACAGTTGATACGGCCATGGCTCCAGATCGAACATTTCTCCACAGGATTACTAAAAATACCCGAGCTGACAAAATAGATTAAGTTTTCCTACGAGATTGAATAATTTGGCAGAATTAAATAAGAAATGTGAAAGGAAGAAGCGGGTGCTTCACATCCTCTGAAGGATTCACTTCGTTCCCCTTGTTGATTTCGCCAACCTTTGAAGCATTTGCAATTTCATAAATAAAATATGGTACTTTATACTGGCAACTTGGCCGAGGAGTACCAAACGCCCAATATTAAAAAGGATAGGTACAAGTACAACAGTAATAAAATTTAGTATTTAATGTACCATTTCTAATCATATGCAATTTTATTTCTGTTTCCAAACTCAAAACTGTCAGTTTTGTTGTTTGTGGGGTCGTGTTATTACTGATAGCTAGTCTGCTAAGCTAGACTGTCAATAATTACCTGGAAAACGCATATACTACTTAATTATTACGTGGAAGTCCTTAAATTGGAAAGACACTGTTGACTGGGTTTAAACTTTAGCTACAGGCGTATACTCACTGCTCCACGCGAAACAAAATAACACATGCTTGTCCATATAGAAATGATAATTAATCACATCTTCACATCATGCTGCTCAGTGAATGAAAATTATTATACCCATTCATTAGGAAAGCGTCTAGGAAAAGAGCTAAAAACAGATTGAGATCGTTAAGGATGTTTCTTTGCCGTTTCAATTATGACATTCGGTGTTTGTTTGAAAACGCTGCTGAGAGATGAGACCGACGGTCGTTTAAGCTAAAAGTGAATTTCGTGAAAGGATCTGAAAATATGCTCGTCTCGTCTCATAAGCTTTTCTATCTATAAAAGAACTAAAATTGATATGCAACCCGTTTGTAAGAAATTAACGAGTTAAAATATTTCACTTTGCAAAGCACACGTGCTCGATGACCATAGGGGCATGTTATATTATCTACGAAAGTACATAATTGAAGCATGGTGACATTAAAGGAGAAAATGATTTGTCGGACGGGTGACGGGATCCCATTTTCAATGTTCCATGACCCATGCTGTAGAATGGATGATAGAAGTACACACGAGGACAGGGCACGCTAATTAGAAACCCGTTCGACTCCCGAGAGTTGAGATCATCGGTAAATTTAAATTCGGTCCGGTTTCACTGTTATAAAAGAGAAGTAATATTTCGGAAGTGTGGGCGGTTAGAGGGTTAAATGTAGGCGGTGTAGGAATCCGCACGTTTCGAGAAGTAATAATCCCTGGATCCACCCTGTCTATTCTCATGTTATACTTATTCGGGATTTCGATATCGGCCTCCCGATTTTTCTGCAATAGTTGCCTATGGAACGAGAAATTGGAATGCAAAGGTTTGCAAAGGGACGCTTTACAGGTTTACTCTGCAAATTTCCGAGAAATATTGACCGTTTCATAGAGTTACTTTACTGGATCTAAAAAATATCAAATAGTGCACGCAATGTTCTCACAACATCTGAATTCGATGCAAATGATAATTCGGGACTTGTAATCCTGGTAATATGTGACTAGGCGATTAAATTTTTTAAACGGTGAGTTCCCAACTCATCACCATAACACATAAAGATTAACCGTCTTAAACCGTATCGGGTGTTGAACATCTTGGAAGAGGCATACACAATTAGAAAGTATGGGTATATTCGTATATTGATAATTCCTCCATAAGAAATATGTCTTTCATTGGATCCGGCAATCGGCCAAAATTATATATATAGATAATGTGTCCTAGTTCCCTAAACAGTCTTCACTTGTGAACTTCACTTCTTCGTGTGTCATCCAATCTCTCCTCTCCGGATTCTTCAGATTTAAAAATCCCAAGACCTTTTTGAGAACCACAACAAACCGGAAGCCAAATTCCGCACGCGTTTCTTTATCGTATGCAAAAATCCAACCTTTTCATACATTAATTTGTAATTAATTGCATAAATTGGGATTTTGTAACTGCGGGAAATTACTTAATTGATTGTTTTTTTTAGAAAATGAGTTTGAAAGCCGATTGCAAGAAAACCATCCTAGAAGTCCTGAAAAAGGACGGTATGCCACCAATCATTGACAAAACCTACAACTCAATCTGGGATACCTTCGCAAAAACTCAACCCTCTGCTCTCAGTTCCCAAGGTATGTTTTCTCACTAAGCATCGCAATTTATATTAAAAATTTGAACAAGTTCAAAAATTGTATTAAGTATTAGTAAAGCAGCCTGACTTTGTGCTTTCTTTGGGAGTAAAAAACACATTCGATTTTACATGTTTCAGCGAGCTCAACGGGCCAACTCGTGGACTCGGATATATGGGCCAATTTGCAGAAGAGTATTGAGAAGTATGGAGTCGATACCAAATACGCTGCCAGAGTAATAACAGCACTGAAGAAAAAATTCGGTGAAAGTCCAAGCCAAACCGACATTAAGGGTATGATGTCATAAGCCAATTTAATAGCCGTCCAATTAATTTTCCAATCAGAGTAAATCCTTTGAATCCAGACAATAGACTATGAAATTAGAGTACTAATTCAGATTAGAACACACCGAATTCACACATCCCTAATCGAATCCGACGTTTGAAACCTCAGTAATGATCACTGAGGTTGGATGATCGAGGTTTCTGTTTTAAATTAATTTACCTATCATCCTAACATGCGATATTAAATTATGAATGTATCTGTCAGTGTCAACTCTCCAGTAAGTATTTTATAGTGTATAAGAGATTTTTTTCATTACGTGCTTTTTGCTTATCTCATGGTTTATTTCCAATTTTGTCGTAGACTGTAGCGCTGCTTTTCTTTCCGAGAAATTTATAATTCGAGCATCGAAACTGATATTTTTAGATGTATATATTTAGCACTTTTAGGGAATGAAATTATAATGAAATTGTAATGAAATTATTATCATCAAAATATTAATATCTCAAAATTATAAAATAAGTTAACAATAAAGCAATGTATTTTGATGCGAAATTATTATGTTATTTAAATTATTAACCTATTATTAAATTTCAACTGGTAAAGGACAACTTACAAGTGTCATTAGGAATGAAATGATTTTCGACGGGGTTTAACAAAGATATCAATTTTAATGAGACACTTATACAAACATTTACTTTGCGAATTCTTGGCATTTTCTGGTAACAAACCATGGAACCATTTAACGGGACACATCTAATGCCTCGTCACGGTTGTATTTCGAGATTGGCACAACTACTTGAAGCATACATTAAACCGTATACTTTCACTTTAGCCTGAAAATTGATCTGAATGTTGCAATTTGCAGCTGTAATTTCATACGTTCATACAATTGGAATTTGTCAATAATCCATTGTTTACAAAAAAGTTGCTCGTCTGAAAAAACTATTACGATACAAAAGATTAGACATTTAGAGTTGAACGCAATGACGAATCCTATTCTGGTTGAGTATCATCAACTCCAACATTAGAATTCGGAAACATTGGGCTTCTGCCAAGATCTTTTGTCCCCTTAAATTCATTAGAGGAAATACTGTTTAGTACAAAGCTAACCTACTCGTTTCCTACTACCGAAATTCGGATGCTGATTTGGATGCGCTGTATTATGATGTTTCATATTAGCCATATGCCAAAATGTTAAATGAATTCCTGCATTCATCTTTTGTCGCTCCGCCTTAATTAACGAGCATATACAATTCCAAGAGGCCCAACACAAGGCCAATACACATGTTTCCATATAAATGTTAGTTCTTTCAAAATTCAAACTGTCGTAATTTGTAAGAGCTAAGAAATTACTACTTTTACTATTAAAGTCGTCAAAGAGCAAGTATATAACGGTTGATATTTCAGATGAAATGGAGATTTGATTTGTGCACATTTTCTGTTCACTTTGGGTGGGATGTAACTCTGGCATTTACAAAGTCGTTACTATTTTCCCTTCAAAAACATACAAAAGCCGTAGAAAATCGAAACGGTTGAAGGTTGTCAATGATGCGCGATTTATTTTTACCGACAGTTTTTAAATTAAACGATTTTTGATTTTAACATTTTGTTTTTATTTATAATTTTTTAAATTTATCTCGTGTGTTTTAAGGCAAAATATTGGAATAACTATTCATGTGGAGTATATTTTATTTTTTAAACAGTAATATTACTGGCGAATTGATAAAAAAAATTAAGCAATATAGAATCATGCGCCAGGGTTAAATCTGATGTGCAGATTTTATTTATTACCAAGATATTCCATTCTATAAACTTCCTTGATTCCAGACTTGAGACATCCGCAGATAGCTGACAGATGACAGCAAATTAAACGTTGTGAAAGTTTAAGACTGGTTCAAGACCTCCTCTGGGGCGAATAAATTTGAATTTGACTGAACAGGGCCAGCGTCTTTGTAGAAGAATTTTGTTGATTTGTCTTAAAACACTTGCCAGTCTTTTGACAGCTAAATATCATCGGTAGGTTCATGCGAAGTTGAAAAACGTATCAAATTGAGTACCCCGAATTTAAAATATTTTGCTTTCTTTAATGAATTCCTAATTTGTTACTCTTCTGGAGGATTGCCATTTCCGAAATACCATTTAACACATAAAGCATTTACATAAAGAATATTTTTTCTCATTCGAAGAAATTGTATAGATTTCTAATTACTTATTTTTCACCTAATTTATGGCAAATATTGTCGACCCTTTATTCAGTTTATTACTTTCATATTTTTGGGATTGATACGTTACTGCTTGTATAGCAATGCGTAGTATCGGTGTAATGATTATTGCATGCCACATTTCCTTGATTTCGGTCGGGATTGTTAAATCGGTGCATCAAAACTGTGACTTTTTGTTTGTTTTAACCCGGATTTCAAGTTATGAACTGTTACAGAGCAGTTAAGTTAGTGTGCTACAAGCAACAAACGATGGTTTCACTGTAGTTTCACGGAGTGTTCTCTTATTCTGAACTATTCAATTCATAGCGTTTCAGTTAATTGTTCGAGAGAGACAATGAATACAATAAGCTATGATGAATATCTGTAGAGCTACATATCTGACATCTTCCCGAGGCAAATAATGTTTTGATGCTCCGAGTTTACGCTCAGAATACATTGAGTGTTCTGCTGAACCCATAGAACTCTCTGTCGATCTCTCATATTCGTTGTTGGTAGGTTTAACTCTTACCGTTTGCGTTTAGTTTGGGGGTGTAAAAATATTTCTTCTTATAACAAACGTGACCCATATATGAGTGATTCCGGAGAACCGTGCCATCACTCATATATGAAACGTGACCAACACGCATCCCTTATATATGACGCTAAACGTGACGAAACATTTGTCTTGGGGTTAATTTTTAAGGGTGCCAACAGATCCTGCATAACTTTTAAATAGCTACCAGAAACAGTATAATTGAAGCCTGAATTCAACATAATTGGGCCTTTCCACATTGCCTCTGTCGGAAATTAGAATCTGGACATTGTTTTCATACTACCAAATAAGCAGGATACCGTATTGACATTGACATGAAAATACTGCGGATCAAGGCCCTAAAATCTATAGAGACGCGATTTACTACGTAAATGAATCTTTGTCGCTAAGGATTTAGGGCCTTGCTGCGGAAGAAAGAGTGTAAGCCATAGAAATATTTACTTGCTGCTTGAACAAAAAATCTTAAAAACAGCAATAATTAGATGTAACAGCTAAGTTATGCTGATGTATTTGTTTGACTTAACGAACGACCATTGAGAGGGTGAAAGGTACCTCCATGATATCCGTTATGAATCTTATGAATGTGGCTTCTCATCTCATTTGTCATTGTAATAGATAAAAGACATTGTAAATGGGATCAAAATCAAAACTGTTCCTTTAGGATTCATTTGGATCTGATTTGGGATTTTTGAAAATAAATGTATTCTCGTTTGTAGCATTTGTCCAAATACCTTATACACCACAAAACCTCCCCCAACTAAATTACTACAGGAACATAAGTTTGCTTACCTTGCGTAGTTTATTTTGCGTCCATATAATGGAATATTTTTCGGTTTATGAAAACAGCTATTCAATAGTTGGATGCTCAACTTACAAAAATCTTTTTAAATTTTCAGTGGAAAGTACATAAAATGTAACTCACAATCAGTGGCTGACGTTTATTACTTTTTCCGACGAGGAAGAAGAAATTATTTGTTTAAAAATCAATATTCTATGAAAGTGAACATTCCAATAACAGAGTAACTGACCTACAGAGATATGAAAAAACGAATGAATGAAACGATACAACTGCAACTGCAATCCCAAAAAATAGTCCATAATGTTGATCATAAAATGTGTCTAACAAAAGCTAAGAAATGCAGCTGCATTCGTCGTAAAAGTTAGTACAGCTCCAGCATAAATATTATTATCGTGCAGCTCTTCCTACTATGTTCTACAAATATCCGAGAATATTCGAATTACTTTAGTAATTAATCATCACTTCTGCATTAAACCAACACGACTATGATATGAACAACGGGTAAAAGCAGTGTCTCATTCATTTTTCAGCCATGTTACATCTTACATCATATCAAGATTAAATACATATCACGAATATTGCATAGAAGAGCCGTTGGTAAAAAACGGATTGTTCCTTGAAAACAGAAAAGCATTCCAAATGCCAACCCTTCGGTACTATATTTACAATCTAAATAAGCTATTAAAATCTCTTTTTAGCCAGGATTCTCAGGATTGACAATGAATGAACAGAAAATAGAGTTCAAAGAAGACATCTTAGAAAAAGTTGTTAGAATGGCCAGTATGTAGGGAGAAAAGTTGTCTGGACAAGTTTTTATTGACTTTATTAACATATGCAGATGTAGATATTTCTTTGAGAAAGGGTTCGAAAAGAACACTATTGCACAAGATTAGGACCGAGTCTGTTTGAATAAAGAAATGATTCTAATTAGCCTCTGTGTGCAGTTCCCAAAGGATCCGAACGGGTACTTTGAAACTCTAAAGATAAGTGGTTCTTAGGCTGGGAGGACTTTGATTTTCCTCTTCCTTTTATTCGGTCCAGGCTGCCATAAAAATCGGACAGAAAATGCATGGGGTGGGTTGTAAAAAGTAAAAATGATTTCTTTGGGAACCGAATGAGTATGCATAAGTAGGAAATGGAAAGTGTTGCAATTGTACAATGTAACCCTTTAATTTGCAGGCAGAGTTTGACTATATAAGGAAGCAGGCAAGTAATCTAGAGAACCCAAGCTCCTTGGTTCACGGTTATTTACTCGGACTTGAACGTTGAACCTTCCCATCCTCCCAGTCCTTTTTTAAACGGGCAGATTTTTCTAGAAATTTATAATAAAGTCCAGGCAGTCTGCATTCATTTGTTTGACAATGTGTTCTTTATGTGGCTAATAATCCTCTTCGTCTAGTCTATATATTAAATCCGTGAATCGGAATTCAGAATTTCACCGAGAGATATACTTTTCCAGGCTATTTGAAAATTTTCGAAGCAATGGATTCATATTTGCTCAGTAGTTACAAATTTGGAATTCATTGATTATTTAGCCGCTGAGAGAAGGTAACAATTTGGTTAATCTGAATATCAGGAAGACTTTACGGCACATTCGAGAAATCGATTATAAATCACGATTTTAAACGGGAGAATCAATTGCATTAAAGTGGTCAAATTCATCGACTTCTAATTGACTTCTAGTGGAAAGAGCTGAGGGAAACTTCAAGGAAAGTTAATCTCAGGAGAAGTCATGTAGTAATGATAAATGAATGAGAGAAATGAGGATGAAGTCATTCATAACAATTTGATGCAGTCCATAACATTGTAAGTGATTTGAATGAATGCGATGACTGGGGTTTTGTTATCTAGTCCTAGTCTTACAATTAGATGTTAGAGATATTCGTTTTAGAATTTAAATTGACGGTCGAAATTATAAACGGGTGCTTCGGGATCGGGATGGGTTTCCTCATCGGGTCTCTGTTTTCTGTCCATCAACGAGGTCCTTATAGTACTGGATCTTTTTCAAAATAACATAGGAACTTGTATGGAAATCAGTTTTTCCTGCTCTATAGAACTTGCGGTACTGATCTTCCTGTGACGATTATCTTCTCCCTCTTAATGATCCTGTCCCTCTTCCCGTTAATGCAAAACCCTTGTTTGAATTTGAATTGGGGTTTGAAATGAAAGGTCATTTTTCATTCTCCGTAAGTAGATGGTTCAAAATTGTCTCATCGGATTCAAAGGCCATTTCGATACGGCTCAACTTTGTAAGTTGTTACTGCATTTTAATGCCTACCAAGAAGAGGGCTTGTTAACCAAATTCTGAAGCTTTGACCTTTTACTCTGATCAACATAATACTGCCAACATTTCCAATAGTCACCTTTGGAAAATACTGTTTATATCCTGTTGAGTCAATTAATCTATATTTCAGTAAATGTGGTACATTTTAAATAATCAGAAACTTTTTTAATTTGACGTTTTGATCGATCGAACTGAGGGCAATTAAATATATTTCTGCAGAGAACTTTTGACATGTTAAAGATGGATTTATTTCATGTTCTGAGCTAATTTTTAAAATATTACCGTCATTATGTAAGTAAAGCTATATGACTATTCCTTTTTACCGAGTCTCATAGCCTTATTCCTTTGTTAAACAAGTCGAATTGAAATGAGAGCTGAATTGATTAGTACTGGTTCCGTCGGTACTGAATAAGTCCCTTAAAGTACCCTTGTTGAAGGTAGGTAGGTATTTAGCTTAGGCTCTACCAAGGTTCGCACGTGGTAAGCCTTGAATGCATAGGAAATTCACGAAGACCACAGCCCACATTTGACCCGTTTGTATAGTCACCTTCTTAAGTAGCTGGGTAGTAAATGGTGGGGAAGTTTCTTCGCAGATACTGAACGGTGACTTATACTGACTTGGACATAAAAAGGAATCATACTAAAAACATTTCCGGCCCTAAAATTCATTTTTTGAACAATTTCTGACCAAGGTAGAATGAATGAATTGAAATGTGCCAGCTGCCTTGGATAGATGGGCGGATTATGTATGTGGCCTTCATAACTTCCATTTCAAGCAAATGAACCTTCCGAAACTACTATTGTGGGTTTATTTATTCAATTTGTGTTATTACATTTGGTTTTTTACATCATACTAATAATATTACGATTATGTGAAATCCGTCAATGCATTGAATGTGTCGATTTACTTAATACAATTTTCAGCAATTTTAATTTTAAATAGGTACATCTTTCATCACATAAACTCCGACAGATAACCCATGCCGAAATTTTACCTCGAGTTGCATTGGATTTTAATTGTTCCAGTAGTTGTGAATATATTAAGGTGTGGCCTGTACATTGTTCGTGAACAGTGATCACAAGATTTTGGTTGGATTTTTGATGGAGGATGAATGAGCTCAACGTTTATTAATTTCATTATATAGGTACTTGATATTTTCAGAACATAAAATGTAACTAATAATAGTCATTGATTTATATTACTACTTGAAAGAATTCAAATTAGTGATTGAGTTCGCTATGTATGCATAATTCAATTACAACTATAATATATCTTTATTTTTTCATAATTCTTGACCATTCACTTACTCGATATGCTTACAACCTAAGGCCAAAAGTGCTTTCACTTTCTTTCATTAATTTCCGGCCCATTCCTGCTATTGTGTTATCGTGCATAGTGTCATAAATACGGAGTCATCTGGAAGCCGCTTCCGGCCAACCCTGTGGTAAACAAGCACAGGATGGTTAGTAAGTCAAATCATTGGATTGACTAGCCACACAGTCGTCAGAAATCAGCCGTGCCATAATTTACCCGTAAAGTGTTAAAACACTCAAGAAGAAGAAACATCTGAAAGACCGGTGGTGTGGCTGTGGCATGTCTTGGTATCATCTGTAGGATGCAGATGAAGGTATCGAGGTTATTGGTACGTTATTGTCTCATATGTTACACTGAAGTAAATCAAAGCTCGGATGATATAAGACCGTAAAACAAGCTGTTTTTAAAGGGGCATTGTTACTCAACGGATTATCGGACCGACTAAAGAATTAACATACAGATAGATATAGCAGCTTTACCAACATTCATTGCAACATCTCATCAAATTGTAAATACAAGCACATGGACCGTGGTGGTTTTCTAACAGGGATTTAAAATCAGGAAATCCTGTTCTTCTGGAAATCATCTCATCTGGCTAACCTCATTTGACAGCACAAAACAGAGGGCCATATACATGCAGAATCATTATGAGCATACACATAAAACAATCCAATAACAAAGATACTTTCCTCTTTCTTAAAGAACCGAGCCCAACCTCCTAGGTTTGACTTCCCTGTCTAGTTTCCTATTTAACAGAGGACGGACGGGATGACAAACTCCTAAAAAAGCAAAACAGAAAACCAGAAGGCCGGCACAAGCGGTGTGGAATATAGAGTAGTGTGTGGTTATCAAATGATACTCCGAAAGTTGTGTTTTCATATGGACTTACTTCCTTCCGGCAGATCCGTCTGCTCCTCACGTCACCTTCTGTGCATAGATAACAATGAGCCAAGATGGCCTGCGTTTATCGCATTATTGCTTATCAGACACGTTTATAAAGGCAGTACAAACAGTCGGCCCGTACTAGAGGAGTTCTTGGGATAGATCGGGAATAATGTATGAATGTATTGCTTCTATTACTAGTACCTCCACCCAAAATAACCAGCCAGCAGCTCCGGAGTCACACATGTGCTTGGACCTCGGAGTACAGATGCTTTTTTAAGGAAGCAGCCGGTTCCAGTGGTATTTTCACATGGTTCCGTCATATCATGATAAAAAACTTTGAATTTAATAAGTCCAAGCACTATGCCCGTTGCGTTGGACTTGGATTACTAATACGAAATTGATGTACTATTTGTTTGGCGCGTGCTGAAGAAACTATTTGCTTTTAACATATTTCCGAATGTCGATTTAAAGAAAACATCCTTTCAGCTAGGATCTCTTTTTAGCTCCTTTTATATACAAATATACCGGTTATAGTTGGCTCCCAATTAATAAAATCTATTTTAAACTTAAAATGTAGAAAATCCAACAGCTCATTAACCAACTGAAACAGAAACAGTCTCCAATAATTTATGTTTCAACTTTCACTCTACAAATTCCATAAAACCATTGTCTCCGTCTACTATAATAAGAGCACGAAAGATGTTAAAAGGGAAAGTTTGTGAGGCTAATCGGATTTGACATTTTAATGGGATTTGTTTCATGTTTTCTAAAGGTGTGTATTTTTTCTCCCGACACAAAAACAATATATAAAGATTGGAAGGGAGCAAAGTTGAACTTTGAACTATGAGAAATAATATCGTAAGGTATTTAAAGGCCGACCACCTCACAACTGTTGAGTAACATAACTGTCTTTCCGATTTCCGCTTTCCTTCCAACAAATTCGGAAGGAGCAGTTGGTTGTTGGTGATCCAGGTTGACCAAACCTGGTAGTTCAGTATACTTTTTTACTTGATGGAAATCCGGAGCATTCTGAGGGCTCACTCATCTGCCCAAAGAGACCTGCTGGTTTTTTAACCGGCACTCTTCCGGGCCAGGATCGACTGAACCTTTATTAATTGGGAACTCAAGCTGCCACCACAGAGAGAAAGGCCAATTCACCAAATGCTTTTACAGGATGTCGTTATCCCGTGTAATTCCTTGTTAATTTGCTCTCTATGAAATAATTGACTGGTTCATAACATCTAAAAGCTGGAAAATGTCTTTGTTCTACTCTACCAACACGTCAGCTAGTAATCAATACATATAACTCAATAAGTGATAGCTTTTATATGTTAACCTACGGCTGTAAAAACTTTGTTAGAATTTCTATGCAAAAATATTGTAATTGAATCAATTTGGTACCCTCTATACATCTTGAACCAATCTACAATCATACTATTATCGTTTTTGGTTTGTTAACTTTGTTATCACTTACACTGAATTTTTTTTCGATCCAAAAGATTCATAAAATATAATGCATCAGTACGGTTTTTACGTTACCTATCCCAAAAAACAGACTAGGCCTTTGTCGAATTCATTTCAGAGATTCTTTAGGTATCCCTTCAAAAAGTGATGAGATGGCAAATTTTTATTGAATTTGATAAAATGTCAGGGCTATATAATTACGGACTGAAAAATGATGTGCGGATATTTGATATTTTGTGAGAATAGGGACCCCTGTAAACATCAAGGGGCTTGAATACCTGTTTCGGTTGTCCGTTATGGGCTAAGGAATCCGAGCCATTGTCCCTCATCTGCAATGAGTTCGTTGGGAAACTAAATAACCAAAGCCCATAATACTAGAACTATTCAAAATCCTCAAATACATCATATACATTTCATTCATAAAATTTGCGTACTCTTTGGAAATGGATCTGTCTAGAACTCCGACATTTTGTTTGAAAAATGATGTGCCGAAATGCTAAAGTACTCTTCTATCCTTCCATACAATGAAAGGCATGGAAAGGACGACTCCCAGTATTATTGCTAAAGAACTGAGAGATGACAATGAGGGAGAAAGACTGTCAATACAAAATATTTTGAGAGGCCAAGCCCCATGACTGCAGTAAACGATGCGAATGGTCCTCTTTTGCCCTCATCTCACCTGGATTTCTTCCCGATCCGATTGTTCGGTTCCTGCTACTCTTCGGCTCTTGTCAATACTCCGTAATAATATTAATTCTTGGAACGTCTAAAGGGATCGTAGGATCCTCAAGGTGGTAAACAAGTTGTTAGAGGAGCTGCAGAGGCAGCTGACAGTAGTGTTATAAAACTTTTGTTGATGCAATCTTATGTCGTTCTTTTTCAGCTCCTGGTCAGTCCGTTGTTTGACTGTCAGACTCCAAAAGCGTAAGTTTGGCCTTTCGGTGCTACTACATCTGCCATCACCCTCTTTTCCACAACTTTCTTTAAAAATCGTAGAAGAGATTGACTACTACTGACAATTACCACGAAAGAGATGAGATGCCCGACCAAAGAAGTTTTTAATGGATTTGCTGAGCCCAAGAGACCTAAGCCGGTGTATACATACGGGCATTCAACATTGTGGGTTCTTTTAACAATAAGGAGTTGGGTTTGATGGTTTATTAAGAGTTAACATTTGGTTTGGGATTTTTTTTATTCTTCCTTCATCCTTAGAATTTTACGTATTTTTTAACCGTTTTCTTCTCGCCTGGACAAATTCTCGGGCCGTCAGATGTTAAGTACGTTTTATCGAAAGGAATTAGGCAAACAATCTGGCGAAAATCGAGCCGGCTGACTATGCTTCAAACTCTTACAGCGGGATTAGACTGAACGCTTTCGTAATCTTATTAATGAGCCTTTAAAATTTTAACGTAACGTCTTCATTGCCATTCCACTTATATTGTATTTAATCAAAAGAATTCAAAAAGATGGTTTAATAGCTTTCCAGCTACAAGCGGTGATTAAAATATCCCGAGTTTGAATTGATACTTTTAAAAAGAGTACAAAGGGAAATAATTGATATGTAAACTGGACATGGTCGGTAAAGGCTAATACCAACTGTGATAAGTATATTAGAGAATTATCCCTTTGTCACCATTTTATGACTGTATTACAATTTCAAGCTAGTTTACAAATTGTATAAAAGTCTACAGCAATAAATTCATGCCCGGCTAATACATCGTTTCAAAATTACGAACATCGTTTCAAAATTTAATTATACTGTTTTGAAACAATGGCGTGGAGGATTTCCGTTCGAGAAATCCGTGGAGCTGAGGGCTGAAAAAAGTTCAGATTTAAGCATATTATGGGAAGGCACGGAGGGCAGGGTGAGCCAAGGGTAGGATTATGTAAAGAAGGTGTAACGAACAACAGCAAGAAAGACAATAAAGAATCCTAATCTCGACAAAAATAATTTCTACAATCCACCTGTCTCTCTGCCTCGCTTATTACTACGGATTCACAGAAAAGGGTTCTCCGAGTCAGGAAAGTTTCAGTTACGTTATTATGTGATTTCGAACCCGAGACCTTTCCGTTTCTTTTTGCTTTGCTTGAAAAAAAAATGCTTATTAGTATGAATATTTTTGGCTTTCTGGCTCTGAAGTGCCGTAGTTTATCAACAACTTCAAACGGTAGCAATGATCGTTTAGAAACCGCTGCTGTGACTTTGTCACCTTTCTTCTGGTTTTAAACCTCATCGGTTTTATCGTCTCAAAAATCAATCGGCTGGAATGGGAATAAATTCAAAAAGTTGCATTAAAAGCACTTGGAACGGATTAAGCAAGAATCCTCAGCTTCTTAAACTGCAACTTTTACAGGCTTTGCAGAGATGGAAGGTTGAAAGTACGGCTCTTGTTCCGAAAGCCTTTCTTCTTGGTTAGTTGGCAAAGGAAGCCAGGACCAACTGTCAAATTCAGCAACCATGAAGGAACAGAGCTGTGAGAGGAAGGAGAAGAGCAGATGAAGATGCGCTCAACTAATTCACTTTTACTTTTACCTGGACTTTATTCACTTTCCACTTGGCCTATCTCCCAGAAACAGAATAGAACAAAACGATGGGAAATCCAAGAAAAAGAAGGACACATGGATCGACTATCCAGATGTTCAATTTCTGCAGCCTGTGAAGGAAACGGAGAATCTCCCAACCGTCAAACCCATTGACTAATATACGTAACATCAGCGAGGTTTGAAGTAAACATACGTAACGCTTGTACCGAGAGAGAAGAGTTGTGCTCGCCAACCGTCGCATCACCTTTCTTATTTATAATTGAAGTGTATAAAATAAGAAAGATATCTGGATTTCATCATCTTAATCATCATCACACTTCGTCAACCCGCAGCTTTACTTTTATTTCAGTCACCCACCGTATATCCTTCTTTTCCCAAGGACTTGGATCCATTCCATTCAATCTCCTCCCAACCGTTCGGAAATCTTCATTTGCAGAGAGATGGGATTTGCCTGGAATTCGGCTGGATGGTCCAGAGATTCGCCCTTGACTGTTTTTTAGAACCTGCTCCTAGCATGCATAAATACTCTTCATTATTAACAGCTCCTGTTTTGGTCCAAAGAAGATGCAGAGATTTTAATTTTAGTGACCGTTATGCATTTTCTACATTATATAGTTTAGGATTCTGATAATTACAAGGAGGAGACAAAGGGATATCTGGATATCTGTTAGGAAATCACAGTGTTTGGAACGAGTCTCTACGAAAGGCGCTTATTCATATATTCTTTCTCTGTGGAATTTCTTTAGCAGTTAGGTATTTCGTTGTTAAACAAGGTACATCATGGGCGACACCCTGTTTTTACAACAACTATATTGAACCTTGGATATAAAGAATCTCCTCTCTTAGTGTTTTTCTTCAAATAAACTTCAAATTCGACCAAAATGCTATGCCGGATTATTAAAAATCTTCCGAATTTCAGATTCGCATACGTTAACTAGAAACCCCAGGTTAAGGAAATTCAGTAGCTTTAAAAAAGACTGATTAAATTCGCAACTCTTAATGCATAATTTAAGCGTTTTCTCCAATCGACTATTATTGATAGGTAACAACGAATCTTACAATTAGAAGGATTAAAGTTAGTTATTTATTTATTGGTCCAAATAACCTGAAAGATTAAGTTAGAGTTAAAAAGTATTTTTTGATTCAAGTATCCGTAAAAATAATAAGGGTTCCACGGTGAAGAGTAGCTTGCCAAGCCTGAACATACACCTGCCTCGAGTAATCCTATTCTTTTTATGGAAGAGAACCCACCCAAATTTCATTATATCATTCAGTTAAATCGGATCCTTCCCTTATTCTACACTTTAAAGGCTATGACAAAGGCAATTCGAGGTTAAAAAAAGAACTCATCGCTTTGTCAGTGATGTGAAGTGAAGGATAGGCTTCCTACCGTAGACGCTCTAATGAATAGCACATATACCGCTCGGATTGCCTGTTATTTTGTTATTGTCTTTCTTCCTTTCGACAATCAAAACTCCGTGGTCAGTGGATTCCTTAAAAAAACATTTTTGTATTATAGCAAAAATATTTTAGTAATAAAATAAATTCAAAATGAATTACAATCTAAAAGTTCTTAGAATTTGAATTCGTGAAAGGAAAGTTGCCTTTCACTTCTTTGATAGAAATAATAGCGGAGCGTCGATAGAAAAATAGATTAAATTGTTAAATTTTATTGTTTGGAAAATAAGCAGGACCCGATTAACGTTTTTTGAGAAAAGGGAGTCAACTTCCGTTTAAATCATCACACTGATTTTTAATTTGTATTTACGAAAATATTTATTATGATGTAGTATTTATGGGTTCAACATTTGTAGAGAATTTTTCTTAAAAGTTCAATGAGAATTAGTAGCAATTGATTTTTAAACGACTGTAATATTGGGGAAAAAATTCCATGAATATTTAGCTTAATAGTTTGTTATATCAGCACTGTTTTAATAGCTACTAAATCCGCACCTGCCACATGAGTTGATTAACATTCGATCCATAGGTATGCGTATACAACCTTCAACTCGATCTTCTACATCACATTATTAAGATCTCATCTCAGAATAGAATTCCATCCATTCCATACTGCTGGCCTTCAGCACGGTTTTTATTGTACCTGTTCTAAATCCCTTTGTTATTTTTACCTAAATCTTCTGAATTTAAGTTGTTTAGGCGATGTCATAAGTACACTCACTGACTCATACGGTACACTAAACAACAGAGTCTTTGGAGGAAAGAAAAACATCTGCAGAGAAGAAATGCATGAAGGCTTACCCAAAGCAACGAATCGGTTGATTATTGAGATGAGACGAAGAAGGCTTTTTTGGTCTCAGTGCCTACGTCTAGACTTCCGTTCTAATGTTCGTACCTTATGTATTCCTACTCTTGTAATTATTAAACCTTATATTTAACCATGTAAATATGATTAAGCTTATCCATAAGTAAATGGCCATCGTCCGACATGCACCGAATATCCGGATGATGGGAAGAGATCTCATCTCTCTACTATTGACCATGAATTTAGGAATCCAACCGTTCAACGGAAAATGCTTAAACGGGTTCCAGTTTTACAAACAGTTTTTGGGAGTATGAAAATAATTGTTTGTATCGCTTTTGCTTTGCTGAATTTAGCTTTTTCTGGTGATTTTTTGGAGATCATCACACGTACTTTATAGTACATGTCAAAATTATGATTTAATATCGATTTGCTACATTCATAAGACTTATAATGAAGCAGTAATAATAAATAAACAAGTATTCTTGAATTAGTAAGGACTGAATACAGATAAGATTGAATAACTCGGTTGTTGATTTGTTACATGAAATTTTTTTTAAGGAATATTCAAATTCCAAAACTACAAGTGAAATTTATGTAACGCTATTAGCGCTTCTCAATATGGATTTTTCAAACATTTTATTGGATCATAGAAAACTCGCTTTTAAATTGCACCATAAATGTATTCGAGTTAAGCTTTTGGTTTTAATTTGTTTAATGCATTGACATAGCATATCCAACCCCACCCGGTCAAACCTTTTAGGGAAATTAATCCTTTTCCATGAATTTTAATGAAGGTTTGGGGGAGACAGGAAGGAATGGACGTACTCAGGAAATGACACGTTGAAGATGAAATCGTTATATATAGTCAAAAATACGAAGATTTTTTAAAATTCAAGTTTAATTTGCATTTAAGACTGCCAGGTTAAATTATGATACGAATGAATGAAACCAGACATTTGCGTAGTAGAATCAGCGTTAACCTAGATGATGAAATTTTCTTCTTTTGACTTCTTTATCTTTCAGAGAATCAGTGGATTTTTACACATTTCCAGAAAATCAATGACATTAGGCTTACAAATTTAGTCCTCGGCTGAATGTATGGAACGTTTGATCGGCTGTTCAGACCACCGCGTGCGATATACAAATTACAAAATACATGCAATATACTTTTATTTTATAGTCATATAACTAGCGCGTATGGTAACTATGTCTGTAGGATCTGAATTCTTCGGGGATTTCCGCTCGAGTACAAAATACTGTTTGTCAATGAATGAAAATAGGAAAAAGCAAATACATGTTTGTTGTCTCTGTTCTTCAGAAATAAATGAATGATGCTCCTCAGAGTCTGAATACATCAATATCCATAGACTCAATCAGATTTGAGTGCAACCAGACCGATGCTTTATAGTTTGGAAGACGTTTTAATTTCAAAATGTCATTCATTTAAAATTCAGTCTCATATCCGATTTTGTAGAAGGGATTGGTTTTAATTCCTAAAAGATCTCCTTTCCAAACTGTTGATTTCAATGTTCCCAGCCACTTCCGTACCAATGTCAATACATATCGCTAATATCATAGCCCAGTTGTTTAAATGCTCGTCAAACAGAAACTGCTACCGTAATTCATACGGGACTTAATAGGAGAAATAGAAGGATTATGCCAGATTTGGGGTCCGGTAAGTCAGCTCTGCACCCACTTTATCATTATTCATGACTTTTCTTAATCATGTGAAAGCACAGCCTGCTTCCATTACAGTTGGAATCAATGGCCCTGTCACCCCGTTTACAAACCCGATCCGGCTTGAACATCCGACAGACAGTCCGCTGACTCGGTTCTGTTCACAATCATAATCCCGAGTACCAAACCAAGTAATCCTACTTCATCCTCAGAGCCCCGAATTCCCCCTCTTATTACTTCAACAGTCTTCGTCTGACATAGTGTAGAATTCGTCATCATCATTTGTATTTTTCTAAATCCGACTCAATCTAATGAGCCATTTAGTTATTATTCCGAGAAAGAATCAACTGCAATTGGGGCATTGTAAGCATTACGGAAGGCCATTTACTAAATGCTCAAGTTCAGGTTCTAACTTGGACCAAGGGATTATGGAGAAATGTCTGATTCCTCAACTTTCTAAGGCACACCTGACACCCACACTTGAAGGGCTAACAATCCTATCCTATAGGCGATCAACAAAAGAGATTTCGACGAATTCAATGGCATCTGCATACATAAAACCCTGAAACCCACACAAGAAGTGCTTGCATCATTTTTCGGCAATCAAAATATTTCAACCGGAAACATTTGCATTTCAAAAAGCTTTTTCTTAGAGACGTCAGCTGCCTTTCAACTTCTCAGAGCTAGAAATACCTCATAAATGAAGCAGAGACGCCTCCTTGCTTTCCACCAAAAAAGTCCAGAATCACTTAATTCTTATCTGAATTCAAGTTCAGGTACATAAATATACACAAACAATATGTAGATGTATAGCATATAAGTGTCAGGCCGGTCCTAAAGGAAAGCACATGTCCATGGCATTGGTTTCCTAATCAAGGTTACTCTCTGTGTATAGCTCAATGGGAAGGGAACAGGTGAGTTGGAGGAATGACAGGTGGTCCCTTGCTCCAGAAATACTTGCTCATCATCAGGAAGATGTAAAACTCCAGTTGTAAATGTTGTAATTCCTAAATTAATGCGGCAAGAATTATAATAAGCAACTTCGTTCCACAGTTCCAGTGCATTCGGCAGTCGCCTGTCAACCAAAATACGCATAAAACTAGAGGAAGAGCAAACAACATATTATTTCGGGTTTCAGGACATGTCCGTAGGAACGCTTGCAAAAAATCTAGAACATGTGTTGATAAACACAAAAGGAGAAACGGCACATGGTTAGCCTACTGCCTTGCTTCGATAACACGTCAGTCCATTATGCAGAAGCTGGTTTATTCATCCAATCCAGGAAACAAGTTTTTGAGTTTAATTAGAATCAGGTTTTTTTACTCAAAACTTTCAAGTTCAAAATTACTAGTCTGATTGGTAACATTGAAAACAAAGAAGGACAGGGCCAAGGTACCTGAGGGATTGTAAAAATGCATTGAATTCAAAGCCCTGGTCCAGAAGTTATTCGATCAGCTTTTCCCAATCCCTTGAAACCTCTAGCCAGAAGGCTCGCCAAATGGCCAATTGCCCAAGTATTCTTAACCAAGTAATAGTGGCAGTTGCTTTTTCAGAGGGACACATGGACACCGTATCGACGGAGGAGCAAATGTCAGTTAATTTTGATATTAACTTATTTAGCAGTTGAAATTAGAACGGGCTGGCAGATTGTAACAGAAGTCCTACTCTAATATATGTGTGTAGTATTCCTGGAAGGAATTAAGGGACAGGTTGCTCCCGGTTTTATAATGGAAGTTGTAATGCGAATAGATGAACAGATGGGAAGGGAATTCAGGACTTGGCCCGATTGGATTGAATTGGATTTAGGGATATCAAACATGATGAACTTCATGTATAATGAATAAATTTCCCTTAAGATGAGTTTCATATCCCGGATTCGGGTTCGTTTGACTTGGCGGGCAGTATAACTCTGGTGGTGGAGGTTCATCGGAGGACCGAGAAACGGGTGCCATTGCCCAATTTTACGAGGATTCCTGTCATGAATCCGGAAAGAGGTTTCCCCGTTTTCGGATTCTGCTCAGATAACAAGTTAGAAAGGCATGGAAAGGAACAGATAGAAGCCTCTCCCAGCCTTGTTGGCAAGGGAAAGCATAGATGGTTGCTTTGCGACTTCTCCAGGTTTCAGGGATTTGATTTCAAATTCATCGGGAATAGGGACTTTCAGTTTGCAGGTGGATACAATTTTATACCATATACAATAAGCTGTCGATGGAACCCCACCCTTTTGAATTAGTTAGGTTTCAGGCAAAGACACAAAAATTCAAAGAGATGTTCGACTTTCTTTGCCATCCTACTATTGCACAGATTGTTACTTTTGGAATAATCGAGCGGGTTTAAAAAAGCTTGCTGGGAAAATAGAGGACAGAGACATAAATGGAAACAGTTTTCATTTGAATGTGAACAAGCTCTAAATCAATTTAAAATGCATCCCCAAAAATTACATTATCTTCCCCGAGATCTTCCTTCAGCCACGTGCAATTTACAAATATTATCAGCCTCATTTTTAAAATACAAAAGGAAATGAGCAAGGTTTGTTGACACAGCGGAACTATGTTTTACATCCTAGCACTTGCTTGTAGGAACCCCAAAAATGAAATGAAATCGAATCAAAAATCAGGATTAAATGGACTGCAAACGGCAAGAGTAATACATGGGAGGGGCTGGCTCGCATTTCCAGAATAGAGGCTGGGGGTGATGTACCAGCACGTGTGCGAATTTAATATGGAGATTTTATTAGATTGTCTCTTGGAGAGATTCAAATTTCAAGCCAGATTGCTTTGACATGATTCCTCATCCACCATTTTTTCAACACATGGGAATTCTTCGTCCAATTTCCAGTTGTTGGGGTCGAAAGAATTGTACTAGTACAACTGTTCCGACCAGAATAGAACAGCTAGACTCCTTATGATGGCTTGTTCATAAATTATGAAGGACAAAAATAATCTACCGAGCCTTCAAAACCTATATTCATACCCAGTTATTTTAAAATATCAAATATCCACATCCACAACACCCCCACCCCCCCCCCCTCCCAAAAAAAATTGCAATCGGATTCGTCATCGAAGTGGAATGCTACTTATTTCAGAACAAGTTTCAAATGGCCCCCATATTCCAATCAATGTGAAATTACCCCATAGTATGCATTATAGACGGGGGAGGGGTGCATTTGATCCCTGTGTTACATTAGTTCCGAATCTAAATTCCTCGAAATAACTTTCTTTTCTCCAAAGCTGAATATTAGATGGAAAAGCCAAAGCTGAAAGGAAAGACTGAGTAGGAGATTCTAGTGTATCTATGAACAAAGTATATGGAGTAATAGTAATAGGTAAAGCTAATGAAAAGCCTAACCCAAACTGACACCCTGATCATCGTCATTGTACATTGTACATTGGGGAAAGTAATATATTACGATAAAAGGGGCTTGAAACTTAAAAGAGACGGAAGAGAGAGGAATCCGTAATATTATTATTCGGTGCACTTGTAAGTCTGTCCTTGCAGGACGTGCTCCATTCCTGGTGACGGTTCCCCTTCCAGTTCTTTTATCCGATTTCGTTGGTATTCGTAAGGGAGGAGGGCTCGTAATTAGATTGGATGTCTTGATTAATCCGAAAACCTGCGGAGACGCAGTTTCTATTACTTAACATTACTGCATCTAGTCGAGGAGCATCTCTCCGAGTTCCACTGGCTCTTGAAATTGTTTTTAGATTATATTTCGGAGGCAATAAATATACCAAATTATTTTATGTTCTATTAATGCAGTTCAAACTTGAGAAGTTTTCTGAGATCGATGTCAGTTAGTCAAACCCAGACCATCAAGAATTAATAACGCTGAAGTTAGGGCTGAGGTATAAGAGAACGGAGGTGTTTTGCAAGAGAGGTGAGCGTGTTGCACGCAATTCATCGTCCTCGTGAGGTAGAAATGCTGAAAACTTTCATGGTTCCAATCAGGATTGTCAAGCTAAATTCGTTTGCTTTCTAAAGAATGAATGAATATCGATCTTTGAATAATTCGCCTTCGTAGGTTCTCCTTTTATGAAATGGATTATTGTTTACTTGTAAATGAGTTTCTCATTGAACTAAATTTGCGTTCCTCAACTCTGTAATCGATCCATTTTAAACGTAACTGGTTTTAAATTCCAAATATGTAATGTACTTGAAGTTTTTGTAGTGAATTTGTCATTTCTTCAACTTAGAGATTTTTAAACCTCAAATTAGCTGTCGACATTTTGAAAGCACAATTTTAAATTCCAAAAACCCAATCATTACAGACTAATAAAGTACTTAAATGAAACACGACAAAACCCTTACTATCATTGTTCAATGTAAAGGAATCCCCCTGTACCACATACATTGTGCTGTGGTACGCTGTTCCGTTTAATCATTTATCACTATGGCTTAGCTAAAGTTGAAGGCATTATAATGAAAATTGCACCCGACTTGCCGAACCACTGACGTAAATGCATTTCCAAATTCAAATAACAATAGTCAAAAGAGTTGGATTTGATTACTCTTTCATAAAATAGAGAATGACGAGCGATCTGGACCAAACATGTGGATTTTTAATCCAACGTGACAAAAAATTAAGCATTATTCCCAGGAATGAAGAGCAACGAAATCAAAACATCGGTTTCAAGGCAGGTAGTCGGATGATGATACAATGTCTCCAACTTGACAAAGGTTTCTCAATTCCATCTCAACTGAAAAAGGGTAGGCTTGATCATGATTATCATCATCGGTTTAAATTATATTTCATCTTATTACGGAAGGAACATGTGCACCTGCATGGCATCAAATTATAATATGTGACGATCTGGTCACAGGTAGTAATAGCTGGTGGGTAAAAACCCTTTGAGGACTGAAAGCACCATGATTTAGCAAGAAAGCAAATCATAAGTTGGGAGAAAAAAATCTTCGGTTTTATAATAGGTCTGTAAGCCCACTCCATATCATTGTGAATGACAAACTTTACAAAAAAGCATAAAAAAGCCTTAAAAAACGTCAAAGCGTAATCTGATCTTGATCTGTTTTTTTAGAGAAAGATAATCAATACAGATATGAATCAGGTACCGAGGGGGAACTCTCCTGAGAAAGGAAAGGATTTATACAGTTTTTCTGCATATTGTATCAATTAGAATCCCGTAAAATATAGCTGCACAAATGATGCATGATTCATTTTTTGATCACCTCGTATTGAAATTTTAAAGAATTTCAACTAATCATCCGACCGTTTGTCATCCCTAACACCCAAATCTTGCTTTTGAGGAATATCGTGATCTCATTGAAGGTTTTAGTGCCTCTTTAGTTTGTGAACGGAAAAAGCATTGTTAGTTCGTGATTCTAGCTTCCAATTTTGGGGCTTAAATTCTGTCTAAAAGCTCAACAAAAGTTGGGTATCCCTTAAAATATTTTAATCGCTAAGAAATTTACACATTCCTAAATATTACAAAATTACACAATATGAATTTCAAGACAACACTGAGCTTTTTGATCGGATTCTAAAGAGAAACAAAAGAAGAAATACATCTGTTGGTTGGGTAATCGGTTTGTGGTTTAATTTATTTCTCGTCAACACAGAGTTTAAGGATTAATCGGTGATCCTGTTGTCGAAATCCGAAAGCATGAGCCGTATTTAAATTAGTCGCTGAAAGGATGTCTATAAATTGCTCTGCAAACAAATTGGACTTGTAGTTTTGTTCAAAAGCGTACTTCAACAACTGTCAGTAATAGCTGTTTCCTTAGCTCTTTTTAATATACGGGCACTAGGTTTGAGAATGCAGTAGCCGTTTTTAATCCACAAGACCAGTTGGGCTATACAACAAAGTCTAAAGCAAGGTGGTAGTAGCAATTTCACAAATTGAAGTCTCACATGTCACATGTGTGTGGTTCCCTGGATGGAATGGACATATGACACATTATGTGGTAATGTTGTGATGATACAAGCACAAAGACTATGTTAAATCCGAAGCAAAAAAGATTGTCAGTCTGTTGTGTTTTGAGGCTGAACAACAGATTTCCCTTTTGGATTGGGCAGCTGGCAGGGTCTTTTAGCCCTTGGCTTCCCGTATGTGCAGTTCGTCCAATTAGACAAATGGCAATCCAGTAATGAAAATGTATTGCGAAACGTCGATCCATATTTTCATTCTGAGGCATGTGTTTACCTTAAAAATTAAATTTTAAATTCTAATGACATTCTATGAAGGGGCAGGGGCACCCTGCCCATGAAACAAATAATTTATAAGTACAGTGTATTTACAATACGGGTGGGTTTGGTGACAATTTTTTTCACTAATCGTAATAAGGTCTATGGCGTTGAATCACATTCAAATAATTAGATTAATGCCTTTTTCTTTCCAAAACGAACAAACATGATGATTACATGTGAGACATTAGGATTTGGAATTGATGATTGAGGAAATAACAATGAGATTTGAAAAATAAATGGATTGATTTCATGGTTCTAGAAAAGGGATTCAAAAAACGATCTCTCGTATTTAGATTAATTAAGAGAACAGTTTAGTATTTGGGTGAAAAATATTCTAGCTTTAATTCTGAAGTTGAGGAATTACATAATTGCAATTTAAGAGAAAGCAATGATTCAAAGCTGCTCATTGGCTTGAAATTATTGTCGATGTAAGACATTGTCAAAGTTTTTAGATGGTTTCGTCTTAAAACTGTACAATGAGTACAAATGGGAAATGATGTATAATCTATCATTTCTTTCCAGTCCTAATTTTTTCCTCCCTCATTGCCGCATATAAATTTTTAATAATGTCGTGCAACTTTCTACCAAAAGTAAAAGACGTAAAACCCTATTTTCTTTCCCTGTTAGTTTTTTCATATTATGTCTTAATTTATCACACGTTTTCCTTTCTCAGCATTTAAACAACTGGAACTGGAAAACCATCTTATGAAGATATTCATCCAATTTCACTTAAAATCAACACTTAATAATTGAAGATGGTTTATTATTTTGGAATTACGTAAATAAAATTATCATTCTTTTATATTTTCATATAAAAGATATTTTCAAAACTTCACTTACAAGATTTTTGCCTTTCATCACAAAAATATCCAGTTAGCGGAGAATACAAATTTTATCGATTCTTTCACGACGAATTTTGCTGTCTTGCGCAACAGTAAAGCAAAACCCGGATGAAGCATATTTAGTCAGGAATCCCGATTTCTGGAAATGCTAGCTTTGAAAATTTCCTAACATATTTTTTATATTGCAAATTTTTCCCATCGCTCTTGGCAATAGTGTTAGTTGGCTAACCATCGGAATTGCGTTGTCTTTTTGCATACGGAAGTTGAAGCAAAATCATACGAAGCTGAGGGGAAGCTCGATATTTCATCTAATAGCGAATGACGGGCATATAATAGGGAGTACCCAGTAACTGATAATACATATTACATGACCTCTGGACTTTGAACGCTCCTGATGGCAAGGAAGCCATAGCCAGATCCAACATGTATGAATTATTAACGAAGAGAGTAAACCACGTAAACTATTTTATGCTTGCCAAGCTAGATTGAAAACCGAGAAATAAAATGAAACCCCATTCCATTCAACCAAAAGAGGCAACTTCGACAGTCCTCGAATCAAATTAAGCACATCTGCGAGCAAAGGGTTGTCTCTTGGTCTCAAATTCCATTCAGTACCGTCACGTCACTCCTATTGAACTTTGAAACATGATTCCATATCACTATTTCTAAGGACCACTTCCAATAAACAATTGATAGGATGATCATTGATCATTCCCAAACTTTTTTAAAAGCAAGCGTAAATGAATAAAAAATGTCATCTTTGATCAGTTTTACTTCCTTTTTTTTAATCCGGGATGTCATAATATAAGGCTAAGATGATTGCAATTAGCCATGATATTGCGCTGACGAGAAAAATGCTGGGAAAAATAGAATAAACCAAAAATACAGGTTCGTCTGATTCTAGTTCATATAAATGTAGAAATGCTGCTTTTGAGCATTTTTCTCGATCAGGACACTAACCAGCAGCCAATCAGAAATCAGTTCTATAAATGGGAGACAGAGTTAGATAGTTTAATTTTCTTTTGAAGCAGTTGCCCCTCCGTACCTCATTAAAATTAATCCTACTAATGACCACGGTTTCAAGAATATATGAAACATGCTATTTCCAATTTTGTCGATGGCCTTCTTTGTTCCGGGTTCATTAGAGGGAATTCATCTAACTCCGGTCTCCTAAAAGGCAATACGCTCGGCTACATTTGACTGCCCTGGGTACCATTCTCTGGGGCAATCGACACGGATCGCCGCGTGACCTGACACGCGGCTCCCAACCCTCGTCATACCTGCACGTGCCATTTCCTCATAACAACGCTTCCCACTACCCCAATTCATATATATTCTACCCGACTACGCTTGAATTAGACAATCCTAAATAAAAGAAGACTGGCTTGGGGAAGTTTATTTGGTATCAAACTTATTTTTTTACCCTGTCTTTCATGGAAAAGACAACATCCGAAATGGATTTTTTCAGATATTTTTCCATGACTCAGTTTTGCAAGTGTGTCTTTTAGAAAAGCTTTCAGGTTTTGAAAATGAAAATCAAACAAAGCTGACCAAAGAGGAGCCTGTGCAGGAAGTGTCTTAAAAGAGTCGTATGCTACTCCAAACTACGACTGTTGACTATGCACGGGTACTCGTACCGTCATAAGTAACTAACCTACGAGGTAGAATTAACAAACATAAATTCGGTGCTTCCTGGTCGTCACCAAAGCCAAAAACAAGTTCAGAGTCGAGAGTCTCCAAAGTACAAAGATGAGCTGGAGGTTTCGAGGCACATAACCGGGAGGGGCTAGGAGAAAGCATATTTCTAGAAACAAGATCGATAGAGCAAATGAGGCTAGACCTCAACGTTTTCACCGCCCTTCTTGCCCATCTTGGCATTTTCGTGCCTTTCCCTCATCTTCTGCTTCAGACTCGTCGTTGGGTTGGGATTCAACTTTCGTCGTTAAGATCTATTTTCCCTGACAATGAGACTTTTCCCCTAAAAATGCACTTCGATATACGGATAAGGGGATGCGTTTCTCTTACCATGCTTCATAATGGTTATTGCAAAGTGCAGCATGTATGTATATCACTTCATGGCTTTTACCGTTCGGGGTTTCGATCTTTCGATCACATCTCTATGGAGCTGAACCAGGGCCATAGCCGCTGCTCTCATTCAGCTTAAAATGACTTTGGAAGTAGTTGGTTTTTACGGTGAAGCAACTGCCACTGAACTTACCCTCCTGAAAGGGAGACTGAATTCTAGCGACCGGAAACAACTCTCAAGGGTAAAAGCAAAATGGGTTGGGATGAAATAGATTTGCTGAATCCCTCATCTACACGTACATCTACTCATGCATTACTATTTTCTATAACATCCGTATCGTACAATAAAATGCTATTAGGATAGGGTAGGAGGAAAAGCCAATCGGTCAGATATCATGCAGTAAATGCGTTATGCATATCTCTCTAAACTCGCAAGAAAATCAATAACCACGAACTAAAAAATATTCTTGATTGGCTCACGCTTTTGCTATTTCTTCCAATTATACTTACGGACAATACGAAAAACATTGATTATAATTTAGGCCAATTTCTTGAAAGAATCCAAAGTAGAAACCACAGTTAGAGAAGTTTCCGTTGATTGATTGCAATCTAATCATCTGTGACTGGGATGTGACCACAATGGTCGTTCAAGTAAAGTAGCGTCAAGTGACCAAATGATTCTGAAGACTTGACCAAGAACAATCCTTGCTACTAGGTTTTACGACAAAAACTTGTTTCAAGATATTTTGATTCCGCATTCGATGGTAAAAGAAATTCTCCAAAAAAATCCACGATGCACAGAGCGAATTCCCCTGACAGCAAAATAAAAACTGTCCCTCCAAATCCCAGCTTTTAGGGGACACTAATCAAGCGAAATTAAAAGAGTGGGTGACTGGAATCTAATCAGGAGACTTGATTTCCTTGCAGCTGTTTCCATTCGGCTGATAAAGATCTTTATCGTTTACAATATATACTGTATATGTTATCCAAACTGAAGATAAACCCGGGTGTAATCTTCAGAGATTTAAAAAATGACTCACACGAACAAAAATCTAAAGAACCGAGTTATTTTACGAATTTATAAGATCTAATAATTCTCATCAATTGTTGGAAATGGACCTAACCCAGTCTTATCATTTACATTCATTAATGACTCTAAAAGAGCCAATGCTTTCAAGAGTTGTACTCTTATGTTGATGATGCAGAGGAGGAAGTCAATAAGAACGGTTGGATGATGCACATCATGCATACAAGGGACACATAATTCCACTCTGGTTGTCAGGATTTTCATTTCATTTACTTTCTCCCCTTCACCCTCTCAGAGATAATAGGGAATATGGAGACGGATTATTGTACAAATACCTAATAATATGGGCATATATAAAAATGCATTTCCCTAAAAGTCCCGATGTACTTTCATGGACGGGATATACAGACTGCCTCCACTGCAAATCCATCTCATCCCATCCCTCTGATTCATGACCTCACCCTTCCTGACTTTTATTACATTCCGAAATGATCATGAATGAAAGACTTGCAATATTATGCTTTTCCCCTTTCGAACGGTGCAAGTGCAGAAGATGCTGTAAAAACACTATTGTAGTTTCTACACGGGTATTCCGCGGCGTGATTTTTACATGGAATTGTCGTTATAAATCGTTGGCTTAGCATGGAAGTTATGTTTAAAAGGCGGCATGGAGTCTTAAAATAGCCGTTGCATATCTAAATTCATCCGATAATCTTGGAGACGTATCATCACACTATATAACAATGCTTGTAGGACGCTTGGTTTTAGAGATGTATGGAACCAAAAAAAAGCTTTGTCTAATCGGATGAGTTCATGAGGCCTTCACCTGAGCTAACAATCTTTATCTCTGGCAATAAATCCGTTCTCCCTCAAATTATTTACTCATCTCTGTTGACTTTCCTCTAGTGAAAATAAATACTGAGCTCTTTGCAGTTATTTTTGAGGAGCGGACGGCTTAATAAAAGGAAGTGACGAAATGTAAATGAGGTGTGGCTGATTACTTTACTCACATTTAACTTTATGTTTTGGCTCCTCCATCCTTAAACTTTTTTATAGGAGTTCTGAAACGTATTATTCATACTTCCGTATGTAAAGTGTAGCTTCTTCGTTTTAAGGTTTTTGAAACTACTTTGAATATCTAATCATTTTGAGGGGTCGGATAAGTCGACAATTTAAATATTGAAATCTGAAGATTCGTAGCTCTTTGTAGTGTTTGCCGGTGATGTATTTATTCTCGATAAGAATTTGTATGTAGGAAGGAATAAAAAAAAATGTATTTTAAAAGAGGGATTTTAAATTTCAATTCAATAAAGGGATTGCAGGTGTGCAAGGGAAGAATGGACAAAAAATGTTACTCATGTTTTTAAAACCTCGGTTTGTTCCGGAGTAGGAGATGCATGTAGCAGGTTCCTGTGGTGTTGGATTTTAAAAACTGTTCTCCGAAACAAGTGTTCCATTTCCATAGCTCATCCTGTATTATTGGCGTTGTTTGTTGTCGCAGAAAATGTTCTAGACCGTAAATTCTCAGGGCTTCTCCCTTGACCTAAAATCCTAATTGTCGCTTTGAATTTCATTGACATTCACCACCCCAGCCCAGCGGGTTAACATCTAACACAGAATAGTACAGCCCCAGCAAGCCCCAATTAAGGAACGAGTTTTAATTTTGGAATTTACTCACTCAAATAAAGCACGTTCGGTGTATGATTTTTAATTTGCTGTTCATGTAACAAAAGTTTAACCTCATATTCTAGTTAAAACTTCGAATGCATGATTAATTAATAATTAATCATGCATGATAATTAATAATTATAGAAAAATGATTTAACTGACGAATTTATAAATCAGGTGGACTCGTTAAAAGAGGATACATTTTTTAAACCCGATTGAATAAAAGAATTACTGAGGGTTTCGGATTCATTAACGCACGACCACTTTACCAAAGACAGGATCATGTCATATCCTACTGTGCAATGCTCTACATGATCTCTACATCGCACATTACACCACGTCATAGACAATAAATCGTCCTTTGTTAACGAGGGTGACATATATTTTTAACAATGTACTTATTCAAAATTTTCCAATCTGCTAAAGTCGTCATTAAAAAATTGTAAAAGGTCGTTTCCATATTCTGATTGAATAAACTATCCAGTTAGTTAGTTCAAATTTCTTGTATTACTGAATTTCAAGTTTGTAAAACCTTGTACCTTCCTAACTTTCATTGTAAAAAAATACAAAATAATTTACTGTGTTGTCGTACATCATATTATAACTATACGCCATACGGTACATCAGAAACCAGCTTAGTATTTGTCAAAACAAATATTGAATTTTTTAAGCAGGGAGTTTTATTACAACTATTGGCAAGAGAACTTTTGGCCCTATTTACATAAAAGACTGATAAAATTGTTTTTGGTCAATCAAAATCTGATAAACATTGTACATTGTACCGATTTTTTTAGCAACAACAATTTCTTGTAATCGATTATCCATCAAGAATAACAAAGACTTAATGATGATAAAGTGATGGATGCTGTTGTTTGAGGTACTGCATACTGACTCAATCATCGTCAGATACAAATGACTTCTCAAACTGAAAGAAACTTGAAAACAAATTGACCCTGATGATATGATCAAAGATACTGGGAATGAGAAATCTAAAATTTAAATTTTCTTTAAATAATGCGTTGTAAACATTTTGTAACGAAATGGGTCACGCACTTCATTCATTCTTATCTTTGATCTATCTTGCGACTTTGGATTTTTTGTTTGTTACAATTTTTACTACATTTCCTATTTGCAAACAAAATAAAAAAATGAAAAATTGGAATATAACAACCGATTAGATCAAAAGTTTTATTGCAGAATCGCAATTCAAATCACCTTGTCTCGTGTTTGGAAATATTTTGCAATCTTTGAATAGATTTCTCTCAGGAAAATTACCGCATTGAATAAACCTTGAGCAAGGAGTTAAATATTCATCCTTAACTCTCTATTATTGTAACTTCTTACTAATAGCTCCGGCATGGCTTTATAAGCGAAAATGTCACATTACAATTTTAAATGCTTTAAAATGCATGCGATGCAGTACAACTGAAATGTTATCCAGCTTTATAATTTGACTAATGTGGTGGTTGGTGAATATCAATACCTTAATTTAAAACTCCTATAAAGCGAAAGCCAACACAATATTTATTGTATTAAATAACTCATACTATTTTTTATTCGATTTTAATGACTAAAATAATTACTGACTCCACATATAATTCCTTGTTTTGATAATACTGAAAATTAGACTCTGAAAAAGTTATGAGATATTCAAAGCGAAGCCCGATTTTGACGCAGGAAACTCTTACCCACTCACAAAAATTGCAATGATACATGATATGCAATTTATCCAGTTAAAACTGCTTATCAGTTCATTTCCAATGTTTTCCCTTGGTTTACAATTACAAGCCTAGAGAGACACGTAATGAATTACGTCGTCTTCATCAGATAATAACCATACATACATAGAGATACTGTTCATCTCGACGAGATTAAATCGAGGTTAGATTCCTGGGAAGAGTTGTCTTCTTCTTCAAGACTTATTCAGCTGATATCTCACACCTGGGCCGTACCAATAGGTACGACGCCGATGGGAACATTTTACATTTTAAAGCTCACCTTAACGTAGATGGGAGAGGATGAAAAAAATTTGGTCGGTGGGATAGAAATTAGAATAGATGGATAAGAGATCTTTTACTCTTTGAAGAGTATAGAAAAGGATTGGAAGACTCTCTTGAATTCAACTGTCCACCTGTGCTCTCCTTGTGGTTTAGTTTTCGTCTTCACAAAATCTCAAAATTCTTGACTCTCATCTCATCTCGATTCTAAATGCGCTTTCCTCTCCTCTTATTTTGAGTACACATTTAACATTATCCCTCCCGACTACTTACTTCCAATCTCTTGTACAATGTGGTAGAATCCCTATATACTTACTTTTATTATGTATTTGTACTACTTATTCCAACGAATCCATTTTTAGATACCATTTCTAAGCACAAAGAGAGTTCTTTACATTTTGGCTTATCTTTTCGAACACCTGGGTTCATTTCGGCGAGTCAACTTTGATTCCCTCCTGGTACTTGGGAGTCCGATTCTTCAAACATTGAATCGGTGGCTTTAAATCTTTGCTGTGAGACCACAGCAGCGTCTTGAGATTCTGAAAAATTGAGCCAGAAAAAAATCAGGCCCATCACGTTTTGGAAAGTATTTAAATTCTGACAAATTAAGCAGAAGATTGTCAAACTAGGATGAGGCTGTCACTTTGTGTAGATTGTCATTCAAATCAATAAAATGCTAACTTTTGATGGTTTCTTTGGTGTACCTGTGAATAAAATTTGAAGGGGTACTAATGTCGGGGAATGGGGAAATCCTGGAATGCTTTGAAATCTCGTATAATCTGTGAATTAGATCCGTGTACGTATACGACTATTATTATGTATCGTAGATACATAATGCGAATGGTCTGGTGTCCGTCCGTCCGTCCGTCCGTCCGTCCGTCCGTCCGTCCGTCCGTCCGTAAACACGATAACTCGAGAACGGCTTAACTTTTTGAAATTTTTCTTTCGGATATCTATATAAGACATCCAAACGGAGGTCAAGTTCGTTTGGGGGCCCTGGAGGTCAAAGGTCAAGGGGGGAAATGTCAAAGGTCAACATTTTTTCAAATTGCAACCCCCCATGTGTGATACATGGATGGAAAGCTATGATCAAGGGCTATTCAATGGGGTATATGATTTGGGGGTGGGGTCACCCCCTGACGGGTGGGGAGGGGTCAAAGAGGTCAAATTACAAACATATATGTGTGATACGTCAATCGAAAGCTATGATCAAGGGCTTTCGAATGACGTATATGATTTAGGGGTGTGGTCACCCCCTGACCGGTGGGGAGGGGTCAAAGAGGTCAAATTACAAACATATGTGTGTGATACGTCATTCGAAAGCTATGATCAAGGGCTTTCGAATGACGTATATGATTTGGGGGTGGGGTCATCCCCTGACGGGTGGCGATGGGTCAAGGAGGTCAAATTACAGACATATATGTGTGATACGTCATTCGAAAGCTATGATCAAGGGCTTTCGAATGACGCATGTAATTTTGCTCTATGGTTGGGGCAAATTGAGATTATTCATTTGATACGTCATTCGAAAGCCATGATCAAGGGCTTTCGAATGACGTATGTAATTTTGCTCTATGGTTGGGGCAAATTGAGATTAATCATTTGATACGTCATTCGAAAGCTATAATCAAGTGCTTTTGAATGACGTATGTAATTTTGCTCTATGGTTGGGGCAATTTGAGATTAATCATTTGATACGTCATTCGAAAGCTATAATCAAGTGCTTTTGAATGACGTATGTAATTTTGCTCTATGGTTGGGGCAATTTGAGATTTTCGATATTTCATGCATTTTTAATATTTTAAAACACAGTTTTCACTGTGAACATGTTTTGATGTGTATGAAACGTTATAAAAACGTTATATCTACGATACATCAGTACATTCGTTGGACGGTTTATTACAAAACATGAGATTAGATCTGGCTCGGGAGTGACAATCAGTGAGTTTAAAATCTAATTTAAATTCACATTGTCATTACACCTTCCATATGTTTCAAATGGGCATCTGTTACCTTAGAGCAGATTCAAGTTTTTAAAAATATTTTCCTAAATCTAAAGCCAAATGGTGTTTATTTGTGTCCTCTGCGGTTGAGAAATTTTGGCAGTTGGCTACGAGCAAGAAGCAGAACGGAGAGGAGTTGGAAATTTATTAAAAAGCTTTTATTAAAGGGAACCGATCTGGAAAATTAGACTAATACAATGTATTTTAAGAGGGGGTTTAGTTAAACTTAAAAAAATTAAATCACGTATCCTTCTTGGAATGTTTTTGATGGGTCTCTGCCTTTGAACGTCGAAAACGTGAGAATCAGGGAAAGGATTTTTTTTCAAAATTTTCTGTCATCAGAAATAATTTGAGTATTACTTTTTTGTTGTTAGTAGTAATCTTATTATCATTTATTAACCCGTATTATTTTGCAATTTAGGGATCCCCTATGGTTTTAATAAGGTAGAGGGGCATGGGTACGTAACAAAGACTACTTTTATACTTATACCTATCGGTGATAGCTATTAAATCCAAGAATTGTTTGTGATGATGTCCCTTCTTTTCCATTTAAGGTAAGTAATGGGCAAAAGATGGGCTCTTTTTCTGTCTCTTATTATCTTCCTCTTGTTTAATTTCCTATTCCATCTGGACTCTAAACCGGGATGACTATCAACTATTAAAAATTTATGAAATGAATCCATGCACGCCGGACTTTTGTGATAAACCAAATGCCAGAAAATCTCTGATTTGTTCGAAAAGACCCATTACCTCAACTTATGGTTTTTCTTACATTCTGATTCAATCGAAGGAGTGGAGTCCTTTTACTATTTTGGTCAATTCAAAGGAATTTTTTAAGTAAAAGAGCAGATGGTTAAATTCTTAGTTGCTCCTGTTTATTAATGCATGGTCCTTCGTTCAGGTTCCAGCACATAGTCATGGACAGATGACGACAAAGGCGTTGTTTGAATCATTTTATTTGATTTCTAACTCCTGACATTAAATTCTTCTTGTAGGGATTTTAATTTATTCGTAAAGCCACGATTGTACTATGAAGATACATGGATATTTTCAAATCAGAAACCGAGAAGAAAGACTACAGAAATGGTATGTTTAGATTTGGAGAATTAAACAATGGGTTGGATTAAACCACGACTGATCTTGAAAAATCCCGAAGTATTGAAAAAAGTTTCGATTTAATACAAAATATCAAATGGATAATTTATAGTTTTAGATTTGTACCATTAGACAATCGTTACTTAAAATTCGTAGTATATTCTTACGGCATTTGGAAACTGTGGAATACGACACATATGCAATAATGCAATTGGTCGTAAGTAAGTAAGAACAGATTCGAAAAGGCATTGCATTCCTCCCTTAACCATATGTAACACAATGGCTCATAATTCATTTCCTCCTTATCCAATTTTCACGCCTCTCACAAGATTTGTTCAGAACTTTTAGTAAGTAGTGCTTTCTCGGATTGAAAGCCATGACTTTGCTTAAATTAGAAGCTTCATTGGGATGAAGATCTTTTCATATCTAAAGTCCCTTAATTCTCATCCATCTTCAGGGTTGCTACCAGAAATGGGCTTACAGACTGATTAACAGTTCACACAAGCAGGTGACTGAATGACCTTCTAATTGCTTTTATATACTTACAAGTGATAATCACAGACTGCATAGATTAGGCAATAAATCTATATACCTTATAGTAAAAGGACTCAACTAATCCTAGCAAAAACGAGATTAAAAAATAAGGTCCTTGTATGGAGCTGTAAATCGATTCATATGGGTATATAGAGTTCAAGATTAAGGAACAGATTCCAAATTCAATGCAGTATAAACATACCTTAAAAATGCACATCGTTCGATTGAAAGACGAGCTAAAAATTTGAATTATGTTCTACAAAAATGCACAACGACAACGTCTCAAGTCCTGGATTTACTCGTAAACGATGATTTATTGTGTGACTAATACCTATTCGTGTCTTCAAGGCAATTAATCTGTACTGCAGATACACGATACTTTTCACAAGGAATGAGAGAGGGTTGACGATGATGTTTATCTCGACAGACTTTGCGATGTATTTTACGGCGTGTAAAGACCCTGAGTTAACATTCAGTTGCATTATTACACCCAAGTATGATTGATGAAATTACATCTCCAAATGTGGTTTCATCCCGAACTCTTTTTGAAATTAAACACTCAAGATAATAGTAATGTGGCAAATGTATGAATAATCTGCATGAACTCCTCGTAAATAACAAATGGCAAAACCTGAGAGTTCTGCAAACTCAGATCTCCTACACCTGCATGAATAATGATACCCTTAGTTAGTTATCCATCCAAAACTGTGGGAATGAAGATGTTGTCTGAATCTCTCAACAATTAAATAACGTATCAAACCAACTGTCAACTGTAATAAAACGCTGAAAGGGTAACATAGCTTACAGTAATCGGATCTACGACAACGAATGCAAACGTAAACGTGCCTTTTCCCTGATGTCATCTTAAGATTAGATGTAGTATTTGCTGATTGAGACTTAAATTACAACCAACGGCAGCTGCTTCTCTAGTGTAATATGAATATCTTTTCCGCATAATTATCATTTATTTTGTCTTCGTGGAAAATATAGGTATTTCAAGACGATGCAATAGGGATGGAATGCGGATGAAAGTCGATGGAAATAAATTTTTATTGAGACCAAAAAAAAGTATTTTTGAACGTTGTTATTTTATTATTCATTTGTTCGAAGCAGCTCTGGGCTGTATATTCGTTTGCCTCTCGACAAATCTATTTGGTATCGTTTGTTTGTGAAGTTCAAACATTGTACATAATTACATCTTCTATCTCCATTCAGAACTATTTAAGTTCTACGTTTGTAAATTTTTGATAATTTAAAAAGTATCATGGTTTCAGGGTTCTCCTACTGAGTTCATTTCGAATTGAGATTTGATTTGAGAAATTATACTTTAAATTAAAATATATTTATGTATCGATTAACTATTTACAGAGTTCGACTGGATTGTGCCATGCTATCGACAAACCCTTTGAGGGGATGAAGAATGCTGCAGTAGACTATAATATATATATTTAATTACAATTACATTAGCCTATCCAAAAACACGGGTGGTTAACATGCTGTGTACTTTTCATATGGAATTTCTTTATACTTATATCTCTACCCTACCTACCTTACCACCTAAGAATATAAACTGTTTTTACAATGTGATATAATACAGACAATAGTAAATGGGTACATGAAACAACATTCGACGTAGTAAGTGTCTACTCCTTATAATGATTAAAATTACGAAAAAACCGTACATAAATCTTAAAAAACTTTGTAATCACAGACAATGAAAAATTGCTTTTACTTTGAGACAAATAACAGCCTAGTTTTCCCTCATTTAAATTTCTAATTTCATTCCAAAAACAACAGAAAAGTTGCCAGTAGAGGATTCCTGGAAGTCCTAACCGACATTCAGACAAGGTAATTAATAAGCGACTGTGAATTAAATGAATGGGACATTCGTTGGAACGGCAAAGCGCCTTTGATCCGTCTAATTTCATAAGGAATGATGCTAAAGTCCAATTATTCCAAAGCAATTACTCGGTTGGCTGCTTTGTCTCGTCTTTGCCCGATTGGAGGATGAGCTTAATTCAATAATAATTGCTTGTAGTTGTAGTAACTTCTTTCCCGATCCTCGGATCTGCTCGCATTCCTTTGTTGTGGTGACTGATGCTTTGTTGTTTTTGGAAGAAATCAGTTGACAGAAACAAATGTTTCGAGAAGGAATGAAGGAGTTGTATGTGTGGAACCCGTATCGATCCTTTATAAACCCGGATTAAATTATTCAGTCAGCTACAACGGCTCCACCCCGACTGTTATTGGCTGGTTTTTCGTTTGCCTCTGTTCTTTTCAACTGCAGGTCTTTTGGTTGAAGTAAACCAGGGAGTTATTTTGTCGCAAAAAAATCTTCATAAGACAGTTGACACTATATATACAGGGTTGAAAATGTTGAAATAGAAGATGGAGAATGTGCTTCATGTCTAGCAGGAAACCGGCCTTGTGTCAACATCGGCTGAAGAGGACTTGTCCATCAGTTGTGGAATCTGGAGAGAACACAAACAAAACCGTTCATTAGTATTGCCAACTTCTTAAGATTTTACAAACAAATTACTATTCAAATGTAAGACAACTTTTCCTTCCACTTCCCCCATTCAAAAGACGAAGTGCTCAGAAGCGTTTTAAAAAGTCATTAAGCGACTCTTTAGAAAAAGGAGGAGTAAATCATTACATGAGAGAGAGAGAAGTTTTTTAATGAAAGGAAGAAAAAGCTGCTTGTTCGAGCTAAAAATACGAGTTAAAATAAAGGCTATTTGTATTTTAAGTACCTTTTCTCTTTGGTTTCGATTAGGTAAGACATTAGTAGGAGCATGGAGTGGTAATGAGATGCAGAGAAGAGATGAGACAGAAGTGTGGATTGAAGTCAATCATAGACGATTGAACTGCTAGAATAGAACCAAGATAGAAAATTAGATGTAAGTATTAGAATTTTCTTAGGTTATTTTCATTAGTTTTCAACGAATATGGCAATTTTTACGGCATCAAATCTTTGTCAATAAATGTTAGAACCATACAGGTACACATTAAGAAACGTGTGAAATAAGATCTTGAAATCTGATTAACCAGATTATCTCGATCTACGATCACAATTTGAATAAATCCAAGAACATTGAATTAACATAACAATTCGATATCCAGCTTGGACACACATTTCCCTACCACTCTTCCCTATATCTCTGCATAGTTAATACATTTGGTGACAATGTAGATCCTAAGGAGTGTACAATAGGCATAAAAAATTCTATTCATCAAAACTATCCCAAAAACGTCCTCTGTTTTTCTTCCTCAATTTTATCTGATTCTCCTCATTCAATCTCCATCATATTCATAACTGAGAGATTCTTTTCTAACTTATCTTAAATCTGCAACGGCTTCATTGGATTTCAAGATGGAATTATGGCCTGTTACTCTGTTCTGATTCGATTGGAGCGAGTTCAAGTGGATTCATTTACATTTTCTGTTATTTCTTACTGCTCTAACCAATTTTCGATCCAAGATCGAATAGTAATCCTCAAGGACTCCTTTGTTAAATGGTACAAGAATGTTTCGACTACACATTATTTTATTATAACATTGTGAATATTTTACTCTCCTCGTCTGCCTTGAGGCTAGCTTGACGATTTTTTTTGCTTGTGCTTCTGGCAAAACTATACAATTTACAATTGAGTTTTTTAAGATGCTAAGATATTCATGAAAAGCACCACGACTACTGAAACTATATGAGTTCCCTCTCCCCTGTTCCTAATGGATGCGATGGATTTATACGTACGTGTTTGGCTATATATTTTGGCTTAACATCTCTGGCCAGGTGTGCATTGCTCAAGTGAAAGTCTCAACTAAAATCTCAAGCCATGAAAATTGCAAAATAATGTTTCACAACAATACAGCATTCTTGACATAGTCACGCTTCCATCTCCATATAGCAGGCCTATATACGAAGCCTTCAGTAATTCATCGTCATGAAATGCGATGGTAAAATGCCTCAAGCTTTTCATACTATTGCACTTTAGCTATAACGCTAACTGAGACAGGATAGAGAGTCTGATCAAATGAGGTTTATTGATAGGATTGTAAAATCCGTATAGCCGTGGAGGAGAGGAATCGAGGAATCTGAATTTAATTTACGATCTCAAGTAAGCCATAACGAGGGAGTTGAGATATTCCTTCATGAGCCATTTTAAAAACTGTTTGTGAGAGAGGACTTTTGGCTAAAGTGAAACGTGACTATGACTCGATTCTGTCGCCTTTTAAAAGTCAGAAATGGATGAATTCTTAGAGAACAACAGTTAGGATCCATTTACCAACGTCAAGCCACCACAGCCGGACCTGACCCATTCACAAATTGTTGCACGTGTTCCTTCCGTTCGAATTCTAACAGTGAGGAAAACCTTGATGAATTGTAAACTGTAATGCTAGAATAATTTTCGAGAAAATGGTCTTATCAGAAGTGGCTTTCTGGCCACAGCAACCCGTTCCCTTTTCCTACGTATTTTTATTCTCTTAAATTCTATCAATAGTCATTCGGGCTCTCGTCATCAATGGATGGAAATGAGGCTGGCCAAGTGTTTCAGGTTTCGTCATCATCATTTAATTATATTATTTCCTTTTGGGGCTTGGATCTGACTGATTATGAGTCCAACTGTACTGAAAACCGTGCAGATGTTCCATCAAAGGTTACATCGGACGAATAAATAAATACTGGGATTCCGCAAGGAGATTTTTATGGAATCATAGACTCCGTATCGACTACCAACTAAATGACTAAACTATTGATAAGGAAGGCTTAACTAGGATTTCAGGCAGAGTTTGGGAGAAACACGGCAATAAATTACTTTATATCACATCACCCATTTGTAAACTATGTACAAGGAGGGTGATGCTGATAATCACTTAGTAATTATTTGCAGATGTTCAAAAATGCCATCCTATAGGCAGACTACAATGTTGCAGACTGTCAACTCTTAGGTTTGCACTTTATAATACAAAGTATATGTGATTTCAAGCACTTTGGTGGCTTGTAAACATAAAAAAATATTCATCCTGGTTGGCCTACCGAGCAAATACAGAGGATTCTTGTCTAAATCATTCCCAGCTGCATGCTTCAAGTTGATTACGATTAAATTGACTACCAACATTACTTCAAAGAGATACCAACTATGCACTGGCAAGGATGAATGTACTGAAAAAAGCATATTACATGCACTGACTGGTTAGTCGTGGTAGCAAGATGCCCCAGCAGCAATCAAACCTAACTTCCTGCTTTTTGAGCAAATTGGTAAAAAAAACAAGCAAAATCTTGTGATCTTGAAGAGTCTTGAAGAGATTTTAAGACTACATTCAGGCAATGCAGCTGCATGAACTGAATGGAAGAAAAACTTCCATCTCTGACCTATAAACCCTCTCATTCTATACACTTTGATGGCCACATGCATCTAATGATCTGATTTTAAGAGATCAAAGGAGCAACGGCAACGGCAGTGATTTTGCAAGATCTAGCAACTCTACTAACTTCTTTAAAGCGAAATAATAATTTACAAGAATTATATGGCTTCGCACTTTTTGCATTTCGAAAGGATAACTTAATGACTCTTCGCGAAGAGATAATAATGCCAAGTGCTATGTATGAGTAATATAATGAGAGGATGACGAGCCAAAAGGCAATTGTCTTTGCTTTGACTCTCTTCTCGACGAATAATGCTTCTTTATTTATGCAGGTGCGGAGAATTGTAAGAGCCAACAGCTCAGGTATGCAATTACAGCTTCAATTACCCATTGAATTAATCCTGCTTTTTGTTCTTTCGAATTAAAAAAGTCTCAAGGGAAAAGTTCTAAGACAACAAGGATGTAGTCCGAAGGTTTGCTCCGTTCACACGGGAACTTTGCCTGGGAATATTACACATTCAGGAAAACCCTAGCTTGAGATGCTACTTATTAAAATGCAAAGAGTTTGTAGTTCGTAGTGGTAGTAAAAAGTAGGATGGTGTTAGAATTTTACGACACGTAAGCAGTCTCTGAGACGTGAGACGTCACATGTGAGGTGACGGATTTGACAGATTGCTGTAAAAATTGCCAGTAAGTTCTTAGGAAAGGTAGAGCTTTCTTATAGAAAAAAGTAGCTAATTTTCCTATTACTTTTTGCTAAATATTAAAGAAATTAGATATTTACCTCATGAGATCCACAACCGCTTGTGGTATTTGCAGGTGAGATGACACAGAGGGGCTGCCTGTGATGGCTATTCGTCGTCGATGAGGTATTATTTGAGGAGTCTGAGGAATTGGATGAAGTATTAATCAGGTTTAAACTAATGGTTGAGGAAATCATCTCCATTGGGTCCATGTCCAAGGGGAATCGGGCTGCACTTGGTGGAAGTCCAAGGGTTCGCCTTAAGTCTCGGATGTAGTCGATCACGTATTGAATGACTTCCAATTTTGACAATCTGTAAGTTAGTAAGGATTGGGGGTCATTAGTCAACTGCGTTGTAATTTTTTGGAATGAATACAGAAAAGTCACTTTATAAGTAATTGACTCCAGTTTTTTTTTGGAATTAGAGTAAAGTAACTTGAGTAATTAATCAGATCATACAGATCCAGAGTGTCAAAATAAAATATTGGAATAACAAGTCAAAAAGTCAGGATCGAATTGATGGTTTGCTTTGAAAGTTCGAGTAAACAAGGATTGGATGAATTTAATACTGCGCCTATAAGTTAAACCAGAAACCCCACTCCTTTCAGAACGAGAGACGCTGGCAGCCTTGATAAGGTCGTTCTTAGCAGAAAGGACTAAAGTATTGATTTTCTTGAAGAAAATGGCGACTCTGATCTCCTTAACATAGGCCTTTTAGGCTATTGATCCATATAGTAAATTCTACTCTTGAAAAGTAATAAGAATTCCTAATAGAAACTCTGTTTTTAATAAAATTTACTTAAGATATCTAATTTCGAGATTCCTAAAAAAATGCAGGAATAAAAACAGTCAAAATCTCTACTTACTTTCTGTTCTTAGGCATAAAGGGAACAAGTTCCTGAAGTTTGGTCAAATAAGCCTTAATTTCCTCATTTTCCTCTTCCTTATGGTGATTGTGGCTATGTTTGGCCTTATGAACTTTGCCTTCCTGGCCTCGGAGACCAAGATGCATGTTGTTTCCACTGGATTCAACGGTAGCTTTCATTTTTCCAAAAATCTCCTTTTCCGAAAACTTCACAAAAATTTCACAAAATTCCCTTCACGCTTCCAAAAACTTTCTCGAAAAGTTCCAAAAACGAACGAACTCACTACAAGATCTCAAGGATACTTCTTGAACAAATGAGCAGTTAATGCTTGGAATAGAGCTTGTAAAATAACAGCCTTGTATCAACGAAGGTTGTTTGTCGACTAAAGTGTTATCACTTGGATGCTTCGTACTTAACTCCTTTGGGGTGGTTAAAAATCGTATGGTTTGACTTGTAACTATTTTCTGCCTCCTTCTATTATATTCTGTTAGTATCAAAGGGGTTGATAAAACGGTTTCGAGAGAGAGATAGGTTTGTTCTGGCTTAGAGCAAGGGTGCAACTGAGTGTTGGGCCGAGAGGGTCAATCGCTTTTATATGCGAGGTGCTATGTTCATCAGAATACGGTTGCCGAGAGAGCGGATTCTACGGCTCCAAGAGTGTGGGAAAGATCCTCTCTATAAACTCTCCACCCAACCCAGGTCCACATTGGCCAGCTGCGTTCTCATCGTTTTCAGAGATTGAGGATTGGGTTCAGTTTTGAGTCCTATTCCGTCCATCCGGACTACAGACCGACTCATTCGGGTCCCCGACCCGAATTTTAAACACCATGTGCAATCCTGGAGAATTGAATGACGGGATCCTGGGAAAACAGGCTCCATCGGCTTCGCCCGATGCCCGGTGTGCTCCCTTTATTCAACGCCAATCCTTCACCTTTATCAAGAATCAGAAAATGACAATAATAAATAATTCATCTCGTATTATGACTATTAGCCAGTCGGAGACGAAAAAAGTATGATTTTTATTTCGACGAGAGACAACCTTGGAGGAAAGCAGACTCTGCTTTGTTAAAAATGCTCTTTGATACTTGTATTGTCTCTGGTAATCATGGAATTTGAGATGGAGATAAGAAATAATATTGCCAATCTCCTATTGTCTTTCTTTTCCGTCCTTCTTTGGTGCTTTTCAATTTTATAAGATATCATAATAGTTTGGCAATAAAATCATAAGCAACGTTTTCCTGTTTCGATGGCCATTTTCCTCTCTTATTATCTCGTGCAAAATTAATGGTTACAATTTTTTAACTAACCAGGAAAAGGTCTCAATTAATGGGGTGATTGAAAAAGTAACTATTGTTTATCAAATTTAGATAAAATAAAGTTTGGCCAACGTGTCAATAAAATAGGAGCTACAGGACTATTCATGCATTTTCTCTGGCCAGACGGAAGCGTTTTGAAAGGGCAGTATAAATACTCGAAAGAAAAGAGTTCAACACTTATGCTCTTGTTAATAATCCTATCAATTGAACTGTAGGAAGAATGGGACAATAACAAAAACAGACAGACAATCCTCCTTGGCGACATTTTACTGACCTTTGGATTTAGTCAAATTCATGCTCATGTGAATCCATATGGTCAATTTAAGAGCTTCGTTTTACTGGATATTTCAATGAACTTGTCATGTGGCTGACTAATGTTGGAAATATTATACGTATAGAAAAAATATCTACTTCTTCTATGTTGGTTTACGGAAATGTTGGAATTAGCATTTGACCGAAGGGCTGTAGTATCTTATTATTATTTGCGTGTGAGCAACAATTGAATTGTATCTACTTTTAATGATCGTGTTTACGAGATAATTAAATCTCACACATCCTTCCAAGGAACCTAACCTTTCTGACCCTCCGTACTAACTTTCGTGGCTTGGCTTAAGCAGAGATTAAGTTATTAAGTAAGGAGTAAGTTACGGTTGTTCCGTAACATAACTCAAACTGCTTCCAATTAGTTGGCCTGGATTTTCTAAAAGTCACGTGGCTATTTCAGGAAATGCTGACAAATATTTAGCATCATATGTAAATAGGCAGGGATGTTTGTTGCAGCCATACGTTTCGAAAGGGAGGCATGCCATTTTTAGGTTGATTTATGGAAGTCGTTGTCAAAAATAGTCAAGCCTAAACCAATGATCCAGAAATAGAAGTTATTAGAGGGGAGAAAACATGTGAAGACCATTGTCTTAAGAAACAGAACATTTTAAATGTAAATAAAATTTCCAAGGATGCAATAGTTTTGACAAGACAATTTGACATGATATGCCTTGACACTAAGGCATTCGTGTCACAGACCCCTGGAAAGTGGACAACCTTTCCAACACGTATAATATAATCATGGACCTTGGGACATGCGGAGATGACACATCTTGAACTCAAATTAAAACAGGGCAGAACATGTTTCGACATCTATTCTTAAACTGGACTACCTTTTTGTATCAGATTGGTAGGGAAACCCATATTGAAGTGTAAGTATTGAAAGTTGAAACAGTAGAGCAATTCCCTGCAATCCTCAAAGCAGTGCATTCCGATTTATGATTCATGATTGTGAAACATCTATCCCTCTTGAATTGAAATGAGACTGTTACGTTCAAAATTCTGTCACTTTGAAACTCGGATGACTTGACTGTACAAGATCTAGTAAAAGTTGCTACTAACTGTCACTTTATCTGATAACGTCATGAATTTTGAATCAATCCAAACTGAATTTTGGAAATGCTTGACTTTCTGACCCCACTTATAATTCCGCCTAAGTGCTTTATTTTTATATCTACATGTAATATGTCTTGACATTTTGAACCCCTTCATAAAAATACAGGCGCAGTTGAAATAAATTGGACGTGAATATATTTTTCACGGGAGGATTTTGTCGATAATAAAGTATTTTGTCATATTGTTCTGCTTCTAAATACATAATCGGAGGGGCTATATTGTATATCGAGGATAAGTAATCAGGGACGGAGATTACTGCTAAATCCAGATCATAGGGTTGAATATCTTTGAAGTTCAAGATAAGATTTCTTGGGAGCCGATTCGTTGCGTTCAGTGTTTTGTATTTACATACATGTGATTCTTTGAAGATGTAGAAATCGTAGATTTTCCAATGGCACATTAGCTTTGACTTCTTGTCTGCTTTATTTGACATGACAGATCTGGTTCCAAGAAAGAGTCAACTTGAGCAGTTTCTCAAGCCGGGTGTTCCTCCACTCAATTTACTTCTCCCAAGAAGAATTACCAGCCGATTTTTCTATATTTATTATGAACAACTTCCAAAGTTACAGGCCATCCATACAAAAGCACCCAAACTGAAACCATCGCCACGGTATCTGCTACACAGGCAGATTTACAAACAGAGTGTGTAATATATTTATAAAGCGAGATTTGCTATCTCCGCCCGTATAACAAGATGTAACTCAAAGATTAAACTATAAACTCCTTGGTTTTAAATACTTTAGGAAATAAATAGAAGAGATAGGATGGAAAGCCTGTCCAATCAGGCCAGATGGCTACCAACACTAACTTTTTCACACAGATTTACCCCAAAACAATATCAAACTTTCAATGAGACTCGTATTTATCCACATGCCTCTTAAAATGCGTGGGGTTTCATTAGTTGAAAGGGTGTTGAGAAATTGATGCCAGGTCTTAAACAAATACATTGAAAGGCTTTTCTGCCCTTTATATGGCACGGAGAAAGTCTTGAGTTTATTTCAAAGAATTTGACAAAAAACCCCACTGCTGTATTTAAAGACGGCTGAATTAGACAGCGGTAATTAAACCATATTATAGTTGTAAGTTGTAAAGCACTAGGAATTCATGACCCCATGCTTGCAAATTTAAGCAAAAAATCCCTCTCTCGTAAACCTCTACAAACGGAAGGGTTAAGATGTTCGAATTTCTTCGAGGAAGCAAGGAAAGAAGAAGCATGCGGTAGAAAAACCGAACTCCACGTTCAGCATGTGGTAACCATCCGAAAAATCCGCAGAGTATTTAACAAGATTCGGTGAGAATGATTTTCAAAACCCGAAACCAATAACGTGTGCATCCTGACATAGATGAAAAATAGGAAACCGTGTCTCTGCTCTGACTGAGGGATGCCAAGAATAGTTCGGGAAATAGTGATGCTCGAAAGCCAAAAAATTATTCCTACAATTGAGTTGAAATGCAGTTTAGTAGTTAGTGGTGGCTTGGCCAAAAAGCCGGGTGGTTTAGCCACAGCCGGCTCATCATATGTGTAAGTAAAATTTAAAGGGCTTAGACTGGATGGGAAATGCGGGAGAGGAACATCACCCGACCGGGTGTTATTTTCACATGCAAAACATTTTATCGAAAATAGTCCACCCGGCTGCAGCAGCCCTTTAATCAACTGCTAAAATGTAGCCGTGAATTGATCTTCAGCTTTTAAACATATTGGCTCTCTGTTCCGTTGGGGTTTTGTTTATAATAAATCCAGATGTTGAGTTTTATCCACAAATGGACACAATTTTGTCCGTTATCTTTATCACTAAGCGCGGTGACAGCTGAGAGAAACCAGCAAGGTTTTAACCTTATCTGATGAATTAATGAGTTCACAGAAGGAAAAAACCTTCGCAAATTCAAGTCAACTTTTATTGAATTTTTTAAGTTCAATTCGCTGGCAAGTGTCAATGACATCTCAACTCTTTCTGCTTGCCGAATTATGGATATACTTTTTAGTAATATATTTCATGCTTCTCAAAAAACACATTCGATATTATATTAAAGATAAGTGTACCGGCTGCGGCTCTGTGTGATAAGTTTGAGATGATTATCAAAGTGTCATAAGCTAGCCGTTCGCCGAACCCTTGGCAAAGAGTTTAATGCGGTGTCGAAATAAAACAAGCTATTTGAGTCTAGTTGACTTTTGAAAAGCAAAAATTTGGTTAAAGTCTTTGCAATTGTATTTTTCAGCATTAAATCCTAACACCAAATAGCTTAATTCAAGGCTTCAAAGAAATGTCCTGTCAAATTAGAATATTAGGTTGCTTTAAATTTAAATATTTTCCTACACCAGGTCAATGTATATGGTCTTAACCGGAGTTGGCTTGTTCGTAGACGATTTAATTCCATGTATTATTTGCAGCTTAAAGAGTAATATTTTCAATCTGATCATTTCTACTGTTGATTTGGATTGTATTGTGATTACAATTTAACATACAATTGCTACAATATATAGTATTTCAACTTCCTAGTACAAAGGCCACATAAAAATCACCACCGGTTGGTTCTTCTCACCCTCAAAAGGAAAAACATATTGGTACAAAACAACGTGAGCCGATTGGGCACTCTCATGATGTAATATGCATTCATACTAAATACCATATTAATAATATGATATAGAGGAGAAGTTTAATCTGCCAAAAAAAGTTCTCACGCTCGGTCTCTCAGTAAACGATGTGGGGCTACCCGACTGGCTTTAACTTCGGTTTTTTTGGACCTCTTCTCCTCTCATTGATGAAAGATTGCATATGCTCCTGTCCCACTGCCTACCTTCTGCTTTCCCTAAATACGAATTCATGTGTAAATAGATCAAGGGTTGGGTTTCCATATGGATAATGTTCCTACCTGACACCCAATGGACCCCCTTTACATCCGATTGTGAGAGTCATTCTGTTTCTGCACAACGTCTAATAGAAATACAATATGGAATAATTATCTTCTTTTGACCTCTTTATTTAGACAGGATCTAATTCAGGAGCACGGATCCCTTTTTCCTTTCGAGAGGCAGAATGGGTCGTCTTGAGTGCTTTTATTACATTGAATTTTGCACGGGTGCTTGCAATCGGCCGGGCCACCATCCATTACGACGACAACGACGACGATCTCATTGATAGAATATTGTGTATGGGAGCTGTTGGATAATACACGCTATTCTAAAGGGGAAGCCATTCCTTGCAATATGCTGTTGTCGATTGCTGGACATTTTTAGTCAGGTATGAGAAAGATCGAGTAGCAACAACTGGTAACTGTAAGTCATAAAAAGTTTAGGAAATTTTCTATCTGATCATTAGAGTTCAACACCTGGAGACTAGAGAAATTTCTAAAGTACAGATGGTTCAAATATCATTTAAAGACTAAGATGAGAAAAACAAAGACCAATTTCTAAAAAATAAATTTTTGAGGTCAGTAAAATCATAAAAGTTGGCTAAAGTCGGGAGGTTCCATCCCACTCGTAAAGTTAAAAAAGGCCCAAGTGTCAAGTCAAGATAATAGCAAAGATTGCCTCCCTAGACATTAGCTAGCATTACTACTTATTAAAGCCAGGTAAATAAAGACAGGAGAGAGATGAGATTAAGAGGAGGATGTAACTCCAACCAGTGGTCAGAGATGTGAAAAAAAAAACGGTTTCAGCTATATGATTTTTGCTTGTCTCCTACCAAACTACTAATAAAAGAACAACAGCAACTGCCACTACCAGTCCTTCTTACGTAATAACAGCTCATTATCGATCTCTGGTAGAGTGGTAAGTATTAAAAAGGTAGCTTCAAGGTGCGTTATGAAAATGAAAGTTGAAAAGATTTGAAGAACAATCAGCTCTGGCGAGTTACACACATTTCTTTCCAATGTCCAACTTGATCTATCCTTCCGATCGTTTCGAGAGATAGGGAAAGACGATTTTAGAAAACAATTGAAAAGTAATCAGGGACTGACTGTTTCAAAGACCAAACCGTCATTTCAGATCCTTAAACAACTCACTGGGCTCAGCCCACTTGCACTTTTGTTTATGATTACGGCTCTCAACTGACAAGTTCTCATATATATTGATTGTCATAAGCATCCTTATCACTGATCCTGTGCCGGTATCACTGGTACGGTATTCAACAAGCTGTAATTACGGGGCAAGGCTTAATCTGGGTCCTTACATTAATAGGACTTCTATTATGGCTTTTATTTATTATAAAAAATAATTAGGTGGAATTTCATAAGGTATATGCTATGAAACTACTGCCGTGTAATTACATAAAGAATTAAAAATCCTGTAACCAAGAACGTTCTTCCATAAATCGGGATAATTTTTCCCATTCCAGCTTATTAGTCTCTAATAGAAGTTCGTGGAGCCGCAATTACAGGTCGTTTATAGTCTTTAATTTTTCTAAGACGTTGAGAAGAATGGATAGGTTTGGGGTTCATTACTTTATTAGCAATAAAATGGGAATTTGTGACCCTCGGTGTAAAACGAATTTTGAAGAAATACCGACAACTCGAGAAATGCTTCTGTAATTTTATCTCGATCTTCTAATTGGCCTTACTAACTCACTTTTATTGCAGTACTGAAAAAGGTAATCTCTGTACCAGTTGAAGAGCAGTGAAAATTTTTACTATGGTTTGTTTGTCGGAGTCTTGAAATCACATTATGCCATCTCATCATCATCTTTGATAGCTTATTTAAGGTAATTTAAACCCTTTTGACTCTTAATAGAGGGTACAAGGGCTCTTAAAGGACATGGAGAATCTCATGTAAGAAAGGTATTCGTAATGGAGTAACATATCCCGACTTTATGACAGCTCAACAATGAAATTATGCAGTTTCATTAATTAAGAACACATTGTTCATGTACAATTAACATTTAAAAACTATGAACTTCTTACACCCTACCAGTTTATACAAGAAAAGTGTTGAATTTGGCGAGTCTTTACGCCATTGCAGTCCTTCGTAATCGTAACATAACATCAAGACCTTAAGTTCCGGGTATCGACTATCCCCAGCGTCAAGAAGCCACTATGGCTGAACCGTCCAACTCGAGAAGAAAAGTAGCCGAAAGAGTTAATTCATTATTCTCAATTTGGAAACTCAAGTAAGTTAAATCGAAACAAGTGTTCGTCTAGCCACAGAGCATAATACGTCTGGGGGAGGATTAAAAAGATCAATTTTGGTTGAGCCCAGCATTTAAAACATACAACAAGCTCATCGGAACTACACAACTTTCCAGCATGAGAAAAGTATAATATTACTACATATAGAAATCAGTGAAGACAAGGATATAGATCCAGGTATGGTCCTGTTCAGCCTTGCCTTGGGAACACTTGGTCGGAGCACCCTGCCGTGGCCCTGGCGCCTATCAGACGGCATTCCACCACCGATTTTCGGCCTCAGACTTCACTCTCCAAGTCAGGTGTGTGGGGTTAGTTGGGCTAAAGAAGATCCCATAACATTTAAACAATCTGGACAGAAAAAGGTGAGAAAGAGAAGCCCTTGATTGTTTTTTTTAACTGTCGCCACTATTCAGTCCTATTCCCTATACACTTTTTTAAGAAAAGAGAGTCCCGAACTTGAAGGAGTTTTTTGAAGTAGATCCAACAACGGTATATAGGATATAAGGACTTCATCTACCAAAGGCTCTCTGTCGCCAACTCGGCAGCCACGCCAAGTGGGAACAATAGAAGTGTAAATGGTTAAACAATCGGGTAGACACAAACTAAATGGGAAATTAGGTTAAGAGCATTATTGTATAATTGGGAGAAAAGGGAAGCGTCCTTACTTCAATTATCCTTCGAGTAGCTACAATTTTATTTACAATGATCTTCAAAGTGTTATTTTTTAAGGCTTGAGAAACACTTCAAAATTCGAGGATCCGACCCGAGAAGACCAAAAACATTCGTAAAGCCGAACCTCAAATTGATGTTCTTTGCCAAATACACTAAAAAATGCGGTATGTAACTTGGATTCGGAATCTGATCATACGAAACGATTCGATTTCAAGCAGAAAAACTCGTAAAAAATGTTGTTTGGCACATGTTTTATTGTTGCGCTTTTGGTATTATAGAAATTGCATGGTAATTACAGGATTTAAGCATCTCTATCATAAACGAAGATAAACATTTCTGATAATTAGCTCAATATTCTGTTACATTTTGTAATCTTTAAATAATGGATTAAATGTGTCGTCTCTTTCAAATAATTTTTATATTGTTGCAATATTCGTTGTTTCAACAATTCGATTTTCCATTAAATTCATATTTGGGACGTACAATATTCGAAATAAAATTAAACCATCAAACGTCTTCAAATGCTTTTCTTGACTTTCAATAAGTCATGCATTCGGTTGAGATTATGTATGTCCCTATAATGTACCGATGCTTTTTAAGCCAAACCAACAAAAGCATAAAATAATATTAATAAAAAACATAGCATGCCTTTATCTTATTTAAAAACAGGTGACGAACTTGAATAGCTTGTTTACACATATAGTTTAAAATATTTTGACCATCTGAAGTTACAGAGTACATCTGTACCTGCACACTCGAAATGACTCAAATGCTCTTGTCACATGCAGCTACAGAGTATCTAAATCTCTTCAACGAAAAGGGAAGAATGCAACAGCTCGACATTGCCACAAAAAAGCTGCCACCTCTCCGTGTTATTCTATTTGTGGTCTTGTCTGGTTTCGTTTGTTTGTCTAAATTCATGACTCAGATGACTGACAAAGTTTACAGATTAAAGTCAATTTCCTTTGTAGAAGGTATACAGGGAGGATCTCAAGACGTACCTACACAAACACTCGGAGGGTGCAATTAGAAAATATCTCGCATGACAGAAGACGAAACGAAACCATTTTATCTTCAGCTTCATGCGACGACTCGCTTTTTCTATTAAAAACAAACCAGAGACATGTAGTTTGAACCAAATACCAAAAAGGTCTCTAATTGAAATGTAGCCCACACAAAATTAAGCCATTAAAAAACCACATTCAAGACAGCTTCCAGTCCAAGTGTTATTTCTCTCATCCTGTTTCGGTATGACCTGATTTGAGTGGATTAGCCATCGGAAGATACGTAAGAATCTCGCAATGGTAATAAATTAGGATTGAAAGATGAATTGACTTCATCTAGGATCCGATCTAAATGGATTACTACTAATGGAAAAAATAATGACCAAAATATTGCTCCAGAGATTGTGGAAGTGATGGCCTTTCTGAACCTCTCCCGATTCCTTATCTTCATGTAACTAACTTTTTAGCCTCGCAGAGATTAAAACACAATCTACCTGGAATTCTCGAGAAAGTAGTAAAAAACAAGCTGCTCTCTGTCCAAAGTCCCTTGTCAATGAGCAGATTAATGGATTCTTTTGTTCTTTTGCAAAATGACAACAGAAGGTAGGAACGGAAACCAAGAAACCAAAATAAAACGTGAGTTAATTCCAGAAATTGGTCGAAAACAAAAGTAATTTCCCTTGCCACTTCATAAGGGCTTTGTGTCCATGTACCCTTAACCAAATACCTGCAGAATACCCTTGGCTTACATACAATAATAATCACCCCGAAATCCTATCTAAACCTCTGTTTTTTACAGTTCACCGTTCTCCGTCAACCTCAAACTTTTTACCCCACCTACCATATTGTACTCTGGTATATTTTAGGAGTTATCGGAAAAGGAACAGGTAAAACGGTACCTTTGGACTTCCTATTCGGAAATCGGGTAGCTAAAAAACGAGAATAATAAGAAACCACGTCGTTGGAAGTTATTACAGATAAGTACAGGGAGAGGAGCAGGAAGAAACAATTTGAGACCATTTCTGAAATGGATCCTTATCCACACGTTTAAAAGGCAGGTAGGGTTTATTTCCAGCTCAAAGTCAAGGGATATTTATTACAAGAGCCGAGACTTTAACCGTCTTTTAAAATACGGTGGTTGGCCAAACTTGGAATCTAATATTATTTAATCATAATAACAACTGACCAAGAACCAACAAGATCTCATCCCGTTCCGTTACGTTGCTGGCAAATAAGGGCAGGGAAGGCAAGTGAAAATGGAGAGCCTTGTTAACTAATTAGCACTAATTCTGGCCACCTGCCTTCGGCTTTTGTCAAACCGTAGAGAGGGACTTGGGATAATATTTTTTTCTTAGTAAAAATTGGACCAACCCTGCCCATCCCATCATCTTCTATGACAAGATAAACTAAACCAGCCATCAGACGGGGTGAGTTACTTTCAGTAGCTGTAATGTAGGGGTTTGTTGGGTATTTATATTATTCCATTACACGGTTACGCCATTCTCTCAGTCATTTAGCTATCCGTATTATCTTTCTTTCCTCTTTTCACGGAAAATGTGAAAAGTCACACAAGTTGTAAACACTTGTGCGTGCCGGCTCATTTTAAGTTCCTTTCAGAGTCAAAGAATCCCTTCTTTCCCTACGTTTATGACCCAAACTGGATGGCGTAATAATAAGAAAGGGCCAAAGACGAGATCCTTGGCTTCTTGACATCTTTACACTTCGGCTCATCTGGCCCCAGCAGCTCTCGAAAAGGACCAATTGGCACATCCTGGTAATTTGTGTTCGGTTCGTAGGAAATAATATGCAAGCAGATTCAATGTTGTCGGAGAGGCTCGCCTTACATGTGCACATTAAAAATTTAACTTGTCAGACCTCGTCAATGACAGGATAATCATCTTTCTAAGCCTAGGAGCTGTGTAATTCAGGTCCTGTTTTAACTTTGTTTGGATACGGTGGTCTAGGTCGGGCTTGACTTGTGGGATTTTGAAACTTTTGAAGTCGGCGAAATTGCTACGATATGGTATTTTTGGCTTGTTACAAAAATAATTGAAGAGTTTGCGACAAAAGATGAACTCACAATTGGGGAAAGGCAGTATGCTGAAGTTTTTCTTGTCATACTGTTTTATTGATTTATATTACCCTTTTGTATACTTGTACAATTGTTAGAAGCATCTCTAACAGGGTTTAAACATTGAAATACATGCGAGTTTTAATGTGTTTTCGAACAATTTTTATTATCTTTATTTGTGCAGGCATTCTGTTGTACCAAATAAATATTTATGAGAAACAAACAACAGCGCGTATCATCTCAAATATTCGTATCTGCACTGTCCTCCTTGGAAAATAGACTTAAGAAGATTAGGAAATTACGGAGGGCAGATATTATAACTCATGACATTTTCTAACTATCTGACAAATAATAGAAGCTGGATCATATTTTAAAATTCTCTTGTGGACTTTGACATTCGTCACACTCCTTAGTAACATAACGTCCCGGAAAGGGAGTTGAGACAAGAGAAATTACGATGAAAAATATGTTTTTTCCCGAAAAAAGTGTAACATATTGGTTCAAGGGTTCTAAAACTCTTTGACGTTCTATTAGTTGGTGTGTGGTTTTGGTTTGGTTGGTATTTAAGGGGTAACCTAACACTTGGTTATTGACAGGGTGTCAAACATTAGAAATTTCATTCTCCTCAACGAAACTTTCCTTCTTTGCGGATGGATGGTTGCTTAATTGAGGAGCGGAAATTGTTCCAAAGTCCGTCCTATTTTTTGACTCCCTTAAAAACGGAAAGTGAAGCCTCTATGCCTGCGGAATTACTCGGAAATATGCAAAAGAAAGCTGGAAGGGATATTACTCGATACTTCGGATTTATGACAAGGCAATTTCCCTCTGTTCAGATTTTCTTTATGTATAAACTTGTATGACACAATCCGGATGGGTCTCCAGAGAGTTCCTACGGATGTTTCTTCTTAAATACCCAAGAATATGACTCCTTTTCCTTTTTTCAACAACTTGACAATCAATCCCAAAGTTTTACAGTTTCAACATTTGGCTTGCGTATGGTACGTCAAAGTTAGTTGGTAAGTCACGGAATCGGAGCCTAAGTGGACAAACAACGTGTTAGCTATAATACTCAGCCTGTAAATGGAGAATGTAGTCTCTTCTGAAGAAATCCTCAAAGAAGGACAGCTTTGTTTGGGATTTCGAGGTTCATGTGGACAATCATCCCGTTTTATGAGTCAGAAAGATGAGAGTCAATTGACCGTCGTTTATTTATTGTTCACAACAACTAACAACCACTACTAGCAAGGAGGGTGACTATTTGTTGTTCGTAGTTTAGTGGGACGCTACATGTGTCACTAAGGCCCTTCAATATCGATTCTTCTTCAACTGGCCGGATGTAAATTGTTGCGGAAGCAATAATAACATCGGTCACTTTACCCATATCTCCTTGCTTATTTAACGCTGAGATAAACAAGTTTATTACCGTTGTTAAAAACTTATGATACAATGCATCATCTTCTCCTGCTTCGCTTCTACATTCCTTTAAATCGAAGGCAAACAAATAAGATTGTAGTTTTTTATGTAAGCCAGATCGTGCTGCCAACGGATCTCGTTTTTAATAAACTTCCCAGATTTAATCAGTGGAACATGCGGCATGGATGGAATGAAGAGTAAAGTCGATAATAAACTACAATTATTACAGACGTGCATATTATTATCGATAATAAATACTATCAGCTATTGACTTTCCAAACAATCAGGGCTTGGACATGCCGCAATCAATTTTTATTGGTAATTTGATTGGAATTTAGGAAACCGACAGACGGACCTCCTCGAAACTTCATCTTATATTTATTAAGATTTTCAAATACTGATCCCGCATCTCAAAGAGAGACGGTAACTATTTGACCAAAAGGATTTAAAGAGTATCGCTATCAGGTGCTCCCGAATAATTAATCTTATTTTTTTCCTCACGAAACAAAAAGTAAAGGGTATCATAATAGTTGTGTTCTTTAATGGATCTCGAACAGAGCGTCTCTATAGGCATCCGAAAATTCTTATGCTGATGCTGCTGGTAGTCCCTTTACAGGCTGAGAATTTGTCTACGGCTTTGTATTTTGTATATTGTTTATAAAACTGAATTGCTTATCCCTGGGTCTCCACCTTTAATGAAAAGATCTGTTCTTCTCATTAAAAATATTGTGCCTGCCACAACGAAGTTCTTGATAATAGAAGCGGAGAGGAGCATAATAGCGATAATCTGCCAAATCTCATCTTTATGGCTCTTATTTTAATTTAAAGTACAAGAGAGTTTTATAGTTTTTGTTTGCTTTTATTGAGACTGATGAACGGGTGGCTCTCCGATGTGTCCAGAGATAATGAAGCAAAACTAAATACAAGAGCATTCTTGATGATAGGACGAAAGGACTGAATCCTATTTCCCCTTTGTACCCACCCTATCTTATCATTAGATCATAAAAGATAACGGTAATCTGAGCCAGTAAATAGTGAATGTACCTGTTATGCTATAAGCATTTTGACTAGATCTCTGCTACTCTATATAGGATAATGGAAACGTATTCGTAATGGTTGTTGTGATTTTCTCCATACGAAAAAAAAATTAACTGCTTTGCTTAACAAATCATAATTACATTTTTAATGGCTAAGAGGACCTGGGAATGACATTAAAGAATCTTTTGACAAATGCGGATATAACGGAGGAGAATTCAGTACTAGTTGTAAGTTTCAAAGTTTGCTGCACCTGATTCTAGCTTGTAAAATAGTTTGTGATTTTAATTTGAGAGAATTCGAGTTAAACACTCTGGAAATAGATTAAAACATCGGAGGTCTTCTGGAGTAATAGCACATTGATCCTTGATAACTATTCTGTAATTAGGTATTATCGTCTCTGTTTTCAATTTAATTTTCCAAATCCTGTTTCTACTGTATAAAACGATCTTTCCCAACTAAAGGGATGTAAATGCTTGGAGGGTTTAAAACTCTGGCTGGCTCTTTACAAGAGCCAGCTAATTACGAGTCATTATGTGTTTATTCCATACCTGACGCATTCGTCATCTTTTACGGACTGTCAGTGGTCAGCCCTCGTGGCCAAAATCGGGAGATGGGTTGGCCTCTTTAAGCCCACGCTGTATCTCCGTCCTTTAGACGCTTTCGTAATTGGACATCTTCAACTTCCATTATCCTATTATCTGATGAACTATAATAATTTTAATAACTTGCCTACTTTGGGCCGGCCAGTGCTTTCGACGTTTCGAAACACAATTGGATCTGATTTCTCCTCTTCTTTTACGATTCCTTTTCTGTCTGGGGGTTCAAGCTAACTCCCAGTACCAAAATCAAATTCATGAATTATTTTGTAATGAGGAAAGTTGAAGGAAAATAAAAATACGGAGGATGAGGATCAGTACAAGGATCTCTTGTGTTGGTGTTTGAACATCCCGATATTCAAAAGCGAGATAACAAGGAAAGGCTCTTGCAGTGTGAGAATAGAAATGTTGCACGTGTTCATTGCATCAATTCGACTCGCTTTTATGGAGTCTTTACAGTTCGTAAACTAATGATACGATTTACTCGTTCTCTAAAGTTCCTAGAGCTTTTCACGTCTTAAGAGCTAAGATTGAAATAGTCAGATGTAAAACAGGAGATTCGGTACGACACTGGCAAAGTCATTGCGTTTTGACTTTGAAAACTAGTAGGCTAGAAAAATCATATCGTCGAGACTCATAAAAAGAGGTGTGACGAGTTGTTGATGGATGTTCAATAACTCATTGTCACAAAAGCTTTAGTTTTTCTTTACGTTAAATGGAAGGGTTCTTGGTGGTGAAAGATTCTGCTAATCTTCTTGGTCTGTTTTAGTTCCAAAGAGTTCAAATAATTTTAAAACCCGCATTATATTTTCTACAGTTGTTTTTAAACATTCTTGTAAGTAGTGCTAATTAAAGCGAATTTGAATATTTAAAATGATGTGTAGTCTACTAAAGTCGAGGATATATAGTGTTTTCAAGGAATCGCTTTCAAAGTCTTAATTACTCAAAAAGCTGACTTTGTCGGCATCCTTACAAACTTTTAATACACCGTATCTTCCTTGTCAATTACAATATCTTAGAACCAATTGATATCTAATCTCTTCCGTCTTAATGAAGACATGAAGAAAGTAAGAGGATGACAAAGCTTTATTTTATTCCTGCCTTTTGTTTCTCAGCCGATATCACATAGTAATTTCTCCGCCAGTCAGGTTTTAAGACACGGATGCATAATAGCTAATAAAACGTGAAGGTTTCACGCTATAAATGTTCCCTGGTGTCCATCCATTCTCTGATTTGGTACTTTTACGGACTGACTCAAGAGTTTGTATTTCTTAAGATTATAAGTGCATTTCCACTGCCTGTCACATCTTGAATCTCGATGGGTGGAAGTGCATAATATATATCTGTCGAATTACCTAACACAATTTATTACAATACTCATATTAATTTAATTATTATGTCCGGAAAGTGTAAGGTAACTCAAAAAAGGAAGTCAGAACAGGAGCACACAGAGGGGAAGTGTTTAAACAGAGATTCCTCGCTGAGCAGGCCCAATGCAATGTTCCAATAATAATTACATATGAAAAGGATTGATAATCTAAATAAGAGTTTAGCCATCTCATAATAATAATAGGTGTCTATGTCACGTCCTGTTCATGCAGTCTCTACACTACTACTATCCGTTTATTAAAATTTAAAAGGCATATGGTGTCAGGGGATCAGACGACAGGAGTCAAGTCGAATTACGATGACTTGTCCCTCTCCGGATTAATTCACACAGGTGGATATTTATTTACCGACGACCATTTCCCGTAGCCCCTGATTTCCCTTCCGTAAAAAGTCGAAGGAGGGTAATCAGGTCCATGATTTATTGGGGCATTTTGAGCTCATGCTGCTCTTCCTCTTGTGAAATTACATACTCTGTCTTATCTTAAGATTCAAGCCGATGCTTGCCTTTTATTTAATGCTTATATCCCTTACTTCGAAACGGACGTTGTAATCGGAAGTAAGTCAAAAAATAAGTAAGCAAAATATTATTTATTTGATGAGCAGAGAAGGAAATGATTTTCTCGTTTTAAATAGAGGGATCGGTGGTCTTTTGTCCCTTGTTTCTCTGGTAAATAATTAGCTTTTGTACTCGGATTCAAGGAAGGGTTTAAAATAACAGAGTTAACTGTCCCTAGGTTCCTCCTATTACGAGGACGTGAAAATTACTGTAGTGATTTAGTGACTCAGGGCCGCTGCTGTGACTTTGCGTGAAGTAAAATAAGGAACCGGTAACAGCGGGTGTGCCCTTTTGTACTTGCGTTTACATTCAACGCTGCTGCAGTTCTCTGATTTCCCGAAAGTCTATCAAAAATAAACACAGGACTACTTCTATATATGTGCTAGATCATCAAGTTTTTTTTGCTATTATTTGTCGACAATTTGGAAGCTCGTAATCAGTGCAGAGTTAATCCACCACTCCATTTTGAGGAGAGTAATATATGGCCAAAGATGAGGTATGATAATACAGGAGAGGGGAACAGGAAATCATTCCAGGTAGGAAAAAGGCGTTGAATAGTCAAGCTCTCCTGAAATGAACAAAATAGGCCGGAAACAAACCTCGCCCTAAATGTTCTGCTACGCTGTCCAGAGACTCATCATCATCCACGGATCGGAGGTTACAGCTATTGACAATGTCACTTTGAAATGTGCATCAACTAAAGTCATTAAAAGTTTTGATCCGTGCATTCCTTAACTGTATCCGTTCAAAAGCTCAAAAAACTAATAATATACAAGATAGAGGCATACTACTGCATATCATTTTGTACGAATAAGGTTTCATTAATCCCTTTAATAGGATAATACATTCAACAGTTGACTTGACAGCTACTACTGTGCATTGTAATTTATGCATGTATTTTATGCATGGAAAATTTCAGTCCTTTATTATGCGATGAAACGACAATCGGGATTTGGTTGCGAATCCTCCTAGTTTCTATTTTGACCAATAATGATGATAGTTATTCATTTGAGTAATTATGCTTATGGTGATCAGGGCGTTGACTACACGGTATTTCGACGATATTTAAATTTTGGGAATATTAATGAAGTGTCACAGGGAGCTTAAAGGAAAATAAATATATGTGAAGAGGCTTTGGGATTTGAATATTTAGTATGCTTTCATTTGATGATACAATATTGTCATACTACATTAAGATAGGATTTGGATGAAGCCTTGCTACTGTTTTATATGTCTGAAAATAAAGCATTTTGTGGATGGAAAAAGAAAAAATTTAAAGTTAACAAAAACTGTTTGAAACTACTGATAAAAAATGGAACTCAAAGACTAGATTTCAAGGCCCTTTTTCTATATTTACGGAATTTAATAACGATTCAATTCGATTCTATTTGTATGCATTTGAGTTTGTCTATTTCTATTCAAAGTTGCATCATTTATAGTAATTGATGTGCAATTGAATAGAAAATGCAAGCACAAACAAATAATTCGAATTTATACACGTACTATTGAAGCATACAAATCTGACATCCTATTGAAACCATTGATGACTACGTCGATGTTAATAATAACAGATTACCAAGAGTTTTTATGCCCGACCTTCTCAATGTTTCATTCTGTTTATGAAACATGCTCACGGACCAGTTTAGTTTACCTGATGTACATCCATTAATTCTAGCAAAATACAAGCTCTCGAATTTCATCATTTACAGTCTACAAAACGGAGAGCAATAATGAAAAGATGCGTTAACAAGTTAAAGCAAAAGAAGTATATGTGCAATTATTTTCAAGATTTACCCTGACAATTTTTCTGATGACTACATGAATGAATACTGTTGAATGTAGTAAATTTTTCAGTGAAATTTTCAAAATTTGTTTTAATAATACAAAGAGTTCATAAATTATATCCTTTGAATTGAAAAAAATAAAAAAATGTGTCACTCTTTTCTGGTCATGTCATTTTCCTCTCATTTGCTTTTGAGTGATAGCTACAAAAACCTTCTGCCTGATTACATCATGATTATTTTTTTTTATCAGCACAGAATGTGCAAAATTCATACTTTTCATCATCCGCTGAGATGATGTTTTTCTATAATAAACTTTTGGAGTAACAGAGAATGTTATGAAGGGCCATTGTGATAAGAGCTTAGTGATCTCATCAAAAATATTTGAAAATATATTTAAGCAAGCAAGGACTATTCTTATTAATATTTTAATATGTAGAAGCCCAGTATTCTAGTCAAACCCGGGGTACATCTGTATATCTAATTTTATCCACAGAAATACATCTTTTTCTTGGTAATAATAGTCTTTGCATATTTTATCTACAATACGTATTTTTGTATGTTTCAACACACATTGGTTTATTTAATTCAAACAAAGCTTTCCATTAAACCATAACCGAAACTGATATTTATCGTTTACGAAATGCTCAAAAATACAATAATGTTTTGAATCTTTCCATAATTTTGAGAATTTCAATTCAAACCCATTATAAAATCACAGTAAGCATATAGTAGGGGATTCTCCTAGTCTTCTTAAAGGATCGTGACGAAGTAGAATAGGCTGCAAAGGAGCCAACGAGTTAAAAGGCCGAATAATGATAATAACAAGCAAGTAAATAGCTTTCGTCTTCTTTAAGTTCCGAGGGGCTATTTAGCAGTATTTGTTATGTATCATTGTTGTATTTAAACACAATTTCCTCCGTGTGTGGACAATAGAAAAGTTCTACAGAACCTTGTTATTCTACAAAGAAGGAATGATATTCCAAGATCCTTTGCATACCTACCTGTAATTTACAACACAACAACCAGCCTCTACACAACGAACATGCATGCATTAATGTCCATAGGCGGGCATCCTTAGAACTTACAATTTACAACCCTTATGTTCATGTACTAATAGGATGCATAACTAATTGTAAAAGTCCTGCATGCAACCCCAGTATCAGTCCCTACGATCAGTGAAGATTTTGAGGAAAGCTATTTAACCCCATTAAATAACAAAGGAAAGTAGGTAGCTAAGAATAAGTAAATAATAATAATATGAAATAGGGTTATATAAAGACCAAGATTTTTGACCCACTTTTTAACCGTTTCTATGAAATTAAACTGACATGAGGGACAGTCAACAGCTGAGAAGAAGCTCTTTCTCGTTTTTCGGGTTTCAACTTTTATTGTTATTTCGCCCTACCCCTTCTCTGATGATGTAAATTTAAAATGAGAACATTTGGACCAACCAACGCATCTTCTAAAAACTAAAATCTAAGAGCAGCAGAGCCACAGACAAGTGACATTCTATTGTTGAAGGGGTAGTCTCACTTTACATACATTTACATCCCTGATAAGATAGTTGAAGTTGTTTAGTTCCGTGCGATAGGAGAGATTTAGATACACACCCGTGAGCCTTGGATTAGTTTGCTCAGGAGTGAGGTTCGGAATAGAGAAGATGTTGAATCTAGAACACAACAGGTGATACACGAACGACTTGCTAGACGAAAATAAAATGAGTTTATTCAACCGTCAAGATTTATTCACGTATCCTAGGTTGGAAACTATCAGATACTTCCCTCAATCCTGATGACCAACACGTATTATCCTCCTGATTGTAACGAGAATAACGGAACACACCTGGGCCGGCTATTCTCGCACCCTTAAAAGATAACCGATCTCCAGTCAACCCTTAGAGTGCCTAAGTAATCCCAATTTATGTAATCAGATCTAAAGTGGACTTAAAAATGTAAATACTCCTTATTATAATTACGGCGATGCGGGCCTTTCACCCTGCACTTAATATTGACTCTGCACAGTCCAAGCTCTGTCATTAGGAACTATTTCATCCAATTACGAATAACTGGATTCAGTCCAATCACTATCCAATCACTGCATTTTCAACATTTCAAAGTGCAGGGAATTTTTTGAAGATCCAGACCTGCATAATAATATACTATTGTCTGTGAGAAAGATTCCCAATTTATTACATATGTACTAAAATTTAACCAAAATCCTGGAAAAATCGTCTCATTTTAGCCCCATAATTTCTTTCAGGTAGGATTTCGGTTGTAGCTAATTCGATTCCCAAAAATAATTCAGAAATGAAAGAGCAGAGACCCATTTCCGTAATTCCAAAATTATTGGAACTGTGAAGAAAGGCTCGTAATGAGGAAGTCGTTGTGCGGGGAGCGTGGGAGAACGCTTGCATCCCTATTTTTCATCCACTTGTCCCACGTGTGGAAAGATTTAAACAATGATTTGAGGCAACCCCTGCCTTCATTTCTGACATTCATTCCGTTTTGAGTGTCAGCTATACTCATTTAACTCTGATCACAAGCACTCCGATTCTATCGGAGCTAAACATGCGAAGGATTATTATTGTCAAAGACCCCTATTCACCCCGATCCTTCATAATAATGCTTTCACCATATAAAGGGGTTAAGTAATAGAGTAAATGGATACCGTTCTGAACGGGGAGGGACTGAGGGTGAGTTTTATTAATGAACAAGAATGGCACACGCCGATCATTTCCCTCTGCGAATTCTGCGGACGGCCAGTTCCCACGTGCGGCAGTAGTCTAAGTAAATCTAACCCGAATTTTAATGTTATTTTTTCGGAGACACTGGCCCAAATGGGCTTTCAGAGAAATCCCAAGGATAAATATACACTGGGATGATTTATGGATGGCGGAGTCACGTGCACTCTAACAATATTTTGTGACCTCCAGTCATGAAAAATTGCTGTATCCATGAAATCCATATGGATCCGATCATCAAATAGGAGGAAAGTGGTTGGGCCGATTTATTTCATATTTACATATCCTTGGATAAACGTGACAAGTTCATTTTGTTTTGAGAGGGGGTTGGAAATTGTTCGTTTTAGGAGTTTAAATTTAAAGAGAAATTAATGGTCCTCGGAGAGAAATATAGGGAAAGTATCAAGAATTATAATACGCTTAGTCTGTAATCGTTCATATGTTTTTGAAGTTCTTTTGTGAGGTGTGTTTGGTATGCTTAAGAGCGTCAGTATTAGATTTTGGATGTTTTTAATCTCGATCCTTTATCGATTTAGCAACCATAATCTTTAAATTCTGAATCGAATCTTGAGGAAATACCTTAAAAAGAGGGCAACGGGAGACCTAAATTACGGGATGATGAGATAAAGACGCTTTAACCGTTTTTCCTGCCGGAATTGTATGCATAAAGGGTTTTTATCCAATGAACCGTTCCCACAATTATAAGATTTTCAAGGATTTCCAAAATCTTGGAAAACTTTTCACCGAATGAGAACAGAACTGTCAGATCAGATCCTGTGTTATTCTTCAAAAATAATCGACAGAAATGTTACGTATGAAAATTTTCAGGTAAAAGGGATTGAAAAGACCCTAAAATCTTAAACCCTTCTACTCTTTGATTTCCTTCTAGTGTTATTTATCAAGGTTACGGTCGCATTGGTTTTATGTAATACGACAGGTTGCAGGTGTGACGGATCCCCTTGAAATCCCTGGACAAATAATACAACCCGAAAAAAATCGGACCTGATCCTTTAAAAAGCCCATCCTATGCAATGAAACGTAATTCAGGAAAACATAATAAAATATGAATTCCTCTTTTCAAAGTACCTGATTTTTTGTAGGTCAAGAGATTCCTTTTAAAGTATTTCCAAAGATGAGGAAACGAAAGGGTACACAACAAATGATCTTGACCTGGAAAGGGTTAGAGGGGGTACATAGGATTTTTAAAAACCTTTGATTGTAAATACTTTGTTTTCAAATCGGCAAAAAAATCATCTCATCCTGCTTGACAGTAAAATGTGTTTTCAACGTTCCAACTAGACCCTGAAGTAATTGTATTTTGCTGAATCAGGGAAAGTGAAAATCATATCAGGTGACAAGCAAAAAATAAATTCATCCTGCTTATTTTGGGTTGAATCGAGAAATCGAGATAGATAAATATTATTCTGTTTTCGTGAAGAACGAATTATGTTCTTCACGTGTTTGGGTTGGCACACTGCACTGAAATAAAAACCGCAGTACAAGTCCCATTTTTTGTAATTATCTGTTCGCAGATACTTGATACCATACTTAATACAATTATGTTAGCTCAGGCCGGTCGACCAATTCAACAAAATTTTAAACCCAATTTCGGTAGAAACTTAAGTACATTGTTAACATTTACAATACAATCAACCCCAAAAAGCTTAAGCATTTAATGAGCTGGCAAAATGGGTATATTCCCATATTTTTGGATGGTAAGTTTTAATTTCATTCGTTATAATAATACTACAAATTGCAAGTGATTTTTTTTAATCAATAAGGTATGTTTTAAAAGAAATTTCAACCAGCCGTAATTTTTTGGTAGTATATCCATTACAAAGTAAGGGGAAATCGTCAAATCTCAATACCACTCTAATTCTACTTGTAATCGTCGCTTGTGATGAGGTTGCATTACCTAATAATTTCATACAATGAATAGCCGTTTGACAAGGCCAGGAGTTTACAAACCATATTCACAGGATCAATCGAATATAAGTTCAGACCTGGGAGGTAGAGGTAACGTTATTACTTGTATTACCGACATTACCGTACATCTAGCCGAAAAGCGGTTGGAAAAGAATCAGTATTTCTTTAAACTTTTGTTAATAGTTCGGAAAATGCTAAATTGTGACGACCTTTCGTCCGTCCGGATTTATTTAGAGGAATGCTCTTGAGTAAACACGGGGAGGCAGGAAGGATGAGGATGACAAAGTGGTTTGGTAAGGTGGACGAGCTTCAGTTCAGCTGAATGCATCCTATGAAATGAAACATCGTGGGAAAATATTTATTCCGGCTTGGAATCCAATAATGGAATAAAATGTCATCTGCTTCTTCTATAAGGAACCGGGTAAATCTGTGTCGATCCCCAAATCACAGGTTTTATGGTTTAATCTCTCCTGTTGTTGTTACTGTATAGTGGTAATGCACTGTTTTTGTTGCTACTGACTCAGAGAGTTGCACTTTGTTCCATGAGGAAGGGTTGTCGTGATGCACCCTTTCATACCAACTTTTTACCTGTTATTCATGCAGTGGGAATGAATAGAGGATACGGAAGTGTTGGGGTAGGGCATCCGCATATTCAAAACAGGTCGGTTTCCCTTTCTACCAGGAATCCCTAAATACCTCAGAACCGTCGAGTGTGTACTTAAACCCTGGAAGGGAGATTCTTTTAAAATATGCTAAATTCCAGACGTAAAGGGTTGAAAGTTTAAGATAACGTTGTATAGGCTCACTTCATCTCCAGACCGAAGGACCCGAACCGTAAGGTAGAAGACCATTTCCTTGGAATTTTAAAATAGGATTATACGAAAATGAATGGACACATAATATTAGTATTATTATACGAAACATAATGATACTCCTAACAATTTTGAACTTAGGTATTGCATAATTAGGACAGTTTTGAACTTTGGGTTAGGTAAAGGTTATAGGGTTGGAGCGTAGCTAATAAATCTGGCCACCATCAGCACTCTACCATTTCTCTCCATCTCAAGCCACCCAGACTATGTTCTTTGGCAAGGCTAAGCAAGTTTTTTTTCTCTAATTCATGGGGTGTCCCATTGTAATGATCGGTAAATATATTGTGATCGTGAATATGTTCACACATTCCACATTATCTACATATTATAATGCACAAGACTTGATAGTTCTGGGTATTGAGTAGTACGCAGTATTATGTAGTTGGCAGAGACAAGTGAGATCTGATAGCTAGTGCAGTTCAGCACTCAGCAATCTCGGATTCTCGGTTTACATGCACTAAATAAGTTGAATATTCTGAGAGTAGCGGAGTGTATGCATATATCGACGAATCAAGTCAAGGATTGAACATCTGCTAATTTCCCGAGATATTTTCTCGTGGGAACACACCTGCTTTCATCAAACTGTTCCACTGCTTTAACTATCAAAGTATCTATTAAACACTTATAAATCCCATCATCTGAGAAAACAGGGAGAGGAGAGGTTGAGACAATGGGGGACGGTAGTCTGAAGCAAATGAATTGTGTTGCCGACTTTTTTAATACCTGTAATTGTTTCATTAACTACGCCTTGATGAATGATCCTGTTCCCGCTATTTGTTCGTTTATTACGGCGATGAATCTGATCCCGGATTAGAATGCTTTTATGCTTCAATGCAAGGACTTTGGTATTTAATTAAAGTTTCCTAGCTACTGTTTGCATATATTGAATAAATGGTTCTGTTTTAATAACTTTTAAAGGACTGGGGCATTGTAGGATTTTAGAAACGTTTGGATAACTCGTCGGACGTTTCATTTACAGTCTTTAGTTGAAGGAACAAGTTGTATTTAAAACGTGGCTATCAGGCATTTTAAGTAATTTTTCTTCAATATAGAGTTAAGTTTCCATCTAAAGATGTATCCACTTAAATTGAATTAAATTTTAAAAGAGAATCATTTTCAAAATTTTATTATGAATTCTACTTCGGTTTAAATTCTTAAAACATTAATTGCGCTTCATCAATAGAAACCCAATTTTTTACACCGGGACTTGAACTATGGACTTGAAACACGAGTACTTTTGTACTTAACATGTAGTACTATTAGTCAAAGAAAATATTTCCCACACCGTCACATGGCGTCATGTAAGTCCCTCACCTGGCATTGATTTCCCATCGTTTTATCGTTATTAAATTAAGGTGTTCCTCTAAGGAAACTAGATAACATGTTCCGCTATAAATAGGGATGGCATGTAACCAGAATTACATGCATGAAACATGAATGTTACGTAAGAAAAATATACATGAGGAATCAGTTCATCATGGGATCCACCGACCAACAAATAACAACCTGTTACTCAAGTTACAAGGAAACCTCATGGAAATCACCCACATGTTCATTTTTCTCATGACTTTTATTTCCATGTTATTTGATTGTTGATTCTTATCCAAGATTTCAAAATATGTTGATAAGTCCTGATTGGGATTTATAACAGTTCACTTTTTTATCTCCCGAATTCACAGCCCACCTTCGGGCTAGATTGTACCACTGACCGTGGTGTAAAACATTTTGTTAGAGGAGAGGATTTTGGTAAGTCTTCTCGCTTTAGTTTAAAAACGTACAGTCAGATCTTATTTTTGAATGGACAAATGAAAAATTCGTCTGGTTCTGTCTAAAATGAATAAAATTGTATTTAACATCAAAAGAAGCTCATTAACAATTTCAAACCCCAAACAAATTTTTATGCTGCGACAAAGTTTAAGCATTAGCAGTGTTGAATGTTCTTAAACATTATGTCTTAACATAATCTAACGACACTAATAAACTAATAATTAACTATCTCTCATTACACTCTAGTATGTTTACAGGGCATGAATTACATGGAAATGGTACCATAAAACTATGTGTTCACGGAAATAAATCGCAAACATTATCAATCAACACTGAAAAGCGTATGTGTTTGTTTTCCACTCTTCAATAAGGTTATCAATGACACTTTTTTGCACGTATTTGTGCACCTGGCAAGTGCAAATGTACTTCAACTCCTCCCTTCAAAATAAGCCAGGTTGAGCTTGTATTTTGGATGTTTAGATTAGAAATCCACCATCCCCTAATATCCTCATTTACTATGTACTATGTTCTACTATTTACTCAGTATTTTACGTGAGTGATCCTATAAGACTCTGTACTGTACGGCAATTGTCATTTCATCATGGTTTCTAAATATGAATGATGATTCGAAAAAGTGAGAGATGAAACCTTTCGGCACTCCTCTGTAATTGGTTTCATCAAATATTTGCCTTACTACGGAGTCAAGTCCCAAACGGACTACTTGAACAACACAGATGTCCATCGGAATGCATGAATATTTTTGCACCTGAATGCAAACATTGAAGATTAAATGCACTGTAAACAAGTCCTCGCAACTTCATTTTCTGTCTAATACCAATTTTAGCCGTTCCTAAATGAGTTTCAATCAATAGAGCAACCAGCTTCATACGTTTTATCCTGTAATTAGAAACCCGACTGCGAAACTCAGATACACAGAAAAACTCAGTGCAACTGATCTCGTTCAAATCTTCAATCTCATGACACTTTTCATTTTATGGAATGAATTTGAAACGACACCTGTAATAACAGCGCAGATTATTGTTGATGCATTATAGACAGGATACAGATAAGTAAATGTAATTATAACGCCATTTTTTAAAAACACTGAAATTACTATATTGCGCATAGGGACATATTTATGAATGTAAACTTGCTTGTTTTGAGAACTTCGAGTTTCAACCTCTAAGGTAATTTGTTCTTAAAAACGATTTTATTATTGAAATAACGTTTTGCACACCTGATTTAATGAACGTCATCTACTAAACGCTGTAAAACCTTTTGTCTATCAGTATCTTTGGACGTCTTTGGCAAATAGAGACGTTGGGCATTAAATTCATACGAGAAATAAAGTCTCAAGTATTATTTGCACACGTATATCATATTTATTACTTTTTTACTAAACCAGTTGAGGGAATGAGATGAGAAATGTCGGCTAAGATTTACGATCTTAATTTATTGCACAGAAGACAAAGAGTTGGCAACAGCAACTTGTACTATTGATTTCGTGCTGGTCCGACATCCTATACCTTATACGAATGTCCATTTGTTAATGTCATTTCAATTTAATATGACACAGGGGTATTATATTTCTTGGTAAACACCTGTCACCTGAGGATAATTAAATATCAACTTCTATTTGTCTCGCAAAAAATCAGAGGATATAAAAATGTTTCTAGTTTAAATGGTCTCATTATTCTAGCACTGATTTTAATGGCTTTTCGACAACTTACAAATGGCTAGATGAGAATGCCCTTTGGTACATTGTTGACGACAAGTCGTTATCCATATAATACCTTTGGAGATAAATCTCTTGGATCTTAAAATGAGAGTTGAATAATGATTTGAGTAAGGTCAATGGAATTTAATCGTTAGAAATTCTAAGCAAATCAAATATTCAATAAATTCGTGATTTTTTTGTGGATCGGAAGTCTATTACATGCTTGAATCAAGAGTATTTCCAAGCTTATATATTTTCGAAGAAATTTCACAGCAGAATTCTTGTAAAAAATATACAAAACTCGTAGAGTAATTACAACTGGAAATCTCATTAGAAGATGAGATTGAATACGTGGAGAAAAACTAACAAAAACGCTATCAATGAAATACCTAGTAACAGCAGTGATTGAAAATCTGATTTCTTATTCCGCACATCTGGGTAGCTGGAACTGATCTTGTGACCTTTAAAGATAAGTGGACTAACTGGTCATTGTTCCTTCCTTTGTTTCTCGATCACTTTAAAAAATAGGTATATTTTATTAACCAGGGTGGATGAGATTTTGCCAGCATATGGCAAACAGAGTTCATTCATACTCCTTGTCAAATTATGGGGATTTAATAATACGGATTCATCACAAATGCTCCCGTAAGTAACTCGATTGAATAAATCATTTACGTCTCTGAATCTACATTCTAGATTAATTTTTTTAAGCTGGAATTTATTCATTAAAATTTAGGATGACAAGGCATGGTTAGGGGCAACTCGGTCGATGTCAATTCTTGAAAACACGGAACTTATTCCCAACTCTCTGTAGTGTCAGCAAGTAGGTGGTGTTATGTTGCGATGATGTGTCTAAGTGTCTATAAATCTAAGAAGCTGAAAATTTTACCGTGGGAATACACCTGCTCCTTCCTCGTTCATTTCTTCCTATCACTTCTTGTTGTGGTTCATAGATTTAATGGGATATTATTGGTTTTTCATTACTACAAATTGGCAGTGGCGTTTTTAAGCAGATTCATTGTCATCATGGATGAAAACGTTTATGAGAAGTAGCTTTAAATTCCCAAAAGAATTTAACCTGGCATTTAAATTGAATTGGATAAACTAGCAGGAATCACAGTATGATGTCCGATTGCTAAATCCCTACAAATCAAATCAAGTAAATTTTTGAAATCCTGAGCATCTGGTCAACGAGTAGAAGAAAGAACGCCACTAGGTCATGCTGATCTCTGATCGTACTGACCATATGGAGACCGATCATCCGATCTGTATGCCACAGCAGCCAATATGAATATCTACGCCTTAACTAAGGCGTGTTTGGAATCTCATGCAAATAAAAGAGCAGGTGGAAATTCCAATCTTCTGCTGCTGTTGAACTTTTAGTTCAAGTCCAAAGTTTAATCCTTTCATTGAGCAAGGAAAGCAAAGGAGACACAGAAATGATGATCACACTTGTTCGGCCTTTGATTCCTCTTGGCTACTTTGCTTACTGCCAGAGAATCTGAATAGTTCCGATCTTATGCTATGATGATGATGGTGATTGTGATCATCGGCATAAAAGATTTCGAGACTTGTCACTCAGGACATTATTCACTGAGGAGCGTCATGAGTTTGAGATTGAATTGAAAAATCCTCGTTCAATTCTTGGCCTGTCCTCCTGCCTTTTTCCTTTGTGGTCAAGATTCAAGATTCGAGGAGGTAGGTTGACGCAAACAGAGCCGAGAAGCAACATTCCTCAGACACAACCTCGACCCAACGCTTGCCGTCTGTTGTTTTCATTCCTCAGTTTTCAGATGAATGGCCTAATAGAAGAGGACAATATTCTAATATTTCATACCTCTTTGCATTCCTCTTTTCTTCTTAGTGTCGTCTTCTTATTTACGATGAATCCTTTAATCTGAATCAAATCTTGTTTGTTAGTGTAATCCGTGTGGGTAGGTTTAGGATTTCAGTATTAATGCCCCAAGCCCCAATGATTTTACTGGTTGGATGTTAATTAAATCTCGGACTTTACCCCTGGTTCTTGTTTGGTAAATAGGGATTTAATTGAGCGTGTGTCTGGTGTGTAAAAAGAAATAGCTATTAAGAATAAATTAAAAGATCTATTTAGGGGGCGAGGCATGGGCACTTGAGTTGAAAGTCCTCCCGACCCAGCTTTGTATGCACATATTTTTGTCAAAAGTTATTTATGGCTTTTTAATTTCTGTTATTATTTTTTAAATGATATTCAGTGAGAGATGCCGCAACAATATTGACGGATTAGTTCTTATTACATCGTATTAGTAATCTCGTTAGTTGACAAGGATTTTGTCGGTAATTGTTGGCCGTCTGTGGGATTCCAATTATGCGTGTATATTCAATGGAATGATTTTATTTATAAATTTTCACTTATAAATTATTGGGTGAAAATCCATCTCATTGACAGGGACAATTTTCGAGGAACTTAACGGCTTTGAATTGTTTAAATGCAAATAAGGAAGTCGATAGTGGCTAATTAGATCAAGAATGCTTGGGATGTTTATAAAATACGTGCTCGATAAATTCAGCATTTCAATACAATATTTACAATATTAAAGGGTTTGAATCTCATTTGAACGATTGAGTGTTTATTACACCGATCTTGTTGATTTCAATCATAGATATGGATAGGGTTTCATTAGTAGATTCGGATCTTCTAAGGAAATACAAGGAAATGGCACACTTTTTCCTTAAGCAGATACACTATTCCCCTAAATCTTTAAGGGAGTATATTTATTTGAGGCACTTTTCGACTTCAATATACCACCACTGGTCATGTTTTTTATATCCTTTTCTGACTTTTATCTTATTTTATTGGTGGAGATGTAAAAGAGTGGGACTGGCAGCCAAGATCAATAAAAATTTGGAACAGTAAAAGGTTGTAGAAAAAGTGAGAAGATCAGAAGGCATTAAATCAGGAAGGCTCTCTCATTTGTCCTCAAGGTATTAAAATTTATGACTACGGTACGCTCCAAATTGTTGTCTTTCTTCTTGGCACATCCTACTCTCTTCTTCTGTAAGTACCCATTGTTACAAAGAGGATTCGGTGATATGACAATGGTCAAATTTTCCATTTATTATTGCTTGGGTGGAGTAACCGATGAAGGACAGCACGTCTGAGTCATTGTACTTTTGTCAATTTTTGACAACTGGATTGACTCTCTGGCTCCAAGTCCTCCATGGTTCCTTTGGTTGTGTAAAACCAAAACAATCCGAACGAATTTTAGTTACGTTCCCGTTCTTTCAAAGACACAAATAAGTTATAAATCGGTACATGCAGAATCGAAACGACTATTAAACCGGTTCACAGTTAGGTTAAATATTCAAAAAGAGGCTGTGTAATCGATAGGGTTCCAGGAGATATTTTGTTATAGTTGGGATTTCCAGCTTGGAAATCTCGAAAGTTTTCGATAGGAAATACACTTTCTGTTTTGTTTCATTTCATCAGTATCAGTTGTTAAAAGTAATAACGGCTCTTGAAGTAATCTGCAAAGTAAAGTTTAGTCTGGAATGCTCAAAATCCTTATTTGCTTCCAAATTCCAATACTTTTGGTTCTGATTGAAGGCATAATATCAATAGGTTTTTAAAGTTGAATTAGAGTATCTAAAGTACAGATTACACCTGGGCAGCAATGACAAAATACAACCGAACAAGCTTAATCCAAAGCGTTTTAGCTCTTTTCAGACCCACGTAAACATTAGCTTAATATTATTGTCATAGCCTAAATGGCGGTGGTGGATAGTCATGTTAAAATAGGCAGTAGTCAAGGTATTAAGTCGATGCCTCTACTAGAATTAACTCACCATATCGAGTAGACGGACCGTTTGAAATCTCGGGAAGGTGAGGCTGATATGAAAATATTTGTGAAGTTGTGACCGCCCACGAATTACACTTGTCGTCCAGTCAAGGCACCCAGGTGGGCTATAGACGCTCCGGCGCCTGGCCCATGGCTTATGAGACTTTTCAAATGGAAAATCTTCCCTTCTTGACTTATATTTTAAAATACTGGGTAGACTAAACCAAACCAATGCGAAGGAACATAAGGAAAGATACCTTTATTTGCTGCTTTGAGAGTTGGGGTTGGTCTTTGGTTCGGGTTTCAATACCACAACAGGTCCTTCTTCCAGATTTGGTGGTGGTGATTTGAGGAAAAGCAGAGATTTTCTGAAAAAGATTCGATAAGATTTCATCACTGACAACACTCTACATCTGCGTTGGGATCTATCTCCCTTCTTGACGTTAAATGAATCCGACGTAACTTTAACTGAGGCGAAATACCCCACGCATTTAGAATATAGACTACGGTCAACCGGGTCAGATACAGGTTACCCACTGCCACGGCAAATGAGCTGAAGGTTTGAAATTGATCCGCGATGCCCTTGGATTTTAAAATCATTTCTATCCAGCAAATAATCTGGATGGAATGTGTAGTTCAGAATAATGGCTAGAAAATGGACATGTCATCTGCAAGTATTTATCCCGAACTTAGTTCCCCACTTACAGAGATTTTAGCATTGGATAAAAAGCAATGTTGACAAGACACAAATTGTCCAATCGACGACACTTTCAACTTGTCATTCATCATCCGGCATAAATGGGCATGCAGTTAACCTACACATCCCTCACAAGCACTTTTCTCTCATCTCTCTAAAAAAGGGAATCATTGCGTAATAATGGGAGTCTGGTCAGTCCTAATTCGTAAACAGATGCTTTTTGACGGAGATGAGAGGAACACAAGTGTTACAGATGTGTTTCCGACTCATTGCTCATCAGTCTTTACTTAGCTGGAACTAATGAACTTTCTCATAGCCGACAGAAATGATCACTTCCGTCCGTTCCCCAAATGAAGGACAAAATGCTCTTAAGCTTCAACCAATAGCTCAACTATCGACCTTGTTACTCATTCCTGTGGCATTTTGCGATTATCAAGTGACGGCGAGACAATTTGGAATCAATTAACATTCTATGAGCTGTCGCCAACTCTAAAGAGTTCAGTTGGAATGGACGGGAAGAGATTAACACTTTATGTTTTGCAGGTTTTCCTGTAATATTATGAGCTATGCCACTTTTGGCTGAAAACCGTCCTCCGATTTCAATGTTGGGGATCTTCAAGGCTTTCCTGTCTCTTTTCCGGAATCACATTTCATCCTTAACTATTTTCTTGTATTGCATTCCTAATTACAAACCTTCCAAGAAACTACTGCTTTATACCGCTAAATTATCTGGAAGCGTTAAGTTAAGAGTCACCTGCTTATCAATTTGTAAAATCCTATATTCCCTTGTAAATAACTCCTAAATATTATGCGAAATCCACTTCCACTGAAGGAAATTGTGGAACCGAGCTGTTGACTGTGGTTTTAAAAAGCATATCCCAGCTTTAGAATTCCAGTATATGGTTTTTCTAAGGATCCACTAATAGAAGACACATGTGCATGCAGATGCTCTCTGCTCTCTTTGTGATAAATTGATCTTGCATGAGAGAAGCTATCAAAAGTAGATTTACTAAATCAGATGGATATTTTTTTTCGAAGAAGTCAAACCAAGCCAAAGCCCAACCACCTGCAAAGCCACAAGGAAAATATTAAGAATGACGAGTAAAAATCTTGACTTTTTTCTCCACCATTCAGCAGATTCAAGCCCAAGAGGATCCGTCAGTAATCATAATAATGCACACCTGCATCTAACTAATCTACGTAATGCATTCACCCATCCGTTCATCTCCTTAATCTATTTAATAGAAACGGACGGAAACTCGAACCCAGCCCATCATGCAGTGGATTCCCAATTCACGATTCCAACGCCGCCGATGCCGATTGATTCCCTTTTATTCCAATTTCTTATAAGGAAATCGACAAGAGAGTATGTAAAATTTCCTGCAAAAAATATTCATCCCAGCTCGGATCACCATAACTGATCCTAAGACCTGCATCGGCTATCACGTTATAGAACCAAACCGAAACAAACGGATGGGTTTCAGAGTGTCAGTGAGATCATCAACCGCGGAGCTAGTCGACATGATCCACCTACCTCTTGTTATTTACAAATGAAGCGGAATGGAAAAATTGACAATGTCCAATTAGGAAGAAACCCTTGATAAAGCTGTAGAGCGAATACAAACACATCGCTCAGTCATTCTTTTGCAGAAGTAGCAGTAATAATTCCTTCGGTACACCTGCAGATGATTTGCAATATCAACATTTGCAATGATGGATTCCTGGCGTATTAAAAGGATCATAAAGAGGATTGTAAAACGCTCCTTAAAAGGCAAGGTAAAAGCCAAGGTAGTATCATATATGTATTGAAAACACGAAGCAAAATAATATTTATTTATTTTATATGCATAGAGGCGCATGAATAGGCTAAAAGTGACAAGTGGAAGAGGATAAGGTGCACTACTATGCCCAGTACGGTGTATTACAACAATTACAACTTTCGACTGAATGGGTCGACATCTCAAGACAGAAATGACTTTTTCTAGCAAGGAAACGGCGCCTCGTAGTCTCATGCACACCTGGATTGCCAAAGGGCACAAAACAATCTTCTTCTTCAAAGCCAGAATACCTGTAGTGTCAAATTGTAATATTATTAACGTAGTAAAATATATTGTAATGTTCTAATCATCATCACTCCAAAAGCAACAAATACAACATAAACTTAAACACGAAGATCCGGCTCGTAGTTTCCTATGCAGAATGTTTTAACGCAAAGTAATCCTTTTGAGGGAATTGATTACTCTTGGGAAAAAATTCGGATTATGATTTTGAGCTTTTGCATACGACGCGAGCATTTTATTTAAAACAATTAAAACGAACAGCTCGACATGGAACTTAACGCTTGTGGGTTTGAAAAAAGTGTACGTGTAATTGCTTTTTAAAACCAAAGTCCAGTCAGAGACCTTCTTTCTAATGATCGTCTGACCAAAGCTTCAAGTTGATTCTTTGACAAATCACAAATTAGACAAATATAAAGTATTCTACCTGTCGTGTAACATTCAATCACATGTTTATTTTTTAATTTGACAATCAAAATGTTCCATTCATTTATCTTAAAGATCCCATTCAGAGCAAAAAAAACCTTTGTCAATAGTAAATAGGAATAATAGGATTGTTGTTGACTCATTAAATCTGCAACGTAATAAAGATCGTGGAAAACAGCGAAAACAATCTGTTTGATCGTATCTAATCGTGTTTGTCAAGATTCCAGGTACGAATTTGCATATATTCTTGAAATGGTCAAAATAAATATAAAGTAAGGAGATCGTTGAGCACCGTTGCTAATACGAAAAGGGTTGAGAAAAAACTACTTAGAAAATCGGCGAGACGGAACTTGTCCCGCAGATAGGGCGTATTTCAACTGCAGAAATCTCGCTTGACATCTAAATCTAAATGACAAAAGGCCGTTCTGGGATTGGCACTCTGCAGATTTTATTGTCACAGATTCCATGCTTCTTTTTACTCTGATAATTTGTTTTAAAGTCACCGATTTTTTAATCTGTATCGCGCAAAATTGCTCTGTATAGATTATAGAACACGAACATGCTAAATACTATATGATACCTACGTGAGATCAAAATTCTTTGAATATGATCCAAAAAATCCCAAGTAAGTTCTTACGAATCTGTCAATTTTGGTAAAGCCTTCAACAACGAGCCGTAAAAAATATATTGACAGCTCATTCGGCCCTTTTTCATAACTTGAGAACTGCGATTCTTTCGTGAGTAGATGAGATACTTGCTCGAAGCCCATAAAACTGAAAATTGATTGCTAAGTAGAAAAGACGTAAAAAGGTGGGCCAAATCAAGTCAATTTAGGAGATGAAGTCCAAGTGATTGCGTTTGAGTACGCTGTGTTTTTATTTTACCCATTAGGAAATAAGAGCCTAGTGCACCCTGCATCTTTAACAAATCTTACTGCCAATAATCCAATCTCATTCCATCATCGTCATCCTCATTTATTATTTTATTTTGGCCTGACCACATGAGACGTTTAACTCCTTCATGACATATTAGGAAATCATGTTTTACTCTCCTCATTTTCCAGCATACAAAATTGTTTGATCATCCATTATGATGATTATGCAGGACAAAGAAGTACTTAGGAGAGGGATTGAGGCTTCAATGCTTTTTTGTTTATAATATAACAAAAACGCAGACAATGAGATTCGACTCCAAAAAGACTTTTAAATCACTACTTATGAAGAACCGTGTGCCACATGATTGTATAATGCCGAATTTGTATTGGTAATCTAAACACTCTATAGTAAATATATACAGTGAATCCATTGACTTACGAATATGATGAATATGCTTAGAAATAACAAAAAACACATCAGCGACCAATTTGGATACGCAAGTTACTAAAGTATTGTTGATATTCTTAAAGAGCACGAAACCTTGAGACATGCTCGTTTCATAAAAGCATTTTTTAAATGGCAGAGACAAGGCATGGAAGGGAATGACAAGTTTGAAACTTGAAACGGTCCATACATTTTGAAATTGGTCTAATTGTAAGTTCCAAACGATTCCGAAAAAGGTTCTTCCTAATATAGGGGACAAATGTAGACAAACATGCATTTCATGTCCTTAATTGGCATATTGTACTGTGGCTAATGGAGTGTACGAAACTATTTATGGTAGGTACAGTGCTTGTAAGGGCTTGCCAGCGTTCCGTAAAAAATGAGTCGTGAAATGCGTACAACGATGTTCCTGATTGTCGTTAGTTCAAGACATCATCAAATCAAGACATGTCCATATTTACTATATCGTCCAGTGTACTCACCTATTAATACTGACACAGAGGACTTGCTTACCTTGCCATTTTTGGTCCATGCGATAGACTCGGTTAATTATTTGTTTAGTATTTTCTCAACTCTAAAATTCGTAATGAAACTTAATCAGCCAAGCCATAATCGAAAGGCAAGTACATTTTAGTCATAAACGTGTACGTGGATGCCTTTTGGTCGTTCCATATTTGTACTTTCAAAGAATCATTATCAATTTTGGTATCCGTATTTAAATATGGTGTTTTCAATAGTGTAAATGCAGAGATTTTGATTGATTTAAAAAAGCTGCTGGCTATTTTGCCGTTAGACAGACAGAAAGATTGGAACTTAAAACCAAATTCGGAGTTTTTTAAACGGTTTCCTGAAAAATTGACATGTATCTGAAATTGAATTAAATACATAGATTAGTTTGATCGATGAACAAAGGTCGTCAATTTTCAATAAATATAGGAAGAGAATCTAGAAAATTGTGAATTCCGTCGGGAAATCCAAGCTAGATTCTTAAAAGGTCTGACAGAGTTAAACAACAATGTAACGTGAAGAAACACCTGAGACCCCTGTTTGCCACCTTTGTTGAGCATAAATAGGTATACATAATTAAGGAGGACGAATAAACCATTCAAATGCATATAGCAAAGTATCGGAGAGCAATCATCGAATTAGCAAATCATATTATATAATAGACATATTTATATAAATATATTATATAATATATTATATAATAAAAATATATTATATAATATATTATATAATAAAAATATATTATATAATATACATATTTATATAAATATATTATATAATATACATATTTATATAAATATATTATATAATATACATATTTATATAAATATATTATACATGTGTCCCATGTGTTTACTGTCGTTCCCTAACCCTAAACACACAAAATATCGAAAATCTCAAATTGCCCTAGTCATAGAGTAAAATTACATGCGTCATTCGAAAGCCCTTGATCATAGCTTTCGAATGACGTATCACACATATATGTTTGTTTTTTGACCTCTTTGACCCCTCCCCATCCGTCAGGAAGTGACCCCACCCCCAAATCATATACACTATTGAATAGCCCTTGACAATAGCTTTCCATCGATGTATCACACATGGGGGGTTGCTATTTGAAAAAATGTTGACCTTTGACCTTTCCCCCCTTGACCTTTGACCTACAAGGCCCCCAAAAGAACTTGACCTCCGCTTGGATGTCCTATATTGATATCCGAAAGTAAAATTTGAAAAAGTTCAACCGTTCTCGAGTTATCGCGATGACGGACAGACGGACGGACGGACAGACAGACACCATCAACGAAAACATAAAGTATCTCCGATACTTAATAAAAGATATGTGATTTTTCAGGTTTTGAAGAGTAGTATGCATTTGTGTACGTCTGTTTCAGAGAGACTGATTATGATTAACATCATGATGTTTTTATATATGGTATCAATCCTATGTATCATAACTTCATAACATGAGATTTTTCGAAGATTTCGTTCCTGTTCTCTTCAAGTTCTGCCCTCCAGTCTCTTGTGGCTGTGATTCAATAAAATGTGAAGAAACCTGTTGTCTTCAGTCTTCAGGTGTTTCATTGCTCATCTTGAGGATTTTTCTGATTCACAGATAGACTAACAACAACCCCTCCTGCATCCCTCTTGGATGTTTTATGGCTTGGAGAATACTTCAACTTTAACGTCCTTGCAAGGCAATACTCTTAATTAATGAAACTCTTCGTTGGCGCCAGCCGGACTTTCTTATTTTTTTAACATGAATAACAAATCTACAAGGAAAGGAGGAATTTTCTGCATCATTCTGTATTGCATCTTGCTAATAATGCGTTTTAAAATATTTTATTTGTTCCCTTTAATTTCTTCAACTGCGGCATAATAAGTTGTACTGTAAATGACGTAGCAGATCTTTAATGAGAGGTCAAAATGTACAAAAACTATGTACAGTTTGATGGGATCAATTCTTTGCAATCAATTAAAATAGCGGACCGAGGTTTGGTTGAGTAATTATCTGAAAACGTAAACGGTTTAGGCGGATGCGAATACAATGCGGATATAGATTTTTGCTGAAATTGTGATTTAACAAATGTTCTTCATTCGAATGACCACATATGACACAATTCTTTGAATCACAACCATAATGTTAAATTATGACTGACATAATACAGATTTCCTGAATTTAGAATTAAAAATCTTTAAATACCAATAAATTTATTCGAAAAATAAAATGAAATTTTCCCATTCCTCTAAAGATTTACGTATTCGACCACGTAAACATCAGAACAATCATACATAGTTCTTTTCAAAACCAATAAGGTCAGTCTCCACAGGAATTTGTAGCCTCTAGATGAACAAGCATTGCTAGATTATAGTCACAAGGAGTACAGATTATAGAGAAGAAAAAAATATATTATGTGCTCAAATTTGTAAAAACAAAAGCATCATGTTCAGGTGTTCGTCTGTCTGCTCGAAGCAAAATTGAAGATAACAGTTGAATAACTACCAAGGCCGGACTAACAAATTCAGACGATGATGATGCGGCAATAATTTATGTTGAAACCGAATTAAAATCCCAATGGACTTCGACGAGAGCAGAATTTCCCTCTGTAATTATTGGCTGCCTGAGAGAGAAGATGCTTATATCCAGACCAGAGGCTATCATCTCGTTCTAGCCGTGGAATGTGATTGAATCCACGTTTTACGGATCATTAGAATTGAATTCAAGATGAGAATTTTTAAAATCGTGAAAAACCAAAAAAAACTGGAGTGTAAACGTACACGTTGGTCATTATCGACTCATTGGTTTTGTGTTCGGAATGTCTTCTTGTGGTCTGCACCTGCATGCCTAGCGGAGATTTAGAAAAATTTTCATTTATGATTCATATCTCTCTTAGCACTTCATCACGTTTCGTATTTTTTTCCTAGCCCAGGAAAAAGTTTTGCAAGGTTGATCAAATTAAGTTGCGTACAGCAATCATCTTTGAATTTGCTTACAAATCCAACATTACCACTTCTTGCAAGTTTTCTTCTTTTGAATTCATTTTCCATTCCGATTTGAAATATATCCCTTCACAACCTAAGAATTCCAATAGATCTACTCAATCTAAAACTGTCCTATTTGATTTTAAATCTGTTACATACAAAACACAATGCAGGACTTGAGGAATGAAAGACCAAAACTGACACCATGTAATCAACCCTTTCATAAAGACAGGCCTTAGATAACAGGACTTTTTCGTAAGGGAAAAAGGGAAATGGTTTCAATACATCAGGACAGGGCAGATAAAATCAAAGTCAATTAGGCCGAGGACTTGGACAACCTTTAAGTGTTCCTAGCCCCTGTGTCTGTTACGAATGTTTTTTCATGAGACAGAAATGGTTGGACGTAATGGTCCTACACTTGAACGGGTTTAATTTTAAAGAGAAACGCTATAATACTCCTAATGCAGCCTAGGTACTTATTAGTTCCTTGACATTATCCGATGACTTCGAATTCCCTCGAGATAGAGGCTAGAGAGGAAGACGAATTGGGGTTGAATATTTCAAATTAGACCAAACCACGACGAATTTGACGAACCACGTCTCAACGGTCGTGTCGTGGTTGTGGCTAAAATATAATATGTGCTGGTACATGGCCGTAGCTAAGTCGATCATTTATTCTGTCCAAGCCGTCCAAGCTTATATACGATATTATACAATTTCTCTGTATTTTATCTTTTATGGTAATGCAGCCCGTTCCAAGTTCCAACTCTCCGGTATGCTAAGTCACGATTTTATGAAAAAGGAAATCTTCATTTGAGTTCAAAGATTTTTTTTTCCCTACGAATTCCATTCCATGGACCAAGGCACGCCGTCATCATCATCAAAGTCATTTATATATAACTCGAGTTGGCAGTTTCCCTGTGTGCATACACGAATGACTATATGACACAACACTAACAGAAGAGAACCCCTTCGTTCAAAAGATAAGACTTAAACTGATTATATAACCACTCAACTGTCCTATCCTTCTTAAAAAGTAAATAATCCATGAATAAAGGGCCACATTACGGTTTATCTTCCCATATCCCATGACCAATTCCGAGTGCAGCCTTAATTTTTATTGTGCAGAGGAAAAGACAGGGTCGGAGACGGGGAAGGCGTTTACCGAAAAATCACTGCAGGCTGACTCAACATGGCCCGGACACCTGTTTACGAAAACTTTTTTGAATATGATATTCCGTGCATAATGTAAGTTATTATTAAAATAGCTTCGGATCCGTATGTCTACGATCCATCCCTATCGGATGACATAAGTCAAGAACACAAGACATGTTCAATAATTCTAGACTGATCCTCTTATCACGTAATTTCTATTCCTGTAAGGCTTATTTACATCTATTTCGTGCATAGATCACGTCATATTTCACCGTGATTACCACCAGCTCATATTAAGGAATCCGACGCGATATTATTTTATGAGTTTTGATGGTGTGATGAGATCTTACCCCATTTGGCGAAGAGAAACAAAGATCTCATCAGGATCCTGACAGAAACGGGTCTGACAACACGGATAAGACATCAGGGATAATTTAAGTTTTTAATGTGGAATTGTGATGATCTTTTGCAGGTGTTGGATTCACTTACGTGTCGAGTCCATTAAGCAGATTATTCTAGTAATGACCCCTAATTCCGGATACCAGATATAGACAATAACACAAGCAACTGTCATCCTTTTACTATAGTATAAATAGAGTAAGCCAATAAATGATACAATGTTTAAAGATTTACAACAATAGCTCCTTAGACCATCGGATGAGGTGTCCGAAACAGTGAGATAATAAAATGCAAAGTAAATACCAAGGTTTCAAATTTCAAACATCAATTATTATAGGTTTCCTCTCAATCACCCGGATACCTAGATTTAAATGACCAGGCCAGGTATAGCCAGAGAATACGAGGTGTCATACAGTTTCATTTCAGATTCCAGCAGGTCTGGATTATGGGGTAGTTCTGTCCAGGGCGCTTTAGAATGTCGGGATGAAGCCGTCTTTGAAATCCGTGTTCTCCAAGACGTTAACTCGACACCCCGTGTGCTCTTCGAGTGAAAAGACTCTACTTATCGTACCCTCTTCTGCAGGTAAATCGGCATAAGAAGCAGAGATTAAATATTCTCGAGAAGAGTGGTTATAGGAAAGGGCTATAGTTGAAGGGATTGTTATTGTTACGAGACGAGAGAGTCTTGTTGAGAAGAAGTCTTCATGGATGGGCAGTGATTAGGATATTCCTTGCACGTCGGCTACGAAGGCATTCCTCTCGGCGCCGGACTGTCGTGCATGCACCTGCACTATCGATTCTTCGATGGACGGGTCAACTCACGACCTTGCATTGTTGTCACGATTTACATTTCATTTCACTACTACTACAACCACTACTATAACAATGATAATAGCCACAACTTTAACTAACTTGTTTACTACCTGAGAGGGGATATAGTCGAGAAGTCGAGGGATTTTAAAGAAATTGACTTGCCCAAACCCGATCTTCATCATTCTCTTCTTGTACTTTATTCCCCGTAATAGTGCTAAGCGGTTGGGAAATTGGCGTGATTCCAAAAAGTCACTTTTTTCCTCTAATCTTTCCTAAATCCTATTAGCCAGCTATAGAATGTGTGATATAAGACGCAGTCCAACCCGTTCAGAGTACCTAACCATAATAATACTTGTCTTTTTATTTACTTTTTCATCTATGCAAATCTGAAATATTCATATGGGATTTTTAAACACCTGATGAACTTCGTGAATGAATCCTAAAATCTCCATTAACTATTAATGTATTTGTCTGAGAAGACCCGGATCTGAATTTGAGCATGACCTTCCCTACAGCTTTGACTCTGCTTGATTAATAAGCATCGGGATGAATGAGCTTATGTGAATTAAGAGGGTTTATTTTAGTGGTCTTTAAAATAGGATACATATAGATTTTAAGCGGAAACGGCGGAGAATTGTACTGTAATGTTATGCAATATTACAACCTTCCAATTTAACACAATTACACTAATATAGTTACCGTTCTCTTAATAATATAGTAATGTGAACTAACAATAATATGATGTTCAATATGAAATGGGATAAGCAGAATGATTATTTCACCGAACTTCCTGCCGAGCTGCCGGTGAGGTTAAACGGATCACATTGTTGCAAACAACTGGAGAAACAAGCTTAGCAAAGAAATTCTTCCTTGGCGATTACTTACACAATGTCCCGGTTTAAAAACCTTATTGTTGAACAATAATGACGACAATAGAAGTGAATATTGAGCCTTGTAATAAGGATCAGGAGAAAAACAGTCATGAAATCCATCCATCATTATTTACCTCAGATTTGATGTCGTTAACGTTTGTTGAAGTTTTATGGATCGGGAAAGTGTGAGTTTGGTGTAACCAGAGGTCCTATAATCTCCTGATTTAAGTACTTAAAAGCAACACAGTTTACTGATTGCAAAATCGTTTACAATTTAAGAGGACAAAGAGGATTGAGGATACCCTTGAGAAGCAGGATTTTCGGGATTAAAATTTCTTTTGAGTTTCTTGTTTTTTAACTACTGAATGAAAGTGCTTCCGTTAAAAAACTTCCTGGACATTCAAAATCCTCAGATGCAGAAGCATAAATCCGGAAGAATATGAAAATGAATAAGTAGCATATGTAATTCGTGTACTGGTACTGGTACTGTAATAGGTAATTCCTCGAAGTCTATGAATCAAACTATTTTTAGCTTCGTTTTGCTACCCTGGCTGGGCTATTAATTAGTTTAAAAACTGAATCAATAAATTTTTGCGAAACTACAGCTATTTATTCATTCCAATAAAAATTTGGTAGCGCAACTTGTCGATACTGCATTTGCTGGTAAATCTTCTACTTTTTATAATTGCAGTGTCAAGGATTTCGCCCCCATTTAATAAAACCCATGAATCGACTTATAATTTCTCAAAATCATGATGCTCCTGCAACGAATAACTATCAAATCAAGCACAAGGGAGGAACCTTACGGTTTCGGTTTGTATATACAGAAGGGAGGGCATGAACATATTATTATTATTGAGACACAATAACAAGCTAATAAATAAGTTGAAAAATGTTTGTATTATTCTGAATGAAAGAAGGTAGGATTGAATGAGAGAGGAAAGCTTCTTATCCAGCATCCAATAACCATTCCCAATTGTTATTCCAACAAAGTAGGCACATTTATATCCGATCGAATGAGTTCAAAAAACGATTGAACGTGATCTGGTCCATAGCTGTGGTGATTTAGTTGGGAAAAGAAACTGAACAGCACAGCGTCAAGTACAGAAATGCCGGTTTCTTGGGTTAGCTAAGCTTATCCTAAAATCCTAATACAATTGCAATTTCTTCGAAGTTCGATCCAGCATCTGAAATGTATATACTTGTCCTTAAAGTAACAGTCCCAACTTATACCTGTACATTAATCTTGTCTCAAATCTGTCCCAGAATCTTCGGGAGATCCTTGAGAAAAGATGAGGACCCTTGTTGTCCATTTATATTTCCTCACCTTTTCGCCAACCTACTGCTACACCTACCTTAGCTGCAGCTGCACATACCTCAGAAATAAATATCTATAGATAAATAATGGCTAATAATAATGCTCCTTAACTACCCACCAATTTCAATAATAGCTTCTCAATTGAGTTCAATTCAATTTATTTGTTCACTAACTGTTGTGTAGTAAAATAGATTGTAGTAGGTGAGGTTGTTCCAGCCTCGGCCTTTTCAACTTCATTCACTCCGTAAAATGCTAAGTGTAAAATGTAACCAGAGAATACCTGCCAACACAGAGGTGAACTATGGAAGAGAGGGCCCGTCGATGAAGGCCCTCTCAGATTAACCTCAATATGAACAATCGTCTAAATTTTAAATGCCTTTGTCGGCCTTCCCACTGATTAAATTCGATTCATTGAGAATGGAGAAAATCATAACACGATCTTTCTAGTCTGGAGTTTTCAAACAACGTTGATGAATTCGGATAATCTGTTTATGGATTCAACTTTTCTCCTCTATTACTACACGTTAGAATTGTAAACAAGAGAGGTGTTACAAGGTCCTGTGTATTTCCGATGCTTTACAAACACACAATTAATTGTGCTAGTTCATGTATACCAACAATTGAATTCGGATTTGTGTTTCACCTTTGTATAATTGCAGATATTAATCTGGGTGAGAATATTCTATTCTATAGGCTATAGGGGTGAAAGAGTTTCTAGTTCATAGAATCTTGTTGTAAAATTATTAGAGAGATTTTTCTATTGATGTGCATATGATTTGTCAGGAAATTACTTAATTTTTGGTCAATATTGACCACTTTTGAGGCAAAAAAATGATTTGAGCAATAACGTCCATCACTAACTCAAAATAGAAGATTTAAACTCACAATGTTCACGACAGTCGAGAGCTTAGAAAACAACAAAAGCACCTGGCAAGTGCCAATAAGTGTGAGCCCAATGGCTTTAAATTAGACTTAAGAGTTAAGCTACGAATATGTCATGAATAATTCATTTGGAGTAGCTTATAATTTTTTATTAATCTCTCGGCAATTAATACATTTCTAATTTCCCTTCTTACGCATCAATCATTAAGCAGTTGAAGTGATTTCAACAGACGAATGATATCTTAATTGAGATGCTGAACAAACAGATTAAAGGATGAACCAGTAAATTCAGATAGTAGTTTCATGATTGTGGGTCGCCGTGGGTATTTGAATGCTTCGTGATTGTAGACGTCTGTGAAACTTGAGTATTTGAAAAGATTAATGTAGGGAAAAAATTAATTTGTTTATTTTTATTCAACTGACACAGCAGTTTTGTTTGATATCGATTAATCAGACCGCGGACGGCATCATTGCATCATCGTGTTAAAACGGTACAGGATTTTATTTTAGTTGTGTAAATATGTTTTTTAATTTTAGGCACGACTGTTTTAAACCTCAAAGGAAAGGGTAAATAAAAGAACTTGAGGTTAAAGTGCAGTCGACAAATAAATATATACATAACTGTATCTCAAGAGCCGAAAACGGGAGTTTCTATTAACTATATTTGCTGCGAAAGCATTACGGTTATTAGGATTATTAGTACAAAATTTCGAAACTTAATTATCGGAACGGTTCTCTAAAGTGTTTATTTAGACTTTACCTAGACTTTGATTTATTTGTTTTATTATTATTTAGACTACTATTAAAATCAGTGTACAAATTTCTGTACCAGCTTGTGGCTAACTTTTAATATTAAAGTTCTAAAAGGATCTGCATTTCCAAATCTTAAAATGTAACGTGCATTTTAAGGGCACATGACACAATGTACCGGATTTATACTAATCTAATTTTATAATTTACAGATAGAAATGATAGAATTGTTAAAGTTGTAAGTAAACAAACACAACGAGATCATGCATGCAGAATCGCAGAACCTTAGTAAACGGTGGGGGTAGGAAATCATTTTGAATGCATGTCTACACAACGGTTTAACCTGCATATATTTAAGTTCACAGGTGTAAAGACGACAAGAAGGCGCCGAAGGAGAATGTTGTTTGTTACTGATCCTTTTACGTTACAGACATTGTACTACCATAAAAATACTATCATCACGTCATGCAAAGAATTTTTATTAGTATTAATATTACTTCGTCTTAAGAGTGTGGGATTGAATTTAATTACGCAAATTTATATGCCTCATAATGTAACAAAGTATTTTTTCCAAATCCGAATATGCAGTAATCTACATGTTCCTGTTCGTAGATAAATTTTTCCCGACCTACGAGTTACGAGGAATCGGCCGATTTCTAAAATTTAAAGTTTTACATGGAATATTGCATATGGCAAGGATGATTTGGTAATTTGGTTATGCACACGGCATTTCTGAAGTTATGAAATTGTGGCCCATTAGAGGTTTGAAATTTCGGAACTCGGTTCATTTTTGAATATTCAATTATAAATGAATATGAGGGACCAGATTTATCTTGGACACCCTGTAAACTTTCTGATAGTTTTTTTTACCATCATTTCCGTTTAGCAATTGCAAATTACAGTAAATCTAATTGTAAGATTCACACATTAATTTAAAAATTGAAACCAGGAATTTAAATTAGCGAGCAATTAGTAAATGATTTAAATTGGTATGGGCTGTTTGTTTGTAAAGTTTTGAGCACTGAAGTATTAAATTGAATTTATGATTTATAAATCCAGAAAGAACTATTTCGAAATCTCGGGTCACAATTTAATATTTAGTTTTACGAAACTCGAAAAACAATGTTATTTGAGTTTTTTATTGTCACGAATACATTTCATAATTATTGAGACGATTTCGAATGGTTCCAAGTCCAACAATATGTTTCAGAGGTTCAGTTCAGACTCAGACATGGAGATTTGATTCAAAAGAAGGCAACGGCTTTATTTAAAGGTAATAGCGTCCTCTTTTACCGACTGGGAAACCCATTTTTTCATTTAAATATGCATTTGTTCAATTTAGTTCAATTTAGTTTGAAAATGGCTAAAATAAATAGGGTACTTATTTATTTTGTGACTATAGACAATATAGATTACATAAACAAACTCAAAACACATAGTGCCCAAATTGATGTTGAAGTTGAAGCTACATCTTTAAAAAATTCACGAATTTGAAAAATATTTTTATTTTTATACGCTCGGCGCTCGTTAAACGATGAGTTTTGTACCGATTTTGATAATGTTAGAAGTTTTCCAATATCATACATATCCTTTTATCATTATATTACATCATAATCATTTTTAATATTATTTTATTATTTCTCCATGATTCTATTCGAAGCAGTTTCTAGTTGGATTTTGTTGGTCCATTTCTATGAAACCAAACGTGAAAGTTTCCCGTGGGGAACACTGATACAGTTCCTTGTTTTCAAAGTTGATCGAAAATAGGTGGAAGATTTAAAATTACAGATGAGAAGTTAATGGAATCGAGATAAAGTTTTTGACTTTTACATCCATAATTAAAGATAACTCATCCTAATTGATCACTCTATACTTACAGAATATGAAAACGCCACCTCAGCAATATAAAAAACCAGTGCCTGGTGAAAATAAAGAAGCGCAACATCTGCAGAAGAAGAAAAAGCACAGTTAAGAACGGACACGTCCATTCAAGCACTTCACACTTCAAAATCACAAAGTTGAAAGTGCAAGGCACAAGCCACATCACTAACTTCGGCAGAATTCCAAATTCGCTACGTCCGGCGTCCATCAAGTTTCGATTGTGGAATGTCCATTGTATCAACTGTATGTTGTAGTACTAAATCTGGTAAAATCAAAATGGACTCTCAAAGTAAGAATCTGAAGGAACAAAATGTGAAGGGAAACCTTGGCCCAAACGAAAATGGACACCCATTAAAAATGTATTTAGTCGGGAATCCGAATCCGCAGGATTTTGATACCTGGTTGGACGATATGCTTAGAAGTAATACCACTAATCCTAGTACCTGTGAAAAACCAAATAATGTGGAAACTCTTCAAGAACGTAATAATGACAGCTACGTCGACGATTTTCGGCATACTGATGATTTGGACGATAATCTCCTTGTTCCGAGATTCGTACCATCTGATGACTTCGTCAATCTACCTTCACCACTTTCCGATTCTTCTGATTCTGATGATAGCATTATCATTGTGCATGAACAATATGCACTTAAACCGTCGGACTTAGAAGCTCTTCTAACTCCTTTAGTCACAATAACGGAATTGGACGAGGTTCAAGATGCAGTTGACGCTTCTGGGAAAGTTACATCAACCGCAGTAATTGAAGCTACACACCAATCACTTCAAGATCCAGTTGACGCTTCTGTTGAAGTCACATCAACTGCAGTAATTGAAGCTACACACCAATCACTTCAGAACCGTGCCTCAATTTCGCTAATTGAAACTGTTCCGGATGACCCTGCTTCAATTTCGCAAATTGAAACGGTTCAGAATGACCCTGCTTCAATTTCGCCCATTGAAACGGTTCAGGATGACCCTACTTCGATTTCGCTAATTGGGATAATGGAATCGGACGGAGACGAAGTTGAAGATCCAGTATCCGTTTCTGTTGACGGCACATCAACGGCAGTAGTTGAGGATACACACGAATCAATTCAAGACCCTTCAATTTCGCTAATTGAGACAACAGAATCGGACCAGGTTCAAGATCCAGTATATGCTAATTTTGAAGTCACGTCAACCGCAGTAGTTGAGGCTACACCCGAATCACTTCAAGACCCTGCTTCAATTTCGCTAACGGAATCGGACCAGGTTCAAGATCCAGTATACGCTACTTTTGAAGTGACACCAACCGCAATAGTTGAGGCTACGTACGAATCAAATCAAGATCCTGCTTCAAATTCGCTAATTGAGACAACGGAATCGGACGAGGTTCAAGATCCAGTATACGTTATTTTTGAAATCACACCAACCGCATTAGTTGAGGCTACACACGAATCACTTCAAGTACCTATTTCAATTTTTTTAATTGAGACAATGGAATCGGACGATTTTCAAGATGCAGTTGACGCTTCTGGGGAAGTTACTTCAACTGCAGTAATTGATGTTACACACCAATCACTTCAGAGCCATGCTTCAATTTCACTAATTGAAACGGTTCAGTATGACCCTGCTTCGATTTCGCTAATTGGGACAGCGGAATCGGACGAGGTTCAAGATCCAATTGACGTTTCTGATAAAGTCACATCAACCGCAGTAGCTGTGGGTTCACACCAATCACTTCAAGACCCTGCTTCAATTCCACCAATTGAGATGGTCACGGTCACCGTACAGGATCTAAACGCTGCAGTTCAAAGCGATACTTTTGTTGCATCAATTGAAACTTTAATGTCAGACGAAACAGAGAATAATTGCGGTTTAATTTTACCCGAGCCGGTTAAAGATCGAAATGAAACAGTTCAAAATAGTAGTTCCTTTACATCATTTGAAAAGGCTAAAGAATCCGATCAAATAAAATACGACGACGCTTTTGTTTCACCAAAGCAATCTATTGAGCCACTGAACGAAAGTTTAGACATCAATACGTCGATTTCATTTGTCGAAGGGGTTCGAGATAATGAGGAAAGTATTTCTGAGCCAGACTTGTCGTTTCCAGAACTCATACAGAAAAGTTTAAATGAACAATTAAAGTACATAGATACTATATTAAGTCCAATAGTAGGAGATATAGATAGCTCAATTTCCGAAGGCGAATACAATGACATGGACTTTCGACAGGAAACAGTTTCAGATGCTATTGAAATCCCAAAACCAATAGATCAGGTTCCACCGAAAAATTTGCCGACAGAAAAAAAATCAGAAAGTAGGACAGGCTTGGGCGATGTTGATATCAAGAATAAAAAAGAGAAATCAGAATTATGCGGAATCGACGTGGTCCACACAACGCTGTATATCTACACATGTCGGCTTTGTCCAGGTATGTTATTTTATCAGCAAAGGGATTTGCACCAACACTTCAAAACCCATACTGAAAAAATACGAAGCGTTCGAATTGTGGACCAGGCCATCAAGTAAGTTCCTAAGATTTTAAGGTTTGGTTTGGTTAATTTTATTTTTACTTCGATACATTTTTAGTATGTTTTTTAACAATTATAATTTTGCAGTGGAAAAGCTGTGGGAATGAGTGGAGATATTGAGCTCTATAAAAAATACTTTCCACTAACTAATAAAAGCGAAGAAAATAACAATAATGACAGAACTTCCGACGTTACTACGGGTATTGCTGAAGATGACCGATCCGACACCGAATATTTTGGGGAGATAGAAGTCATGAAAGAAAAAGAACCTGAGTTGAATAATTTTTTGGACACTACTGACGAAGACAGCGACAGCGAGGGTATGTGAAAATGATGCTTGTTTGCATGATTGACAAAGCAGCTTAGGAATTTTAAATTCTTCATCTTCAAATATTTATTTATTTTATTTTATTTATATCTTTATTTTCTTGAAATAATTTTTTTACTTCCTTCTAAATCTGCTTCAAACTTGGGATGGAATTTAAAGCGCTGTATGCTTGGAATCATTTTAAAATGAATGTCACTTAATTTATAATGATGTTGAATTTTTAGAATTTGTCGATTTGGACGATGAGGATTATATAGCAGAACCAAAGAGACAGCAAAAGAAGAAGTTGAAAAAGAATAAGCTGGCCATTAAATTATCTATAATCGGCCATAATATCAGAAAACAACAAAAACGTATTTTGGAATCTCAACGTAAGATTAAGATAAAAATTCAAGAGAGGAAACCAAGGTTGATTATCCTATGCTGACTCTTACTTGACTCAATTTTAAGCCAGTCTGCATTAAAAGCCGGATGTATCAAAAGTATCAATACATAATATACTCACACAATAGTGCCTAATTTTGGAAAATATCTTATCTAGACCTAGGAATACTAATTATTCCTACTATTTTTAAGTACTAGTTCACTATAATTCGACAGTTTTTTTGTATTCAGTGACGCAATAGTTAGTGTAGGGTTTTGATTAATTAAATGAGATTTTTGCTTTAAGCAGTAACAAACTTTTTGACTACCTATTTAAGCTGGAAATGTAAAATGAGACTTACCCCGGCCAAAACCAGGGAATTTAAATACTTAATCTTAATGTAATCTGTTCTGATTAGTTGTAAAAATAACTAAACATTATCAAATCAACGTCTTAAGTATTCGTTTCTAAACTAGACAGATTTAAACCACCCGACCCTCCAATGTAGTATTTATAATTATAATCTGCCATTTGTATTTCTCCTTTCTTAGCAAACGCTAAAGCCTATTACTTATTACACTTGTAACAAGCAAATAAATCATTATAATTAAATATATTTATTATAAATAACAATTAAAATTATCTTGATGTTTATTCCTTGGAATACCTTATAGCCTTGCATATTTACAGCGTGAATAGAAAGAAATAATTGCGAATGTCCATGGTTTATTCTCTGTATGCAGTTTTTATGGTTTGGGTTTGGCTAGCGACATGCTAACTTGCTGAAAAATAGACGAACTTTTTCCTTGGAGCTATCAGTGACTAGTGACATCATGCTTCTTATCCATAGATGTATATACTCGCGGTCGCAAGTTGCAAAAACTACTGCGAATGCAACACGCTGTTTTTTTTTATTAAATACTGTTGTTTTTATAGACATTAGACAGTTTGAATAAGTGAACTTGAAAGCTCGACAAATCCTATGCGATTCCAGATCATTCGTTTTCCATTAAAAGCAATGATGCATTTAGTGAATAGTACATTCAGGAGTTCACAACCTAAATCTTTCAAATCCCTAAAAAGATTATCTATTATAGTTTTGCTAGCCTACAACGTACAATTTATAAAAAATATTGAGAATTTTACGATTGCAGAAATTACAAAATCAAAATTCTTTTATTTATTTATATTTCGGTAATAACTAAGGTGCGATCCATCTGGTGCATATTACCAATTACCATCATACAAATATTATAAATAGTCACTCTACACCTAGTTCATTTGATAATAAAGGATCGTCTTCATAATCATAACTATCACGGCAATATATGTTACGTTGACGGCGACGGTTGAAGTAGGGCTGAACGGTGATGGCGTTGCTCAATTTTCCTGACATTAATTGAAACAGATTTAGTCATGTTTGGGCTGGACGCGGTTTCAAAATCAGCTTGCCTGTATCATCACACGACATATTAAAATCTGCTAGCACCTCTCTAGATCTCCTTGTGACTATCGACGGAGCAACAACTCTGTTGTGAATCCCAGTAATGAAAAGTAGGGCTAAAAGAAAGAGCAATGAAAAAAAATAAGAATCCGTGAAAGTTTTTGCTATATTAAAATATTTGGCAGTGATCGCGCTGAGTGCGTTACAGTTAGTTCAGTTGGAGGTTTAAATTTAATAAATTTTAATGACATTTCAAAAGCTCGAGAAAGACTATTTATGTGTCCATACCTAGAATCAGACTAGATAGTGTGAAGAACAAGTGATTGACGAGGGAGTCTGTAAAGCTGACCTGAGTGGTCAGGGGATCATTGAGCCACTGCCAGGCCCCAATTGCAGTACAAACGGTAGCTAGAACCAATAGAATTCTCCATCGAATCGTTGCTGGTCTAAGACAGGATATCACTTCTGTCAATCTCCTTTCAAACGCTTTCAAATCTACGGAACAAAAAACACCCATTCACTATTATTTTCATGCCAAACAAACAGGCAACAGCAAACTGACAACCACAACACACAACGTAATATTATAATTAATTCATAATTCATAATTTGTAATTAGTCCTTCATCCTTACCTTCACAAGTTGTCTGCTCAACAGACATTATGTAGACTAATTCAAAACTTCAAGTCACAGCAAAAGATTGAAGGCCCAACGAAGTTCAACTAGGTCAAGGTTTTGGAATTGGGCTGGGGGCTGTGTTCGGCAAAGGAAGGACCAACCAAGTCACAAGTCAATCAATGTCAATCAATGAAATGTCGATGTGCAAAGAATAATGACGTAAGACTGTCGCTGAAGACTTTGACTTATGGCCTTGTGACTTGATTGAACTTATGCGTGACTGACTTTGGACTTGACTATGGACTATCAAATATTGTAATGGATATTGTGACCGTATTGTGTCCGTTCGGTAATCCGTGGGATGTTCAATATATTGTATATGCACTTATTTTTGACTTTGTGGCTGCTTTGGATGTTGGCACGTTTTGCTTTTGTTTTACTTTATGATCTGTGTCAGTAACTGATTCAAAATGACCCAGCGCTAGCGTTATTTCTGCTTTAAATTAATCTTGTTTATCCTAAAAGTAAACACAAACTGCAGATTCGGATTTCGGATACACCGGCGGATGGATGTACGAAGGGCTCATGTGATAAAGTGAAGATTGCTGTAAGCAACCCGGCCAATTCAACTCCATTTGACTACACTTGCTGCCATCTCCCATTGTAACTGATATGAGCTAGACTTTACTCTTTGTTCAACTGAAACGGAACGTGGAAGTACAACCAAACCAACAGTGTCACTGAATAATGCTTATGCTTTTTCATAGCCTGAATTTCAATCCTGAATGCAGTATTTGATAAAATCATTCATTTTTACCAAAGGGATTGCCATAATAATATATATGTATATAGTTTACAATTAATAAAACAGGCATCCGATGTGCTTTTTTATTTATTATGCTTAAAAATAAACCACTTCACTTGGAACCTGTCCTATACTTTAAGTTTAAAATGCTAAATGAAGCTCTTTTAAAATTTGAAATTTTAGGAGCACATTCCATGTGTATATTAATTAGTCCATTTCTTATGAACTATAGATTGCCAGAAATGAATTTTCGACGTTACAGTTTTTGAAACTTGAAGTACTCAAAATTTATTTTAGATACCCTAGGATTAAGTATAATTTATAATTTTAGTATTAAGTAATATTATTATGAACTCTTTTCAACGGATTTAATATACTTATAACTATTCTACTATTGCATCGGTTTCAGAAAAATCAAAATACTTTCAAGGGTAATCATAATAATAATACATTTATAAATAAAATGTAGGTAGATACTATTGTTATTAAGCTTAGATGGCTCATTATATTCTATATAGGTAAATATATAGAAAAATGAACTCTCATCTAAGGTTACTACATAGTTCATATTGCATTAAAGCTGGGGTGCTGTTAGGAGTCGAAATCTGAACTGTAAAGCATCTACAAATTGTAATCAAACAAAAATGAGATAGAATCATCAAAATAATAACCTATAAATAAAAATCACAGTAATAGCATTTTAAAAGTATATGTACTGAATTAAGTTTTAAACATTGGGCTTCGGTATTTTAGATTCATACACATATACATTTATATTGGCATTTAAGCAGATGCCATTTTTGATTGATACTGCCTGTGCATTAGATTTTGTCTTATTAGAAACATTCGATGGAAGAATTAGATATCCAGGGCCGTGGTTTGAAACATATGTTAGGTCTAGTCCATAAGTTGTCAACTTATGCCGTTCTTAAACTCCTGAAAAAGGAGATGGTCCTTCAAGGAACCAAAGCTGTCAGACCGAACAATAAGAATTTATCGATTTTAAATAGTGACTGTTGTCTGTGTAATCTATTTATATTTTATAACATATATTGCGTATTAAAAAACTTGTTTTTGTAACTTAAACTGTACGATAATTATGATTTAGATTAAGGTTGATTGTTGAGATCGTGTACAAATTATATTTGTCGTTTGGCAAATACGAAATCGTGTAATAATATAAATACATTTTTTGAAGCTTGGGAACTGATGGCAAAACTTGCAAAAGTACTTAATGAAAAAAGTTTTATCTATCTTCATTTTACATCAATATGCTAGCAGTTTTCTCATCTAAACTCTAAAGTCTAGAACTAAAATCAAAGTTGACATCAGCCAACTGCCAAAAATGGTCCTTGTAACTGCACTATACAGCTCTTATAATGTCTATAGTTAGAGCTAAAGTTTGGTCTCAGTTCTTTTGACATTCTCCAAGTTACAATTAAATTCCTGCAAAAAGTTTCGGTGTCTTTCTAAACTTAGGAAATATTGCGGTGTTTTTCCGGGTTCAGGGTAAAACCCATGCGGAATTCCCTTTACCAATGCTTCCTGGAATTAAGATTCCACACAATTTCCAGTAAAACTTATTTAGTGCCAATAAAAGCCAGGATTACGTCCTCCATTTCGTCTTCTGATTCCCATGAAAGACTTGCTGTGAAATGTCTAACCGCTTGTACTAGTGGCATCGAAAATGATCTTTTTAAGTTGTGTCGCAGCCTGAGTAGTTGCCCAAACCTTGTCAACAATGGACTGCATTGGACCAATTTTGGGAAATTCGATGGTAGCAGTTCTGCTAGCTTCATATAATGTAAGGATGGCTTTATGCAGACTGTTCGCTTTCTCCTCAATTTCTGTTTTTAGTTGTGCATTGTCTACATTCCGATGAACTGTGTCGCCAGCGAACAGCATTTTATAAGCTAGTAGAATAATATATTTTAAGTGGATGTTGAAACTTTCAGGAGGCTCGTTTTGGTGTATTGCGGAAATGAAATTGGATATATGCTGTGAAAGAAGTGGTCCTGTGACTGCAATCTGTGCTGAATAGAATTCCAGAAGTTGTTGATCTCTGGAATCTAATTCCAGTGGAGGTTTTCCGGAATGCGGAGGAACTTTAGGAGGTGAAGACTCAGATTGTCCTTCCGATTCATTAGTTGGTACCAGGCTGACGTAATCATAGTCTTCCTGAGGATCCTCAACTTTCGATTGAGCCTGAAAAATGTAAAATAATTGATTTTAAAATAAAATACATTGTTAGAATATGTTAGAGTGCAGAGTGCTGGAATTTGAGTAATTATTTAATGGTCCACAGTCCACACTTTGGATATAATAAATTCGGAGAAAGTTTTTCCATACCATATTTTAAAATTGAATTACACCCCGTTATATATGCTCATGAGCTCAGAAAAAGTTAAAATATACGGACAATGAAACTGTCAGAATACAGAATAGCGCAGCGCCCAGGTGAAGTTGCTACAAGACATACTACCTGTCTGCACATTCCCTTGCATGTTAAAACAATTGTAAAAATTGGTATTCATGGCGTAAGGCTATATATCTAGAGCAAACACATATCATGTCATGTCCGAGATAAGAATACTAGTTAACTTTTACTGCCGCAATCTCCTCCAGGCTTTATGCCTAATATCTGACTAAAGATAAGTTTCTAGTAATATCTCGAGAGTTCCTTCCGGCTCCAATGTATGGCCATGTAGCCAAATTCATGAAATATTCATCTAAAATGACTGTCTGAAAAGCCTCTAGGCCCGACTCGAGAAGGTTCCTTGTAAGTTCAACAATCGGATTTGGACTTTTGGAGGCATATTGAAGAAGAGCTTCGGAAACGTGAGTATGTGTGTTGTATAATCCAGGCAGTAAAACGTAAAAGTGGCCAAGAATCTCACCATTTGAGTCGAAATTCTTGAGGTACGATCTTTCTCACAAAACAAGACCGAAGAGTTGAGGGCCAAAAAGTTAGCAATTTCTGTCACATCGTGTTTCAGGCTTCGTGCACAGAGAATCAATTGATCCAACGCATCTCCCGATATGTTTTTCTCGTATTGACTCCCCTGTGTAACACTGAGTCGGTCAACTGACCAAAAGTAAGCCTCCAGCTCGTCCACGTCCCTTTGGATTATCTGAGAACCTTTGATTACGGGGATGAGAAGACGGTTTAATTTGGTCAGAAGTGTTTCGTCTCCTTGCTTTTTGGCATTCGACATTGTCCTTGAAGCAAAGTCCGCCAAGTCCTGGTAAATAAATAATGAAATTACATTAGCTCGAGTACCACAACATTTTATCCCATTTATTTGGTGACCTATGGTCTAGGTTAGGTGTGGAATACAATTCCAATATCTTCTCCTAAATCAATGAATAAATTAGCGTTTCCCAACCAAGGGTATCAACACGGCTGTTAACGTTTTGTCGAGAAGATAAGATACGCGATACCAAAAGTAATCCGCTTTAATCACGCACCCGAAAAAGAACGAGCATGACTGCGTAAGTTAGCATTTTTGTAAATCCTTCAAAACACTTGCGTAAAATTCGTGTTGGCACATCATATAAAAAAATTCGGTTGCATAATTACTTCTCATTCCTGTTTTACTAACGTAATGACAAAAAATAAAGACATATATCTTAATTCCTCGTTCTAACTTGGATGAGATGAAAATCGTGTACGGGAAGATAAAAAAAATATAGGATAAAATACCAGTTGCCCATTAGTGTTGTTACTTGTAAATGGGCTGTACTCGTAATTAGGAAATTAAAGGAGCTGAGCCTCGGGATTAATGGGTTGCTGCTGACTTGAAGTAATCTATCTGTTATTCTTAAGTCCGTAAATATTTCCACATTCCCCTACTACTAGCCCAAATGATCATCCTAAATGACTTCAGAACTCGTTTGCCTTGCACCACTAATGTTCACTCTTCATTCTCATACGTGACAGTAGGCTTTAAGTATATTCCGTCTTTTACACTTGGTCCCCGATATCCCGAGGAACCGAATGGATAAGGACCACTATCATTATGATTATGCTATTGTTTCTGGGTCTCAAGTTTTTTTTCGTCAAACCTGTCAACATTCCTTCAAAAGCATGATCGTATAAAATCAGTGTGTCTCTTAAAAAATTCTACTAAAGTTGAAGGCCTTGAGAGATTACAGGATCATTTCATTAGGACGTAAAGCTTCGATGTGTTTTAAATCTTTGATCGACATTACAAAACCCCTGTTCATGTGATCTAAACGCTAATAAAGTTTCCGTGCTCGCCTTTTGTTTTTACTTCAATTCAAGAGAAAGTCGATCATGAAAGCAATTTTCGTGAAAGTCTTTTGTTATTATAGGATTTTCATATTATGAATAGGTGATTAGATCAAAGATCAAAACCAACTTACTTTGATCGCCAAGCTTAGTCTGACGCAGGCAAATCTAAGATCAGGCATGATAATGTTGAGGTTTTCTTTGTACCTCCATCTCGGTTTCACATGATCGAGAATGGATCCTATGCTCGTGACAACTTCTTGCCTCAATTTCTCACAGACGGAAACCGCTGCTTTTGGTCCCAGTGGCAGGATTTTCACTTCCGATGAACCGTTACCACTCCCAGCTGTGGCCCCGCTACTTCCACTCTCGTTATTACACTGACTCACGGACCTTAAACGTGAACTGGATGAATATGAGAGGCTGGAAGACGAAGCCCCCAGTTTAAGTTCATGGCTTTCATCTCTAAAGCTTTCTTGGAAGTCCAGAGTGTCAGTCGAATCACGGAGGGAAAGACTCCTCTCCATGGAGGCTGGAACATCGTAATCCATATCGCTATTAAAACGATGATGGTTATGGTTATGGCCCTCCGATCGAAGTGATGATTTAGACTTCGCCGACGCTAAGGAGGCTGAAGAAATACTTATCCCAGGTTTGCAGAGTCGACGATTTGGGGGAGGTGGACCAACGCTTCTCGGGACATCATATAATTCATTTCCGGGTTGCACCTGTCCATGAATTGAAGATGATCCACTTGCTATACTGGATCTGCTACCAAACTCTTTCCCCGTGTCCCGTTTCCCATCCGTGAAATCGGTACTTGGGACAGTTCGGCTTTGCCCGTGTGCTTTGGTATATCCATAGGCACTGAAAATACTGGAAGTACTATTGTGCCTGGAATGGTTGGAGGCGGAAGGCACATTGTCATCACTGACGAGGCTAGCGGTACTGCCGGACCGGCCTTGAATTTGGTCGTATTTGGCTTCCATACGATTTACATATGTTTTAGCACTTCGTGGAACGTCATACATGTTGTCCAAGCTATCCTTAGATTCACTGTTAGCTATACTAAGGCTCAATTCACTCGTTGAAAATGAACTTTGAGGTCGACTAGAAGAACCATGTCCGTTACTCGACGCTGAAACTAGAGGTAATGAGCGGGGAACGTCATATAAGTCTTGCGGAGGTGGTGATGAGACCATCCCGATCCTTGACTCGACGGAATCAGACTGAGTCGAGAATCTAAGATTTTCGATTGGAGGAATTACATCGGTTACAGTACTACTTGGAGGAATAAAATAAGGCTGACGGTTAGGACGGCGGAGTGTAACTGGACTTGTCCCGGAAACCTGACTAATGTGCTTATTAAGCTCTGGGGTAGATTGAATACAGCTACCCTGAATCGTGTTAATGCTTGCATTCGATGCAGTACGACTATTGATCGGGGAAATTCTGGTAGACCGAGTATTCCCTGACGGTGGGAGTCCCAAATCGGAATAACTTTGACAAGGCCCCGAATCAGAGAATGATAAATTACTTCGGAAACTGTTCTCACAGGATAACGAGGTATCACTAGCTGTAATGTCGGGTCCAAACTTTCTCAGTCTCGCCAGGGATTGCCCATAAACCGGAAGTTCACTTCGAGGAATATCATACAAATCGAATGGGCTTGTCTTCGTTACTGGGGATAATGGGACCTCATTTTCATACAAAGGCTCAGTGGTAGAGTCTAAAGCGTCCGACGATCCTCCTTGATGTAATGATGATGCTTTTGATAAATTCGGGGCACAAGATCGAGGCAAATCGTAAAGCTCCAGTGGATCAATCTCATCTTGCTCTTTCTGCTTTTCAACCCGAAGGATCCCCTCTCCCTCTTTGGCTTTGACTGATTCAGTCGGTCCTTTGGATTCTGTTGACTGACTCAATATTTTTTGCTGAAATGCATAAAATGGAGAAGGATTATTACTTGAATAGCGTTAAGTATAACTTATCATGAAATCCCGATGTAAACAAACTCACTGCCACAACAAAATATATGATTCATCACAGTACAACACAACTACCAGGATTGCCTATTCTTTATACTTTATACATTGTATAGTAAATCTTTCCCCCTGCTTTCTCAACCAAGATGTACTCCACCGGCATACAAAGTTATGCTATCTTTTCAACGTTCGGATAACCTTATTCTCAATCTCTAGATACTAGATTGGGAGAGATTTCCCTCTAAATTGTCTTTTATTGCCTTTTTATTCGACGGACGGGGACGTGGAGGTTAGTTGGCTCAAATGAGATTCGTAAAGCGCAAGGGAAAGCTGTAAGACTTTCTCTTTTAAGGAACGTTGAGGCTTGAGTGAAGCATGTACAAATGGGAATCGATTCTACTCTGTGTAAATATTTCAGCACTGAAAACTCACCACGATGCGAAGCAATGATTTTTTACATTTCTCTACACCGTAAGAACAGTTGGGATTTGGAATGTGAACTGGTCGTGGGGTAAATTCATGTATACACTTTTAAGGCCATCCCGTGTAAACCGACGAGAACACTAAAAGGTCAAAAATTCAGGGTAAAATATGTTTGCAAGTCTTGGAGTGAAAGGGTTCTAAATCACTGAAAAATAAAAACCCAAATTACAGTCACAACAAGCGGAGGAAACATAAATGTAGATTCAAGGGATCGGTTTCTATTTTCGGTTTTCCAGATCTCGGTCTGAGAGGGATTGAGAAGCAATGCCTTTACCAAGACTCAGTCAAAACAACACTGGACCCCGAATGATGGTGCAACCCCATTGTAGCTCCGTAGATCAAGAACCGGGTAACATCCATGGAACAGGTCTGGTAACCCAAACTCAAGTTAGCGCAGTTGAGATCATAGTATTAATATAACAATCTAGATAGGGCCTGAAATGTGCGGTACGATGTGGTATGTCCCACTGTGGGGGTAAATATATGTTATATCCAAAATAAGAGTTAGGGTGCCGGGCATTATTCTCCAACCTAAAATTCAAAAGGAGGGTGCGTTTTATAGTTCATATACGCTACCAAACAAATCCGAAAAGCTTCAAATAGGAGGGCATTCTCTTCTAGGAATCTCATGCGCCAAAATATTGATCTAAAAATCCTTTTCTCTCATATTCCACTATTCTATTGCATTCCATTTTGTCTTTTCCATTTTCAATACAGAGAAAGACAAGTGGAGCCGAATCTTGTTGCATTAATTCGGTAGAGTTTGAGGAATTCGTTAAGGGACAGCCGTTACTACCCTCGGGGAAAGCAAAGAATGAAATGACAGCCCAGGAAAAAACCCTGAGCCGTATCCAAGAATTGAACAAGACATTCTACATCTCATTTTTACTCAGAAAAAGACCAGAGCCAAGCCAAGAGCCAAAAGGGAAGGTTATTGTGTTTTTCTATTTAGCAGTATTTCCTGTGTGCCCTAACTTGAAGTCATCAATCCTTAATGTTATTTTTTCGAATCTGAGAATCCGAATACGCCCCTCTCGTGTTTTCGTTCCATGAGCCTTAATTTCCTTCCTCGCTTGAATTGAATACTTTGTTTTATTCGTCAAAAGTAAACACAGGCCTAATTTACTACCGTACCGATCGAGTAACCAAAAAAAATTTGGGCTTCGTACTGCATTGCAAATAGTAAGAAAACTGTTGCAGTAAATCTTGGAATTTCGCTTCCCCTTTCTTGATATGTCAGTTTATATTTCAAATGCTATACTATTTACAGTAGCAAACTGATTTGAAAGTGGAGGTGGAGTTGAATGTCGAATATCGAATCATTTATAGATTGGCAAGGTTAAGCTTTTGCTGCTTCAATATAGGAACAGGCAAGGGTAGCCAATTCTTGGGTGGAATGAAATTATAGGAAACTTTCAAGTGGAATATCACGGAGTATCAAGTAAAAGGGTCCTTTGTCCGATATTGCTAAAGTAACCTCGTATTCTCACTTAATTTATGGTTGGAAGCTCGTAAATCTTTACTAGATCCATTTGCACCATCCGAAGCGTGGTTGAGATTGCCTTTTATGTAAATAACTCAATATCTTACACTCGAAGGAAAGGATTTCGTTTTAGAGCCTCTAGCCGGATTTCTGCATAACTTAACAGATCGGTCGTTTTTTTGGAGTCAGTCTGGTGGGCCAACTTAATTTAAATTAGATTGCTTATTGCTTTGCTAATACACCCATCACAATACAAGCATTTAATTCCTACTTTGAAGCGCCACAAAACTCGCTTGGGAAATCGGTTTCTAACCAAACTGAATTAATGACTTGAGTTTAGAATTAGTTTCGTTTCATTGGTCTCGTAAAAGGAAGCTTACATTTAGTGAAGTAAATTTAATTATGTTGATGTGAAGTTGAATGAGATCAGCGAAAAATCGTATTTTGTCAATTTGTATTCGAAGTGAAACCTTGCTTCTTTAATCTTTTTACAAATCTATTCTGGAAGCCAATAAAACACATTTGACCCTGAGGTCTGTTATGAAATACTATGAATTGCATTTAGGAACAACAAAAAGGTTTGCAGAATAACTGGTATAATTTGTATAATGAACACTTGTGCTGAGCTGATTGGGAGCTATCAAACATTTAACGGAAAAGCTCTGATTTAAATTACAAATTTTTAGAGATTACTCATATTGAATTATGAACGAATAGGATTTTTTATCATTCGGAAAACTGATCCTTTTATAAAAGCAGGCCAACTGACAACTATTCCTTCGTTGAGCCTTGAGCGATTTCTATTTTAGCGGAAACAAATAATAATAAACCTATATAATTGAAAGGCGAAAATCTCGACAAATGGCAAATATTTTTCGAAGACATACTTTCCATATCTCACTTGTCATACTTGTCAGTTGAAGTTTCCATATCGCGTTACACTATCGCTGAGCGAGTTGGGTCATGCATATGTACCACTTATCTTTAGGATGAAATATTCTGCATTAGTCTTTATTTGAAAGCAGGGTTTTCCTAAACTAAACTTCATATATATTCATATCACTGTTATGAAAACAGTTAAAATATTAGCTAATTTTAGAAAGAATTCCAGCTTGAATTATCAGTTTAAAAAACATTTAAAGAATGGGGTTATTGATTAAAATCATCCATGAATTTAACTTTTTAATCTGTTTTTATAATAGCGCGACAGGCTAAAGAAATATATCAACTGATTACACAATACTGAATTATTTTACCGAATCCAATATTAGGAATGGGATTATTTTACTTAACTTTTAATATTTATTTGCCTGTTAGAACCGATCGAAATTGTATGGTTGTCAAACTATAGATCTGAACACATATTATTGTTCAGCTTAAAAAATGTTATTACAATTTACAAAGGCAAAAACAACAACTCACAACCAATATAGACAATAGACCGATAAGTCTTTAATTATTTTTTTTTGCATGGGTGAAGTTGCAAATGTTTTGGTTTATTTTAGAATGTTATGAAGTCAGGATGTGAGGATAAGGACAGTCACAAATATTTAATAAGATTTGTAATATGAAATAATGAATATTTTATAAGCCGGTCTTTTATTATTGGTTTTATATTTGCTAACTCTTCGTTGTTATTCAGCTTACGCTGACCATAACTTCTGGAATTTGCTTTACTAAACTCTAACCAATAAATCGTTTAATGAAAGAGTTTGGACTGATGTAGCTTGATAATGATAAACCATAACTGACAGTTGTGCCGAATCATAGTTATAAATAACTACCGTTTCCCACTAATCTCTGGAATTTTTAGTGTCTCATTAAATAATTGTTGTGTTGTACCGTATGATTGTTTTGTCACGAAAGGAAATAAATATTTGATTTGAAGGCTCAAAACAAATATTTGCAACAATGGAGTTGGAACGACAATATATTGGTAATCTGTTGAAAATGGAGCAGTTTTTTTATTAAAAGCTTACCTGATTCGATAGAATTTTGGAAGCCGAGAGGGAGTAGTTATCCTCCAAAAGCTCCAAATAATTACTTGGACACATTCCCTAAAATAAAAGCAACCAATTTTAATTAGTTACATTTTTTACAAATGCCCTTCCCATATCCTCTTCAGTTTACTTGAAAATCCCTATAGCCATTTTAAAAACAAGCCCCTATACTAAATTCATTGACTTTTCAGATCTTTCTGGACAACTTTCCATCAACCCGACAAGCCAGTCAAATGACGACCTCCAACATGCGTGCCTATTTATGCGTAACATTCACGCGTCAACAAACCCCATGAGGAACGTCCAATTTCACATCTCATGTGCTTTTATTGGAGACATGTGGGCTGGAGACTGGAGAATGACAGTCAATTAAGCTCAATTTAAGAGATTAATTTAATGTTTGCATTAGCTACTATAGGTGCGGTTTGGTTTTGGATTTACTACACCACCATATTATATTAGATTCATGCAATAACAGTGCAGTAGAGGTGGTTGACACGAGGAACTAATTATTCACACTATGCATATTTCCTTATATCTCCGAATTTGTCCTGGGATTAAGCGATTAAGTTACAATACTAACATGAATTTCCGTTTCCCACCCTGTTCGGTGTCTTTACTCACATATTTTACAGGAAATTACTTCTATTCTTCATTTGCAACTAAAGACAAACATTGCTTAAAACAGTATATATAAGTATAAGATAGATTTTGCATTAGTGAAGCTAGACCATGTAATTTTATTGTTTACTGATGAATCAGATAATATGCAAATCGGAAGATCCATCCCTAAGCGGTTTCCTATACATTGAGTAATTTAATGAGCTATTTGGATTTTAAAGACCAGATTTTTTACTCACAACGTACCCAATCCACTATATAACTAGCTTTCAATAGCTTGTTTAATCGAATCAATTTTTTTATTAAGATGATTCAAGAGCGATGAACTATCCCTAACTGTTTTTAGCCCAATAATTGAAACCTTTTTTAAAGTGGAACTTAACCAGGAGGGTTACGCGGAATCACGATTCACGATTGGAATTCATTATCAAAAAAGGCAATCAAAGTGGAAAATGCGAGCTCATAAACTTTAAAGGATAAACTTTAATGAGTTCCTATTGTGTATTAAACATATCGACATTAACTTGATTTGCATATAATATGCTTCAAAATACCGTTTTTTATGGATTCATTAAAATTAAGACCAGCAGCCGGATATCTCGGAGGCTTTTAAACAAATCTCAAGTTTGTTTATCTTCCCAATGAGTGCGTATACGCCGGTATACCTCGAGCTTGAGCATAATTTGACATAAAAAGTGAAAATTGCATGTAAATGTAAAGGGTTATTCCAAAGTTTTAAATGAAAGCTTGTACGTTGTTTCAGAGCTCCTGTAAACCAACATATAGAACAAAGGATAACTTTGAGAAATATATGACAGCCATCAAATGTCGAAAAAAAGTTCAGTTTACATAAAGGGTTCGACTGGTGCAAATAGTAAATACAGTCGAAGGATTCACTTCCAAGTTCTAACAATATAAGCAGTAGAAGAAGAACCAGAAATTCCTGGCAGCTAAAATCTGTCGGTATATTCATGTAAATAAATGTCTGTTGGTTCATCCTGCATAAATTCGAGGCATAAACTTTTATGAGCTTTACAAACGCGTTATATGAGGATTTTAAAACTGCCAGCAAAGCAAAGTTACTAAATTCATGAACTCAAACGAGCTTCAGATGCCTTCAAATCTGAAAGCCCTTTAGATACACACTTCCTAACTGCCCATTTAGCTTCTTGCTGAGTTCAGACATCATCAACGTCAGCATTTTTGTGAAGGTCCTAAAAACGAGCTTAAAAAGTGTCAATCAAAATCAAGTTAATGCAACTGCTCATTTCAGTTTCAATGCAGTCAACTTAATTCAACTTCTTGGTTTCTAACCCCTGACATTGATTCGGATTAATTTATGAATGCTCTGATGCAGTAGCAATAGGATAATTAGCCAATTTGTTAAATAATCACGATCAGTGCAACGTTTAAATTTCATACATCCTTGGTTGCAAAAAATGGTTCTCATTTAAATATAGTTGCTTTATAGTTTCGATTGTTTCTCACTGAATTAATCATCACTAAAACCGCTTAAAATAACAACTTGGATTGTCCGAAATATGGCTTTGATTGATTCTAAAGCGTAGCACGTTATTAATGTAATGAAATAAGAAAGGACGGCACACTTACCCTATGACCTCTGTGAGCACATAACCACCAGCCGGGCTGTCCATCATAATCATATTCAATAACAGTGAGGATATCACCCTTCCGAAATAACAGCTCATTACGAGCCTCAGGTGTATTCGAATACAAAGCTCTAGCCAACGCACCCCTGTTCTGTCTCATTTTGATGACCGTTTTATATCAAAATTATTCATCCACCAAAAATTTACGAAAGCAGGAACTCAACAGGTTCTGTTCTCGCTTGTTTGCTCAGTTTTTTGGATACCGTTTTATCCGTATGCTTCACACATTGTTCGAAGCCACCAAAAAATACCGAAACGATATTTAATTACAGGGCGTATCGCGTATATTGGATAATGTTTCCTTCCACTCTTTCCTTACAATTATAAAAAGGTGGTGGAATTCATATAATGTACACTGGGAAATTATTCTATCAGAACTATTTCCCCAGTTCTCACTCTCGGAAATTTTTCTACTCGTTAAGGATTTCTTAAACAACAGAGTCACTGGATAAAGTACAGTTATTAAGCTATTATCGACTCTGCAAATTTCTAGGTGAAAATTCCTTGATGAGTTTTCGTAATTTCAATGAAATCCCGTTCAGTGGTTAAACGATGAGAAATATTAGAAGTTCGTCTCGGTTAGGCTTCCAGAACACAATTATTTCGGATGAAGTGTGGAGACATGTAGATGATAAAACAAAAAATTGGTCATTCCATCCATAAACAACTTGACAATTGATAGCTCACTTCCAAATAAAACTTCCAATTGAGCGAGGTGAGTTTACGTAAGTACGTCCAGCCACGATTAGATAAGGCTTAAAGAAATGAGAAATCGGTCTGGAAATGGTAGATCTATGGACCGTTCGTTGTCGTCAAAGTTTTAAATTGATGGTTGCAAAGCCATGATTAGATAACTGACTGATAGTGAGGAGTGACAGGAGGAAGATAATTTATTGTTCAAACAGGATGGAACAATAAGTACCTCATGTCGAAACAAAATCTCAGTCTCTTGTGATAAAAAATGTATCGTCCTTGTATGAAACTCTCGTAACTTTAAACTTTTAGATATTTTACGGGACTTAAGGGCTTATAAGTCCGTATATCGTTTCCTCACAACACGGAAGACAAATCGGTTGGAAGGGATTAGGAAAATATTAATTCCTCTTGTCAAATAGGCAGGTATATGAGATTGAACTAAAATTCCAGCTTCGAAGTTGTACCGTTTTGTTGCAACTTGTAACCTTCTCCTAACACCTTTGTAAACGAATTGTCAATAACACTCGAGCTTTATATGGATTTCCTGTACAAGGGAACGTAGCTCTCCAATGAGTCAGATGAGTATGTATTCTGACAATGGGAGTACGAAGAACTGTTTATGCTATGACACGAGTTAGCTCACCATAATCTTGTTTGATATTTATAAAACTTTACTGTTTAATTTTCAATGTGTTATTTAAATACAATTAAGGTTCTTTATTGATTTACTATCACGAGCCCATTGTGACTTGATTATTTTTGAGTTCAAGTGCCGGCATCCTAATTCATAGCCCATATAAATAACGCCGTCATATTTCAAGATCACAAAATGTTAATGGCACCCTTACAAGAGTATAAAATAAATTCGAAACTGCTCTAACAAATCATCAGGGATGTCCAAGATACTTCGCAAGATACAAGTTACAAGTTACAAGTTACAATTTTGTATCTAGTAACTTGTATCTTGAGTAGTGTTTGAGTTCGAGAGTATCTTGTAACTTGTATCTTAAGGCTCTGAAGCAGAAAGTAACTTGTAACTTGTAACTTAGACTTTCTTACAATGTAACAGTATCTTGTAACTTGTAACATTGGAAAAATAAAGATAACTTGTAATTAAGTTACAAGTTACTTCAGTTTTAAAGCTTCAAGCATTTCTTGGGTTACCCCATAACTTATAAATAAAAACTCAAAGTTAACACTAATGTTAACCAGCGGCCGCACGCATGCTATATGTGTTAATAATACCACCAGGTAATGTGGTAATGTGGAGTTTCTTTAATTCTCTCTGCTCGAGAACCCAAGCATCGCTCTTACACTTTTGCTTAAACATTTGGATTTCGGTTTACGTTTGCATTGTTGATGGAGTCGGTCGTTTGAAGTCTGTCAATTTATTTAATTTTAAATATTGTAATTAAAAAGCAAACTTGTAGTGGATTCAGATTCAAATCTACCATTCATATTAAATGGTTATTATTTCAAAGTCGGACAAAGGCAAGGCAATAACGTACCTGCTCTATGTGAAACTGTCCAAACAACAAATTAACCTTTAGAGAGGGGTCACGTCAACGTCCAACTTTTTAATTAATTAAGCTTAGCTGGGCAGTAGTAGTTAAGCAAAATCGATGAGCTAACGGAATTGTTTTTAGCGACAGTTTTGTCAGAAAAGTAAGGAAATCTCGCCACCACGCCTGCAGCTGTATCGATTCCGAATACTAAAATGAAAAACGTTGATGACTTTTTCGAATTCGTAGAATTCAATACCACTGTCACTAGTCATTGCATTGAGTAGCTTGCAAATGAGATTAAGCTGCAGGTCATTAATTATCTCAGCGACCCGAATGACGATGTAAAAATGCTTAACTTATATCCAAATATAAAACAAGTATTTATCAAATATAATACGCCACTTCCTTTATCAGCTCCAGTTGAACGACTTTTTAATTCATGATCTTCTGTCCAAATCGACGGCGTCTTACAAGGGACATAACCCAAAGGTCAGAGCCCAAATCGTCTGATTTTTTTACGGTCGAACACACAACTAATATGAATTTTCGATTTTTTACAAAAATTATAATCTTTAGATTTCCATAAAGTACAACTCTTTAGCATTGTAAAATTCGAAAGATTTCGAAAATCGGACCACAAATCGACCTTTTATTAATTTTTGAAAAACTCAATTTTCGTAATTTTTTTATTTCATGATTTTTTTTTAAATGACCAGGATGAACTACCGCAGATATTTCTTGCAGTTTTGTGGTTCATATTAGTTGTGTGTTCGACCGTAAAAAAATCAGACGATTCAGGCTCTGACCTTTGGGTGATGTCCCTTGTTAGTGACGGAAACTTTTAACTATTAGCATTGTTAAAAGTTAATAAATTTTAACTCCTTGTTTCATAGTTTAGCATAGCATTAAAAGTAAATACGTAGTATATTGTAAATGGTTGTAATTTGTAACTTGAAATGTAACTTAAATACTGTAATTGTAACTTGTAACTTGAGTGATAAATTCTATGCGATGTAACTTGTAACTTGTATCTTGAAGGCAAGAAGACAAAAGTAACTTGTAACTTGTATCTTGAGCCTTCGCTACAAAGTAACAGTAATTGTAACTTGTATCTTGAGCCTTTGCTACAAAGTAACAGTAATTGTAACTTGTATCTTGATACCATGTATCTTGGTCATCCCTGCAAATCATGTAGTTCGATATTTTTCTGTGTTCTTCAGAACTATTTCGTTGTCGATGAAATGCCTTAGCTTCAATGTAAATTGCCATTCAAAGTTTTAAAATGGGATTCATATCAAACACGGGATTTCATTTCAACTCGCAAAGCAAATGGTACCCAGAAACGAAATTACGGAATTATTGCACTGCGATTTTGAGCATATTTCCAATCCAACTATACAATTGTCCTTTGTTTAATAACGACTTATAAAACGAAAACTAATAGCCTTTATCTCGTCGGCAAAAACTGATACGTTATCTCGTACGAATTTTATTATATTGCTGGCTTGTTTTTGATGGAAAACACACATAAAGGAAAGAGATTAAGTTGTTATCGGGAATTTTGCTTGCGAAAATTGACTTTTGCACGGGTCACCCACGATTCAAAATATAAAAAGTTAAACCGCAGACCACCACTTTGAGATTTTACTTGCATGAATTATATGATACTATAAATTAAAAGTCGTATTACTTAAAACCACTTTACCACCAGTAAATGAACTTTGTGGTTTTTGCGAAAACTCCATAAGTTTATCCGTCCATGAATTTATATACTATTCAAACTCTTTAGTTAGGCAAGGCACCTTCAGCAATATTCCTAGCTGTTTTCCTTGAGAAAACTCGTGCTAAACTGATCCCACTGAGATGTTCAGCATTTAACATTCGAGAAAAATAATGTTTAACAATTTTTTACATCACAAACTATACACAGTTTGCTAGATATACATATAAGCGAATAAAAGGAAACTGGTATGTAGAATCTAGCCAGTTTACCAAGGTGTTTTATTTTGCACAGCAAAAATAACTCTATTGTACTAAGGATTGCTTGCCTATCCAATAAGCAACTCCTTTGATCCATAAGCCCAACCAGTTAACATTTACGAGCGGTTCCTAATTGCATGGAACGTAGCACACTCCAGCACAACAATCGAGAGAGGTGAAATATGCTCGTGGAATTCCGTATGCAGAAATGACTTGATTACAATTCTTGGCACAGTCGTCCTCATCAATGAATGGGAATCCTAGCCATGATGATGATTTTAATGATGATACATATTTATGCTAATCTTCTGAAGATGATGACGCGATCAGTAAGAAGAACCGGCCAATACGCGTTGTTATTAATCAGTATTTATTTATAAGGAACACAAGAGGATCTGAGTTTTGATGACTCATGTAGTTTTTTATTAATTCAGATTGGAAACTCCTTAACATTTCACCTCTCCTTTTTGCCCAATTGTGGTCTTTCTCAGTTCATATATTTGTTCGTATGCCTTTTTAATGATATGATGAGTTCTGTTCCACCTACTTTCTTGTTTTAGGTTGGGATCTTAAGCGACGGTTAAACGAAATTTAGAACAGGAACTGAAGTTCCTTTGAGATGAGTAATAATCCCTTCAAGACAACACAATAATGGGATTGAGAACACACTTTTTTAAGATTCTGTGAAGAAGTATGGGTACACATGCCACATATTTTTGGTTAATCTTTAAGTCTATACAATCGTCTGCCTGCCTGTAACGTGTCTCTCGGATTCTGAGAGTTGAATGAGAATCGGTTCATAAACGTAGCCAAAGAATAGGGAGTCAAAAGGCAAGTGACTGGACTTATTGCGTGAGGGTTGCTAGGATTTAGTATGATCGAGGGTGCAACTTCATCTCTAAGGGATGAGACTTTAAAAAAATGCAATGCAAAGGGATATAGTAATAACTAATAAGGATTACAGTATTTCCAAGCGATGTATCGGCTTCTCACATTACAGTCAATAAGCTGCCTCTGCTAAGTAATGTGGTTGTGGTTCAGAATCGGAATCTGTGGATATTTTATTTTATTCGACTTCAAGTGCATAGTGTATTTACTCTTATTCAATGTAATTGTAAGTTTGTAAGTAGCCAAACTGGTCTGGAGTTTGGAGGCAAGGCTGCTTCATCTGTTTAACAATCATCGCAAGAAATCTTGAAGAGGCTTCTTTATTGTTGAATCTTGAATGACTCTAATAATGATGAGCAGAGGAATGAAGACAATGACGTCAATAAAAACCTTTTCATTTTGTGACCAGTAATTTTAATCTTTTCGCAGCCTTTTAGTATTTAATTAGTATTAATAACCGTTTTCAAGACAAATATAATTATTGATGCTTAGTGATTTTTATTCTTGATCTTAATTTATTCCCTTTAACTAGATCTGTTTGGAGGATGAACAATTCCATAGGGAAAACAAAATTCACCTCTGCGGAAAAGCTGCTGAAACAAGATAATTTAATGCAAACTTTGTAAATATGTAGGAAAAGACGATACAGGCCTGATATTGGACACTTAGAATTGAATAATAATATGCCCTACTAATTTAATCAAAAAGGCCTTTATGAGATGACTCTTAAAACTAAAAGACTATAATGTAATAATTAAGTTAAAATTTAAAAAATAGTAGTTAAACTGTAGTGTTTACGATTTAGTGGATTTTCCAGGCCTATAAATAATACTGGCCACTGGCCACATCCAATACTATGTCGTGACGTAGTTTTTCAACTTATTGTTAGTAAGTGGGATTTCAGTCAAAATCGTCAAAATAGAACTCAAAATAATAATAAATTCTTGTTTCGATTTCGGGATGGAAGTTTGGAATTCCCCATCCAGCTAATGTTTTTTTTCTCGGAACTCCCAAAAGGATCTTAAGTGGTTATCAAATTTCTTCACAAGTTAAGGAGCTAAAAGATCAAAGGACCAGATTGACAAAGAACCAGTCTCACTTTTCAGAGGATTAGTGGAGTCGTCTTTAAGTATTTAACCCACATCGGTATGCATTGTATACTAAATACGTTTTCTCCCAAGGGCTTTGAGACCCTTGAAAAAATTTCCCACAGCAAAAATGACTACAAGTACAACTACAAAGTACAATTGGTCCTTGTTGTGTTGGGAGGATATACTAGTGCATGTTACGGTTCTTTAATCTAAATCATTTTCTTAGAACCACAAGGATTTATTTCTGCCGTTTTAACTGCATTGAACTCAACTTATTTCAGCAATACATCTAGCCTTTTGGAACGCATATTTAAATAGACTAGAACACATAATATATGGAGTGTAGTAATTGGACTAAGCATGACGCATGAAGTAGACAATATCCAAAATCACTTAAATCTAAATGGTCTAATAGTTAGTTTCAATCATTTGTTACTGCTTTCCAGCTTTAATATATACGATTTCCAGTGTTATAGCACTTATAGCAGATAAATGCTTATTTACTGGTACATGCTTTCAACAGTTCTTATAAATATGACCGTATCGTATCGTAGCCACAATTTTATTTAAATTCGTTCAACTGAGTGTTTTATCTATTCTTAAAAAGTAATCATCTTCTCATCGTGGAAGTTTTTCTTTTAAATCCGCGATAATATATGCAGTTGAAGCCCAGACAGCTAAACAATTGTCAAGATCGTTTTGACGCAGGGCTGTCATTGTATCGGCTTCGGTGTGATGGTACCAGAAATATCTCCCGTCGTCGCCGTTCAGAATAACTCCCGGCACACCCGTCATAGTCATTGCTAAGATATCGGTAGAAAGTCCGGACGACTGGACTACACTTGTTGCATTTGTTGTTTTGAGGAGTCCTAAAATCTCTTGCATTATGCAACCAACTTCTGGAGTCCCAGTGAAAATTAGTCCAGCTGCTTTGAGACATCCATAATCGGCTTCGATCGCTGCACTGTAGCGGTCCATGTCATCTTTGTGATCCTTGACATACTGACGAACACCAAACAATCCCGGCTCTTCGGCAGTGAAATAAATATTTCTCAGCGTCCTTCGAGGTCGAAGGTTCAAATACTGCAACACCCGAGTTAGCTCGATTGACAAAAGCGGACCGACACCATCATCTACGGCACCTTGCCCAACATCCCAACTATCGGAATGTCCGGCAACGATAACGAATTCATCTTTTATTTCGCGTCCCACGTAGTCTCCGATTACATTCCTTGATACAGTTTCTGTGTTTTCAAGATTGGCCATTCGGAGATGAATGGTAACTTTTTCACCTTAAAAACAACATTACAGCAAACTTTAAAAATAACCGACGCACCGATAAAATACAATTACATAAACGTCAAATTACCTCGATCGGACATTCTCGTAATCATGTCAGCGTCTTCAAGCGTTAATGCCGCTGTAGGTATCTTTGGGTACTTGTCATCGTAATATTGAGCGCCCGTATGGGGCGTATTGAGAGAATACGTTGTCATCGATCTGGCTAACGATGCAACCGCACCTGCTCTAGCCGCCATTGCAGCACCCATTAATACGTGAATCTTAGCTTCTCCGCTGTCAGAGTTGTATAGCACAATTTTGCCTTTAATCTATAGTCAAAATTTGAGTTTTAAAGATGGCGTCAATTTATTGAAGCACTGCAATTTTTATAGTTAGTGGCTCTTACTATATCCTGTGCCAATATTAGGTCTTTAAATGAGCGGATGACAATAACCTCCGCAACTATCCCTTCAGGTGGAGTTGGGACAGAGAAGCCTAGACCCTTAATTGACAACGGTTTGTACCGAGGCAGTATCAGATCTGCCGACTCCTTACCTCTGTAATTATGATTAAGAAATAAAATTGAAATCATAATGTAATTGATACGATCATAATCATGATCCACAACATCTACAGTAGAGGTAAAAGTCTTCCTCTCGCGTTTCTCTGATTATAGTTTTTTCACCCTCTCATTGCTGTTTATATCTTAAAGGACAACTAAAGGTTAAAAAAGACAACAATGATAAAGAGTACAAGTTATGATGTAATAGAAGGGGATATTTCCGATGAATCTATTCCTTCAAACGCTACAAAGAGGAAATACATAAATCTCGATTTAGAAGCATCCCTGAAATATAAAATGACTTGGAAATTGAGCCTCCCGAAATAGACGACCTTAACTTTCAGAAGTTTCGAAAAAAAATCAAGAGCATGTGTTTCTGCATCGAGTCATCGAGTGTACGATATTCGGAAGCATTCTATCATGAGATTTATAAAAGTCTAGAGCAAAACTGCAAATAGATAGAAATTGAGCATGTTCAAAAAAAAAATCTTTTATAACCGGCAATAAAATCCTTTAATAAACGATAACCCGAAAGTCTTCCAATACACAATATATTTATTTAAATTTTTGTATTGTTCCAAACCTTATCCATCTCGGAATCGTAGCGTTTTCTTCGTGTACGTTACTGAGACCACTGTTTTTCATAAGGCTTCCAAGATATGTAATGGCATATTCAAGCGAGGCAGAACCTGAGAGTCGGGAACCAAAATGGTCAACAAACACAGCAAGATCTTCAAAGGTCTTTCCCCTGAATTCTCCGGTTAGACTTGTTTCGACGATTCTATTGACAGTGTCCTTATAGCTACGGATCTCATTTTTAAGTTCTGGAGAGAGTGAACATTGGGACTTGAATTGTGGAACACCGTCGTCTGCGGATACCGTATGAAAGTCCTTTTGCCACCATTCTAAACTTATTGGGTCTGGAGCGTCTTCCTTTATTCCAAAGGAAAGAAGAATGTTGGAAAAGGCTAAGAAAATACTGAGCAACTTCATAATAAAGACTTGGAAGATTTGCTAGATACGGACGAGAGCAAAATCTAAATTATGTCTTAGCTTCTAGCGCCCGCGCCCTGAGCTCCTAGCGCCCCGCCCGGCTGGGTGGTCTTCTAGCGCCCACCGCCCAGCGCCCAGGAGTGAGCTCCTAGCGCCCCGCCCCGCCCGGGCGTGAGCTCCTAGCGCCCACCAGAATCAACGCCCTGAGCTCCTAGCGCCCCGCCCCGCCCGGGCGTGAGCTCCTAGCGCCCACCAGAATCAACGCCCTGAGCTCCTAGCGCCCCGCCCCGCCCGGGCGTGAGCTCCTAGCGCCCACCAGAATCAACGCCCTGAGCTCCTAGCGCCCCGCCCCGCCCGGGCGTGAGCTCCTAGCGCCCACCAGAATTAACGCCCTGAGCTCCTAGCGCCCCGCCCCGCCCGGGCGTGAGCTCCTAGCGCCCACCAGAATTAACGCCCTGAGCTCCTAGCGCCCCGCCCCGCCCGGGCGTGAGCTCCTAGCGCCCACCAGAATTAACGCCCTGAGCTCCTAGCGCCCACCTGAATCAACGCCCTGAGCACCTAGCGTCCCGCCCCGCCGGGGGTGAGCTCCTAGCGCCCACCAGCGCCCTTACCTAAATACCCCTAAATAACACCCACCCTCTTCTTCAACACCCCTCAATAACTCGCCACCCCCCTTAATACATTAAATAACACCCACCCTCTTCTTCAACACCCCTCAATAACTCCCCACCCCCCTTAATACATTATATAACACCCGGGCAAGACCACATCAATTAAGCAGCAAAACCAAAGTCATAGTTTCAGATAGAGGCGTATCTTAATATTTTATGTACTATAATATAACGAAAGGACGTTCGTTGCCCAACCCCCGAATAATTTATTCCAAATTCGACCTTTTCAATTATTGCTTTATACGGTATGACCCATGACGGAATAATATACTGTATCGCGGCGATTATAATGCGCTGACCTTTCGATGTCGCGCTTCCAAAATTAGCGACCAATGGCGCGCTTTAAATTTTCTAACTAGTTTTAGCTAGTGCTACATTGGAATTATGTATTTATCGGTCGCTATAATGTAAAATTAGGATTTTTTTTAATTTTGCGCGCTTCGAAACAGCGCGCCGGGTGGCGCGATTTTAAAATGGTTGTTAGCGGAACTATATAAAGGGGCACATTCTCTATTATATAGCTTTTTGCGCGGTAGTCAAATTCAAAAATCGTATAAAATCGTTCAGCGCGCATTCATATAGCGCGCCAAGCGGCGCAGTTATCAACTTCTTGTACTCGTAACTATATAGATGGGCATATCTTGTAGTAGTTAGAATTTTACGCGGGATTGGAATTCAAAATTTAGATTTGAGCTATTCGCGCGCTTTGAAATAGCGCGCTAGGTGGCGCGATTGTAACATATTTATTAGCAGAACTATATAGACGGGCATATCCTCTAGTAGTTAGGATTTTGCGCGGGATTGGAATTCATAATTTAGATTTGAGCTATTCGCGCGCTTTGAAATAGCGCGCTAGGGGGCGCGATTGTAACATATTTATTAGCAGAACTTTATAGAGGGGCATATGCTCTAGTAGTTAGGATTTTGCGCGGGATTGGAATTCATAATTTAGATTTGAGCTATTCGCGCGCTTTGAAATAGCGCGCTAGGGGGCGCGATTATAACACATTTATTAGCAGAACTATATAGACGGGCATATCCTCTAGTAGTTAGGATTTTGCGCGGGATTGGAATTCAAAATTTAGATTTTAGCTATGCGCGCGCTTTGAAATAGCGCGCAAGGGGGCGCGATTTTAAATATTTCGTTATGGGGGTAAGATTGGGGGGCGTATTCTGTCTCAGACAGCCTTTTACGCGGTGATGAAATTCGGAAGCTGAAAATTTACCTTCTGACCTTATCTGGCCTTGCCAATAAATTAACCATGAATGTGGAGGGTGTGGCCAGATAACTGGTATTTACGCACACTTTTTAAGAGTTTAGTATTTTTAACATGGGGTAAGCATGCTAACATATTAGAATTATTCTAAAATCCAATTTCTTTCATAACTTTTTGTCCCCCATGATTCCCAGGGTGGGGTTTTCAGATTAACTAACTTTGGGTTAGTCCGAACATTATTGCCGTTGAGAAAATCTGGGAATGCTGGGGGACAAAAAGATCTGCTATACCACAAATTAGCATTGTTGAGCTGGAAAATTTCAAAAAATCGAAAATAAAAAAATTCGAAACGACGAAATAGGGAAATTCGTGAACTTTTTAAATGGGCGTGGGGTCAATAGTTTTTGCTGGCCTCGAAATAAAAAATACAAACGAAATCGCTTAGAAAACTCCGAATTCGGGTAACTGGTCGGATTTTACCCGAAATTAAAAACTGGAAAATACGTCAAGCTTTTTAATCCCGTTTCAACATTATAAAAAATCGGCAAGGAAATTGGAGATTTCGAAGCGCAATGGTGCTGCTTTATTGATGTATTCTTGCCCACCCACCCTCTTCTTCAACACCCCTCAATAACTCCCCACCCCCTTAATACATTAAATAACACCCACCCTCCTCTTCAACAGCCCTCAATAACTCCCTACCCCCCTTAATACATTAAATAACACCCACCCTCCTCTTCAACAGCCCTCAATAACTCCCTACCCCCCTTAATACATTAAATAACACCCACCCTCCTCTTCAACAGCCCTCAATAACTCCCCACCCCCCTCAATACATTAAATAACACCCACCCTCCTCTTCAACAGCCCTCATTAACTCGCCACCCCCCTCAATACATTAAATAACACCCACCCTCTTCTTCAACACCCCTCAATAACTCCCCACCCCCCTCAATACATTAAATAACACCCACCCTCCTCTTCAACAGCCCTCAATAACTCCCCACCCCCCTCAATACATTAAATAACACCCACCCTCCTCTTCAACAGCCCTCATTAACTCCCCACCCCCCTTAATACATTAAATAACACCCACCCTCCTCTTCAACAGCCCTCAATAACTCCCCACCCCCCTTAATACATTAAATAACACCCACCCTCCTCTTCAACAGCCCTCAATAACTCCCCACCCCCCTCAATACATTAAATAACACCCACCCTCTTTTTCAACACCCTTCAATAACTCCCCACCCCCCTCAATACATTAAATAACACCCACCCTCTTCTTCAACACCCCTCAATAACTCGCCACCCCCCTCAATACATTAAATAACACCCACCCTCTTCTTCAACAGCCCTCAATAACTCCCCACCCCCCTCAATACATTAAATAACACCCACCCTCCTCTTCAACAGCCCTCAATAACTCCCCACCCCCTCAATACATTAAATAACACCCACCCTCTTCTTTAAATCCCCTCAATAACTCCCCACCTCCTCTTTCATGCCCCTCAATAACACCCCACCTCCTCTTCAACTTCCCTCAATAACTCCCCACCTCCTCTTTAACTCCCCTCAATAACTCCCCACCCTTCCTCAATACATAAAATAACACCCACCCTCCTCTTCAATACTCCTTAATTGAGGAAGGGTGGGGTGTTATTGAGGGGCATTGAAGAGGAGGTGGGGAATTATTGAGGGGAGTTAAAGAGGTGGGGAGTTATTGAGGGAAGTTGAAGAGGAGGTGGGGTGTTATTGAGGGGCATGAAAGAGGAGGTGGGGAGTTATTGAGGGGGTTAAAGAAGAGGGCGGGTGTTATTTAATGTATTGAGGGGGGTGGGGAGTTATTGAGGGGTGTTGAAGAGGAGGGTGGGTGTTATTTAATGTATTGAGGAGTGGGAGTTATTGAGGGCTGTTGAAGAGAGGTTGCGGTTTTATTTAGGGGTATTTAGGTAAGGGCGCTGGTGGGCACTAGGAGCTCACGCCCGGGCGGGGCGGGGCGCTAGGAGCTCACGCCCGGGCGGGGCGGGGCGCTAGGAGCTCACGCCCGGGCGGGGCGCTAATTCTGGTGAGCGCTAGGAGCTCACGCCCGGGCGGGGCGGGGCGCTAGGAGCTCAGGGCGTTAATTCTGGTGGGCGCTAGGAGCTCAGGGCGTTGATTCAGGTGGGCGCTAGGAGCTCAGGGCGTTAATTCTGGTGGGCGCTAGGAGCTCAGGGCGCGGGCTCTGCTGGGCGCTAGGAGCTCACTCCTGGGCGCTGGGCGCTAGAAGACCACCTAGCCGGGCGGGGCGCTAGGAGCTCAGGGCGCGGGCGCTAGAAGCTAAGACGTATCTAAATTGAAGCGAGTACTAATTTTTAAATCTTACGACGACTGGGTAACTTGAAAATGAATTCGTTTTCATACAAGATCTTATTTTATACCACCTCAATCCGAACTTTGTTTTTTAACACAAACGTTATTTGAATGTTCCATTTCATTGATGGTCTTTTATTACATTTATTAAAATGGCATTTTTGGGTCTGTCAGAAATTAATTTAGATTATTAGACAATGCAACTTTACTAAAGCATGTCGATTTGAAATATTACTAGGTATACTAGTATTTTTACATACAATAACATGAAAAACATGCCAACTCTATATTCAGTTCATTGATTTATTGTGCTGCATTTGCGAGTGAGTACCATAGAATTAAACTTAAAATGAGTCAATTAATTCGATCTGTTTGATAGTTTGATCCGTATAAGTATATGACGTTTATTTTTGGTTTCATCCAAATTTAAAATTCAGATGGCATCTTACATGTTACTGCATTTAATTTTGACGAAGACCTCCTTTTCATTCATATATATTATAAGAACCATTATGTGGTACGATAATTCAATGAACTTAAAGAGTAAGTTATTTGTCATCTATCGTACATTTCCATGTAGAAATCTTATTTCGATTCATCCATATCGATCGGCCATAAACATTGCTTCTTCCAAGTTAAAATAACATGTTTGTATAGTTACAATGTCAGTCAGCGGTTCAAAACCCTTTCATAGTTTCATGGAAACAATGAGTATTAGTATGCATCTAACAGTTGGTTTAAGTTTAAAAGATTTAGTACAGATTGGAAATATTGGAATCCAATATATTACCATTATTTCCGGAGCATTTTTTTCGGATACCTCGGCATACTAATACATTTGAATTAGAGTAACTAGAGTAAGGTCTCCGTCGCCAAAATTCAGAGACAAGAAGCACAAGGCACAAGTCTATAAATGCCTATGATAATGATGGGCTTCAAACAATAACGATGCTGATGAACGCGAAACATACGCGTCATCACATCGCGTCATATCGAAACTTCAATCATAATATATAAGGAATTCCAAATAAATGCAAAAAGAATGAACAGATCAATAGCAATGATGATTTTTACCACACCAACCCGTATTATATATCTTGATAAGTTTTGACATTTATTCCAACTAAAACAGAGCGAACAAAAAGAATTACAATGTAAAACAAGTAACAATTGAAAAGTGATGGATTTGTCTGTAATTTAATTTTCAACGCATCACATACAATACAACTCCCATTTACACAAATAACAATTCTTTATCTGAAACATATTACAAAGGAAAAACATTTTATATCCATCTGCATTGAAACCGGAATACATGATTTACCAAATCATCGTATTTCTGCCTTGTTATCAATTAAGTTAGTGTTTTAAGACTTAAAGTGTTTCTGGCCATGAAACGAGAAAACACTTTAAAACGGTCGATTTATTTATTCGCTCGATTATGGTACGACGGTATCGATTTTGGGTACCGCATTAAGAATTGACACTCAAGAATTCGACTGGGTATATAAACTTTTTCGATACCGTCCCTCTTAGAGGGGAGTCTCATTGTATGACATAAATAAATAAATAAATAAATAAATAAAATATCTTGGATTTTATTCAACAAGTTCATTCACATTAATTATGTTCGAAATCGGATCTAATTTTTTCTAGTAACTACAAAAAAACTCTTACTTAAACCATATTTAATCTTAATCTAAATTGAAACAGTTGAAAAAGACTCCGAGTGTTGCAAAATAAAAATTAACTACAACTAATAAACACAAAAATAACCACCTATATTTCATTCAATTAAGGCAGTAATTTTATGGATTTCTTCTTCGTTTAGATCTGGCCTCTTTCTCTAACTCGAATTGACGCAAGTCGGTTCTCTGCAAAAACTCTTGCTTATCAATGTATCTAGAAAATCGAAACAATTGGATAAAAACCTTCATAAATAAATTATGTTAATAATGGTTTGAATTTGAAACATTCGAATACACTTACCCGTGCTTGCTCTTTGTGTGACCTTGAAGCTCTTCCTGAAGTCCTTCTTGTTGCTTGTACTTTTCCCAATCTAACTTGGATTTCTCAAGCGTTCCCAGCTTTTTGTTCCTGGCGTGAAGAGCGTTTAAAACATTGGCGAGTCCTTCCCTAGCACTTACTTTTTTATCGCCTCCAAGACCGATGTCTGCAGGATCACCGCTAAGAAAACTAATTCTAGGTTTTCGAGGCAGTTGAAGTTTTCCATTTTCATACGGACGTCCCAAAATAGGCGTTTCACTTGCAGAACTTGCACCATTATTTCCAATATCTTTGAAATTCAATTTTTTGGAATCACTTGCTGAGCCGGAACGTTCTCCAGTCGAGATTGATGACGCAGTTGAGGATCTAGCTTCGGAATCTTTTGTGGATACTTTTACCTTTTCTTGCACTTCGACTCTTTCTCCAGCAAAGTCATATACCTTTGTTACTACTTTTATATCCGATCCATTTTGATTATTTTTCTTGGATTTGGTCGATTCTACACTATTGAGAAAATCTGAAAAGGTAAATATAGTCTGTATCTTAATATCATATTAAAAAAAACGCAGCCTATTACATTACGATATTAATATTTCATGGACTTACCAGCCCATAGTACATCCGTTCGGGCCTTTTCTGCTATGTCTCTTGCCGCAATGACTTCAGGGTCTTCTGCTGTCTCCTCACTTTCAACTGCCTTGACTTTTTCAGTCAGCACGTAATCAACGTCATCTTCATCATCGGAGTCGTCCTCACTTTCTCCAGCCGTTTTTTCTCTTTTTGGACTTCCTGCCTTTCCCACCTCCAGTATTCTTCCGCTTTTTCGAAGCCGCCTTAAGAGTCTGATCCTCTTCGTCTCCATCATCCTCTTCTTCGCTCAGGTCTTAAATCAAAAGTTAAAACTTTATTAGCCATACCGATAAAATAATCTGTTTCGGTGTTTTTAGTTTTAACATTGTTAATTACCTTGTTTTGGTTCAGCCTCTGGCATGAAATCTTCATCGTCAGACTCTGAATCTTCCGGGAGATCGTCCTCCTCCAGGTTGCTCATAATATTTTAATATTTTCTGTTGTTAAATGCTTCCAACTTGAAAGTGGCTAACTTCACTTGTTTGTGAAACCTAAAAAAATAGATATCCAAATTCGGTTGGAGTACAGCAAAGGGGACCAAAAACTTAGAAAAATTTTGAAAATCAAAAAAGTGCTCCAAACGCCATGAAACTTCACACACGTACTCCTCGTGACCTCCCCGACAATTTTCATTCAGGGACATTTTCTGTCAGGTCGCGTTTTAAGGTCACAGTGACCTTTAGCAACTTTGTCGACTTTGAAATTTTCAAAATGTCAAAAGTTACTCCAAATGATCCCAAACTTGACTGACACATTCCTCGTGATCCACTGATCATTTTCTATTCTCGCACATTTTCTGTCAGGTCACGTTTTGATGACCTTAGCCGAAATCGGCTATTTTTAGCCGAAGTGTTTTTTAGGCGTTTTACATAAAGTGTCATGTCATGAGTTAACCTTAACGTAATTGTGACCTTTTTATCAGGTCAGAGCGACCTTAGCCGAAATCGGGTATTTTTTTGCCGAGTCGGGTATTTTTTTGCCGAATTGTTTTTTTTAGGCTTTTTACATATAATGTCATGTCATGCGCTAACTTTGACGTCATGATGACCTTTTCATAGGTCAGGGCGACCTTAGCCAAAATGCCTTGGCTAAATTTAGCCGGACGTAATGTTTTTTACGTGTGGTCATTTAAGAGCATACATTGTGCTTTAAGTACCGCATTAGCGCCCAGGCCAAGCTACTAACGATATTTCATTAATTAGAAATAAAACAGCCAATAACTACCAGGCATTAGTGCAAATAATTAAAACTGGTGTTTGATTTGATATTTCGAAGTGTTTAGCAACAATCCATAATCAGTTACCAATAAAAACATCATTTAAGAGGTGATGCGGCAAGTACTTGAAAGATTTCGACGGATAGTACTTTGTGTTTCAACGTTATATTTCTACCTCACATGATGTGAAAGTTATGAAATTTCAACTTGCAAGTACTAATATAAACTCATAAACATGTAATTCATAACATAAACTCGATTATTCAAACAGTCAACAAATCGTATAAACTCAGTTACCAATAAAAACATCATTTAAGAGGTGATGCAGCAAGTACTTGAAAGATTTCGACGGATAGTACTTTGTGTTTCAACGTTATATTTCTACCTCACATGATGTGAAAGTTATGAAATTTCAACTTGCAAGTACTAATATAAACTCATAAACATGTAATTCATAACATAAACTCGATTATTCAAACAGTCAACAAATCGTATAAACTCAGTTACCAATAAAAACATCATTTAAGAGGTGATGCAGCAAGTACTTGAAAGATTTCGACCGATAGTACTTTGTGTTTCAACGTTATATTTCTACCTCACATGATGTGAAAGTTATGCATTTTCAACCTGCAAGTACTAATATAAACTCATAAACATGTAATTCATAACATAAACTCGATTATTCAAACAGTCAACAAATCGTATAAACTCAGTTACCAATAAAAACATCATTTAAGAGGTGATGCGGCAAGTACTTGAAAGATTTCGACGGATAGTACTTTGTGTTTCAACGTTATATTTCTACCTCACATGATGTGAAAGTTATGAAATTTCAACTTGCAAGTACTAATATAAACTCATAAACATGTAATTCATAACATAAACTCGATTATTCAAACAGTCAACAAATCGTATAAACTCAGTTACCAATAAAAACATCATTTAAGAGGTGATGCAGCAAGTACTTGAAAGATTTCGACGGATAGTACTTTGTGTTTCAACGTTATATTTCTACCTCACATGATGTGAAAGTTATGAAATTTCAACTTGCAAGTACTAATATAAACTCATAAACATGTAATTCATAACATAAACTCGATTATTCAAACAGTCAACAAATCGTATAAACTCAGTTACCAATAAAAACATCATTTAAGAGGTGATGCAGCAAGTACTTGAAAGATTTCGACCGATAGTACTTTGTGTTTCAACGTTATATTTCTACCTCACATGATGTGAAAGTTATGCATTTTCAACCTGCAAGTACTAATATAAACTCATAAACATGTAATTCATAACATAAACTCGATTATTCAAACAGTCAACAAATCGTATAAACTCAGTTACCAATAAAAACATCATTTAAGAGGTGATGCGGCAAGTACTTGAAAGATTTCGACGGATAGTACTTTGTGTTTCAACGTTATATTTCTACCTCACATGATGTGAAAGTTATGCATTTTCAACTTGCAAGTACTAATATAAACTCATAAACATGTAATTCATAACATAAACTCGATTATTCAAACAGTCAACAAATCGTATAAACTCAGTTACCAATAAAAACATCATTTAAGAGGTGATGCAGCAAGTACTTGAAAGATTTCGACGGATAGTACTTTGTGTTTCAACGTTATATTTCTACCTCACATGATGTGAAAGTTATGAAATTTCAACTTGCAAGTACTAATATAAACTCATAAACATGTAATTCATAACATAAACTCGATTATTCAAACAGTCAACAAATCGTATAAACTCAGTTACCAATAAAAACATCATTTAAGAGGTGATGCAGCAAGTACTTGAAAGATTTCGACCGATAGTACTTTGTGTTTCAACGTTATATTTCTACCTCACATGATGTGAAAGTTATGAAATTTCAACTTGCAAGTACTAATATAAACTCATAAACATGTAATTCATAACATAAACTCGATTATTCAAACAGTCAACAAATCGTATAAACTCAGTTACCAATAAACCGATGTAACGGGTGTAACCAAGTGTTGAAAATATAACGATAAACAAACTAAATCTCAATTTCCCCAAAAGCCCGGGTTTCGCACCCTGGTGTCAGTGGGAGTGGTCCTGTATACGTCAAAGATGTTCTATTACTCATGGGCATCGTTTAAACCCCATATCTCAATTTCCCCAAAAGCCCGGGTTTCGCACCCTGGTGTCAGTGGGAGTGGTCCTGTATACGTCAAAGATGTTCTATTACTCATGGGCATCGTTTAAACCCCATATCTCAATTTCCCCAAAAGCCCGGGTTTCGCACCCTGGTGTCAGTGGGAGTGGTCCTGTATACGTCAAAGATGTTCTATTACTCATGGGCATCGTTTAAACCCCATATCTCAATTTCCCCAAAAGCCCGGGTTTCGCACCCTGGTGTCAGTGGGAGTGGTCCTGTATACGTCAAAGATGTTCTATTACTCATGGGCATCGTTTAAACCCCAAATCTCAATTTCCCCAAAAGCCCGGGTTTCGCACCCTGGTGTCAGTGGGAGTGGTCCTGTATACGTCAAAGATGTTCTATTACTCATGGGCATCGTTTAAACCCCAAATCTCAATTTCCCCAAAAGCCCGGGTTTCGCACCCTGGTGTCAGTGGGAGTGGTCCTGTATACGTCAAAGATGTTCTATTACTCATGGGCATCGTTTAAACCCCAAATCTCAATTTCCCCAAAAGCCCGGGTTTCGCACCCTGGTGTCAGTGGGAGTGGTCCTGTATACGTCAAAGATGTTCTATTACTCATGGGCATCGTTGAAACCCCATATCTCAATTTCCCCAAAAAGCCCGGGTTATCAGAGGTCAGTTGGCCACTTATAGGACTTGTCTGTCTCAAAAATACTGATATCTACGAAGCAAAAAGTTCTACCATGGGGTGGATTCGAACCTATAACGGCCCCTAAAGTCAATTTTATAGTGCAAAAAATAAGACCTGTACCTGTATCTCTACGAGTTCTTTGCTACAGCCGTATCATTCCACAGCAACCAGTAGTCCCCCGAATCGGTACGGGACAGCAAACTCTCCCGAATCGGTCCACGAGTTTACGTGCTGGTGTTTTCATAGTGGTATTGTAATGAAAATCAGGATTGTAGACGAAAGAAGCCGGGTTTTAGACACTTGGACCACCAGGCCATTCGAAAACAATGGGCAAAATAAAGCATATTTGAGCTATTTCGAAAATAGTATTACGTTATATAGTAATGGTGCCTAGATATAGTGAGATAGGTATATACGTATAGGTATAGTATAAATGTACTATATTAACGCGATCAGCACGTTTAGAGGAGGAGTTTGCCGCATGGTGCCTATCTAAAATAAAGCATTCTTCCGTGAATAACAGTATACTTTCGCAGGCTATAAATAATAGTAAAAATCAATGAATTTCAGGAGCCCTGTCGATAGCGTAAGCTGTCATAGCGAGTTTAATAAACTCGGGCTCCTAGGTTAGAATCCGGGTGCCACTAGCAAAAAATCTAATAGGTTCCTTGCTAGTGATTTTAAACGGAAAGCTAATTGCTAATGTTAAATAGGCACATTTAAAACATTATTTGATTTATAGGTGGCGCTAAAACATGGCACATAGATATTATCCTCCTGATAATGTTGGAGCGGTCGCCTTACGCACAGTGCTACAAGTGATGGATAATATCAGTATTTGGGATTGGGGACAGCTAATAAACACTGAAAATAGTGCAGTTAAAGCAGCATATGCTTGGAATCTTATTCCAATGATGAGATACTGTCCGTTGTGCCACAGATTGATGGGAAAACAGAAAAAAGTAGGCCAAAAACTAGGGTTTAGATGGCGATGTCGCAACAGGATGGCACATCCAATTGTTGTATACAGAAGCCCGACCAAAGGAACGTTCTTTGAGCGGGTTAAACTATCAGTTCTTCAAGTGCTTAGAATGCTGTGTTTGTTTCTACGAGAAGATATGGTGACGGTAGCTCGCAAAGACTGTAAGATAGGCAGCAAAACATCCGCAGTTGATCTATACAGCTTCATTCGAGAAGTTTGTGATATTGTGCAAGATCATGATTACCAGCCAATAGGAGGTGCGCAGGATATAGTTGAAGTTGACGAATCACATTTGTTCAAGCGAAAATACAATCGGGGCAGGAGATTGAGGATAGTCAGACATGTGTGGGTTTTCGGTTGCATCAGCCGGCTAACTAAGCATTTGTGGATTGAACGAATACGAGACAAAGCCAGGCCTACACTAGACCGCATAATAGCTGCCAAAGTTGAACGAAACTCTTTCATAATGTCAGATTACCACCGAAGCTATATACAAGTACATGTACGGCTAGGAATGAAGGGACACGGACGGGTAAATCATAGCCGTCGATTCGTAGAAGGAACGGTCCTAATACGAGGAGTACGACCAAGGCTTGGTGACGCGGTGGTGGGACAGCCAGGTTGGCGAGATTGTAAAGTACACATCAACAACATAGAAAATGCCTGGAGACTCCTAAAACGCAAGTTAAGATCATGTCGATCCCAGCGATTCGTGGATGGCTACATAGGGGAGTTTCTCTATAGGAAAAACTACTTGAACGGCCTAACCTTTGGAGGTAAAATGAGGAAGATGATTGGAGACATAGTACGAGTATACCCAGGGGAGGAAAGCTGGAATCGCAGAGTTCAGCGTCCGGGCCAGAATTGTCGGTGCAGAGACTGCTAAACCAAAAATACAACAAATTAACTGTAAAATAAATTGTAAATGAACTAAAGAAATATAAAAAACTTTTTGATTCTTAGAAAATTGTAATGCACAGTGTACTATTACATGGCGGAAGCTTCTTAAAACTATGTCATATTACTTTTTGACATACTATTAGTCGAAATCTTTCAAGTACTTGCTGCATCACCTCTTAAATGATGTTTTTATTGGTAACTGAGTTTATACGATTTGTTGACTGTTTGAATAATCGAGTTTATGTTATGAATTACATGTTTATGAGTTTATATTAGTACTTGCAAGTTGAAATTTCATAACTTTCACATCATGTGAGGTAGAAATATAACGTTGAAACACAAAGTACTATCCGTCGAAATCTTTCAAGTACTTGCTGCATCACCTCTTAAATGATGTTTTTATTGGTAACTGAGTTTATACGATTTGTTGACTGTTTGAATAATCGAGTTTATGTTATGAATTACATGTTTATGAGTTTATATTAGTACTTGCAAGTTGAAATTTCATAACTTTCACATCATGTGAGGTAGAAATATAACGTTGAAACACAAAGTACTATCCGTCGAAATCTTTCAAGTACTTGCCGCATCACCTCTTAAATGATGTTTTTATTGGTAACTGAGTTTATACGATTTGTTGACTGTTTGAATAATCGAGTTTATGTTATGAATTACATGTTTATGAGTTTATATTAGTACTTGCAAGTTGAAATTTCATAACTTTCACATCATGTGAGGTAGAAATATAACGTTGAAACACAAAGTACTATCCGTCGAAATCTTTCAAGTACTTGCTGCATCACCTCTTAAATGATGTTTTTATTGGTAACTGAGTTTATACGATTTGTTGACTGTTTGAATAATCGAGTTTATGTTATGAATTACATGTTTATGAGTTTATATTAGTACTTGCAAGTTGAAATTTCATAACTTTCACATCATGTGAGGTAGAAATATAACGTTGAAACACAAAGTACTATCCGTCGAAATCTTTCAAGTACTTGCCGCATCACCTCTTAAATGATGTTTTTATTGGTAACTGATTATGGATTGTTGCTAAACACTTCGAAATATCAAATCAAACACCAGTTTTAATTATTTGCACTAATGCCTGGTAGTTATTGGCTGTTTTATTTCTAATTAATGAAATATCGTTAGTAGCTTGGCCTGGGCGCTAATGCGGTACTTAAAGCACAATGTATGCTCTTAAATGACCACACGTAAAAAACATTACGTCCGGCTAAATTTAGCCAAGGCATTTTGGCTAAGGTCGCCCTGACCTATGAAAAGGTCATCATGACGTCAAAGTTAGCGCATGACATGACATTATATGTAAAAAGCCTAAAAAAAACAATTCGGCAAAAAAATACCCGACTCGGCAAAAAAATACCCGATTTCGGCTAAGGTCGCTCTGACCTGATAAAAAGGTCACAATTACGTTAAGGTTAACTCATGACATGACACTTTATGTAAAACGCCTAAAAAACACTTCGGCTAAAAATAGCCGATTTCGGCTAAGGTCATCAAAACGTGACCTGACAGAAAATGTGCGAGAATAGAAAATGATCAGTGGATCACGAGGAATGTGTCAGTCAAGTTTGGGATCATTTGGAGTAACTTTTGACATTTTGAAAATTTCAAAGTCGACAAAGTTGCTAAAGGTCACTGTGACCTTAAAACGCGACCTGACAGAAAATGTCCCTGAATGAAAATTGTCGGGGAGGTCACGAGGAGTACGTGTGTGAAGTTTCATGGCGTTTGGAGCACTTTTTTGATTTTCAAAATTTTTCTAAGTTTTTGGTCCCCTTTGCTGTACTCCAACCCCAAATTCCAATGAAATTCCGAAACTAATGTACATATCTATAAATACATATGAAATACAAGACACAGATATAAAAATATTGAATATATTGAATGTATGCTTTTGTTTTCAATCAACTCACACAGTCCACAGCACACAGAGAGTCACACAGTCACACCTCGTGCCTCGAATCGAATCGAACTTTAAGAATTTTAGATCGTGCCTTGTGCTTTTTGTTGACTTTTTAATTGAAATGAACTACCACAGTTACCACACATGCGAGAGATGCGAGGCCGATAGGATATATAATAATATATGTGTTCAAGTTCAAAAACGACAAACGATAAAAGGAAAATATGTAAATTATTATTGGTTGGACTTGCCTAAATATATTCTGGTTCTGTCTGGAGCATAGAATTTGGCTGGAGAGAGAGAGAGTATTTCCAATTCCTCGAGGACGGAATTCAAAAAGTTTTGAGAGCCGCACTTGCCGCAGTCGCAAGGTGAGAAGAGCTAGAGTCACGCCTCCAACTTGATGACACGGAGATTCTACACACGGCGTTCTCCTGTTGGCCGGCTATTTCTCTCTCCATTCCAGAATCCAGACACAGTTAAAACTTTTGACAGGTTCGGATTTTTATTAGAAATCTGTGAAATCTCGGAATTCAAAACACTTTTGAAAATTTGCCTCATTACCTGTGGATTGGACGCTTCTAGGTAAGCTGTAAATGCTATTTGCTGTTGTAATGTTGAATGTGTAATTAATGCAAGTAATTAAATTGTGAAACGAACGCCTTATTTCATATTTCATTTATTTTGTAAGTTTGAAGTTGATTGAATGCAGAATGTACAATGTCAAATGTTGTGTGACACAACACACAAATGTGCAAATGTGCAATGCACGAAATCTGTGTCATACATGCATGGTTCATTCACATTTCACATTTCACATTTTAAAATGTTAAATGATGAATGAAATGCAATGATGAATGATGGCATGGAATGGATGGTTTGTGGTTGATGGTTAATAGGTTAATCCTTTCGTTATTTCATATTTCATTGATTAACAATTTAATTTGTAATTGAATTGTATTTTTTAAATTCTATAAATATAAATATGAAATATAATAAATTGACTTCGTTCATACTTACTTTAATGAATCCCTTTTGCCTTCTGACCTTGACCTTCCTTAGTTCATAGTTATTCTGCAATTCTGCATCATTTGTCATTATTGCAAATCCCAAATAACATAGTCTGTAGCTGACTCATTCTGCATTCGTATGGTGTATGGTGTTATGGTGTATGGAATTTTACATTTATGTTTTTAGTATGTAGTATAAAATCTAATATGTATATAACTTGTTTGTTGTTTCAGGACGAGCCCAGCGATGATTAGAGTCTCTACATTCCTAAGGGCAGTAGTCCTGGCCCTGACGTTAGGCTCCATTTTCGCTCAAGCCCCTCAGGGTCGAGTTGAAGAGTTGACCATTCTATCTGCTGATCGAACAATTGATATCGCAAGTCAAGTTGTTCAAATTACCAACAAAATCAAGGTTGAAAATACCAATGCATCACCAACGAAGTTTGTCCTATTCGCCATTGAGCCTGAAATGAAGTCGCATTTGTCCTTTTTTGGAGCTTCTTCGAAAGATGGGAAAGATGGTAATGAACTCGATTGCACTAGCCTGATCTGATTATGTCCATGTCGTTGCATGTTTGTTTTAGCATAACAGTTTTTATAACCTAAGAAGACCACACATGACACACATCGATTCCATTCTCCAGGATGACCAAGATTGTCATTATAGTCGTATGGTCCAATATCTAGAATTCTAAATTCATAAGAAAAACATTGAATGGAGTGCAATGTCAATTCCAATATATACAATCTTGGAAACTAACCGTGTTGATGTATCGCACATATTCGCCTACTAGACACTAGACTAGACATTCCATGATTAACAATGAAAAACTTGCCAGTCCCCGTGTTGCTTCCTCATCTCTTTCAATAGTGATGGACAGTGTCTAAGGGGACTTATATTAATATGGAATTTGAATATCTTTCCTTTCTTGTCAGGTCTTGTTCTGAAAAGAAAATATTCTTTCTCCGACAGAGCATAATGAATTAATGACTAACTAAGTATCAATCTGCGTCAATGTTTCTAACACAGTCTTTCAAACCAACATATAACAATAATATTATACAACATACGATTTTTGAGATTGAAATGATTTAATTTTGTCATTTATTTTTACAGGTTTGAAAACGTCTGTTGTCCAGCTACCAGCAAAAGGAGATGCACTCGTATACAAAATTGAACTTCGATCTGAGCTTTCGAAAGGAAAGACCATCGACCTGGAAGTAGAATTAGTATTTGCTCAATACCTGAAACCTTTCCCTGCTGAAATCACACAGAAGGAGAAGCAGCTGGTTAAGTTTACTGGAAACCACTATCTTTTCTCTCCATACAAGATCAATAAACAGAGTACCAAAGTTGTTCTGTCATCAAGGAATGTCGAGAGTTTTACTAAATTAAAACCCTCCTCGCAATCTGACAACGCCATCAATTTCGGGCCTTATGAAAACACTGCACCATTCTCACAAAATGAAATGATAGTTCACTATGAAAACAATAGCCCGTTTTTGACCATAACAAAGTTGGACAGACTTATCGAGGTATCTCATTGGGGCAACATTGCTGTGGAAGAAAAAATTGAAATTGTTCACACGGGTGCTAAACTTAAGGTAAAATGTAAAATTTATTGTCATTATTTGTGTAATTATTTTAATTTACCTACCTCTACTATTTGAGAGGTCAAGACTCGAACTCAATGACGATTTTATTTAATACCTGCTTTCTGAATGTTTAGGGCTCTTTCTCCCGATTCGATTATCAGAGAGAATCTAACTCTGGTATCAACTCAATCAAGGCATTTAAAACCGTCTTACCAGCCGCAGCAAAGGATGTTTACTATCGCGATGATATCGGTAACATCTCTACGTCTAATATGTGGGCGAAGCATGACTCAGTTGAACTTACTTTGAGACCCCGGTTTCCCCTATTTGGTGGCTGGAAGACACGATATGTGATCGGATACAATTTACCTTCATACGAGTACCTATTTACTGAGGGAAGTGAATATGTTTTGAAAATGAGACTAATGGACCATATCTTTGATTCGATGGTGGTTGAGGACCTTTCAGTTAAAATTATCCTTCCGGAAGGAGCAAACAAACTAAAATTGAAAGCCCCATTTGCTGTAAAAGAATTGCCACGATCTCTGCACTTCACGTACTTGGACATTACTGGACGTCCAGTAATTACACTTACAAGCAAAAATCTGGTCGAAAGTCATATTCAAGATTTCACTGTTGATTACAGTTTCCCCAAGGTACATTACTAAACTTTTGTATCTAATAAATTTATAGTTACTTCGGAGTTAAAAATTTTAAAATTGAACTTATCTAATTTTTGTGACTGTGTAGATCTACATGTTGCGAGAGCCTCTTATCGTAATTGTGGCGTTTTTGATTTTGTTCTTCACCGTCATTCTGTACGTCCGTCTTGACTTCTCAATTTCTTCTTCGAAACAAGGGAAAGGAAATGGTGCTAATTCCGCTATTGTTGAGAATGTCCTTCGCCGGCATGCTAAACGAGCTCAGGTGTACGAAAACTTTGATTCTCAACTCAGTAAACTTAAAACTAACAAAGACGCCGGAGCATTCCAAACTGCTTTGAAAAACTTGACTTCTGAGCACAAGACTGAAACGCAAGCTATCAATGACATTACTAGCAAACACCGAGCAGAGGCTCCTGAATTGGCTGAAAAGTAAGTCAACTTCATCTTTAACTATCTTGTAAGCTATGTTTTAATTCTAAATTTTTTTTTCCTGTAGCATCACGGAATTGCAACGGTTTGATCGTGGATTCTGGGAAGTCTACATATCATACAGCCAGGCCGTGGAAAAGCTTGTCATTGGAAAAATGTCACGCCAACAATTCGTGGAACACGACAACCAATTTAATCGGAAACGAGATGAAATCGCTGAGAAATTGAATCAGGTTGTAAAAACTCTGTGAGAAAAAAAGCCGGTGTATTAAACCAAAAAAGTCATTTCAGCTGCAATTTTCTTATTGTACTCTATTTATATTTCTTCTTAGTAAGCCACAATCTGAGTTGAACAACTTATTGTTAGTTACATTGGTGTTGATTCAGATTTGTAGCTGCTGTTTGTTTTCGCTGATTTGATATTTGCATTATTGAAGGAATGTATATGTTAATGAAAATTGTTGTCTGTTATTGCTTCGTTTTATCGAAAAGCAATTTTACATTGTGTACGACTGGCCGTAATCGATTAGAAAGTGAATGTGTATTTCGGTTAATACCATATTTGATTGTTGAGTGGTAGAATAAATTATTGGTCGCGTGCTAAATACAGGAATACAAAGTTGTAGTTTTTATTTTGTTGATATATTTTTGTTATTATTAGAATATTATATCGAGAATTGGAGAATTTAACAATAGCTTTGTGCTCAAAATCATTTGTCATTGTCACGAAAATATTGTTTCGATTGATAGGTCCAAAGGATATTCAAGTGAGGAGTTTTTTAAATCTAGAGTTGAACGACATGGAGAACAGTGGAAACGGCGTCAAAAATCCTAAGCTATTATGCGTGTCGTCTCAATCCAAATCACATTAGGATGATTCTTTATTTTTCTTCCATATGAATTTATTAGACCAAGCTATTTATGGCAATGGTTATAGAGATGAAAAACGTTAAGAAAAGGATTATTATTTATCCACCTCCTTAGAACTGAAATTCCCTCCTATTTTTTACTGAAAGTGTCCTCCACTGTCCTGACCTCCTACTTAACCAAAATCCCCTCCCCATTTTAACTTAAATAAGCTCCTATAAAATGGTATAACCTCCTCCGAAGAAAATGGTATGAAATGAAGGCAAAGTTCAAGTAATCATATAATTCTAGAATCAACATCCAGATAAAGTCTCAAGAAGGTTAATTATCATAATATATTCTTGTCTTTCTTTATCTCACGGTTTGCATATACGATAGATAACGGCATCCACTAGGCCACCAATCTCTTTCTGATGAGTTGGCATCCCATGAAATCCTCAGGTTTTAGATTATTTTAGTGAAAATATATTTTTAAGCAAAAAATGGCAAGTCAAAGGTCACAAAACATTCAACTAAATCAAGATTCGGATTCTGAGAAAACAGATGACGAAAATGAAGTTCCTTGTCAAAAAAAAAGAAGAACGATTCACAATTGGATTTCTACGGGGGAAATGTTTCCCAATCTAAAAACGGCAAGGGCCCATGTTCAATACCAAAAAAAGTGGAACTATCGTAATCGAAAAGCTAATAAAGTCTTATTTGACTGCAAAAATTCAAAATTACTACTTTAATTGGGTGAAGTTCGGGTTTTTAAGCATGTAATTCTATATACATATTTGTATTCGTATAGAAACGTCCGAAGCCGTGGAAATTTTTTAAAACCGATGCAGATCATAACTGTATTGCAAAAACACATGGGCTATCTGACGACATGAAGGGAATTATTGATGATTCAATTAAATTTAAATCAACAAAGGCCATTCTGTCAGATCTTCGCCAGAAAGGATACGACCCTAAAACTAGACAAATCAGCAACTACAAGGCATATCAACGGGCTAAAGAGGCTCCTCCATGTGTATCCTTGGGTCAGTTATCAGCCCTTTGTAAAGGTTACAGCAACGTTCCAGAAGACGACGATCAACCTTATATCGTTGGTAACGACATAGACTTTGAAGAGAAGAGATTTCGGCTCATGGTGTCCACTAAACGACTTCTTTCATTTGCAACAATGAGCCGGGCTTTACATGCGGATGCTACGTATAAGTTAGTATGGGAAGGGTTTCCCGTAATCGTAATAGGTACATCCGATAAAAATAGGACTTTTCATCCGATCGGAATCGCTTTAACTAGCGGAGAAGCTGAAGAGGATTTCACAAGCGTCTTTAAATTATTCCAGACAGTAGTTGGGGAAGGAGAACAACCAGCAATTTTAATTGCTATAGTTATATGTTTGCAAGCATATAATGGGCCTTGCAATTAAAAATAAGTTATTTATAGTACCTAATGAAGCAAAAACTGTTCCAATAGTGCAAAAACGTAAGCGTGGAAGACCCGCTTTGAATAAGAAAGCGTTAATTATTGAATAATACATATTTCATATAACATGTTTTGTTTTACATTGATATAAAGTGACCCACCACATGAGTGGCATATATAATTTTATCAACTAGATTAAAAAAGTCTATTTATTAACATTTTATATCGAGGAGGTTATACCATTTTGTAGGAGCTTATTTAAGTTAAAATGGGGAGGGGATTTTGGTTAAGTAGGAGGTCAGGACAGTGGAGGACACTTTCAGTAAAAAATAGGAGGGGATTTCTTTTAAGTAGGAGGTAGATTAATTACAACCCTTAAGAAAAGCTTAAAGAAAGAAGAAAGCTGATATTGGCGTTGCTTTGAACGAGATTGTACTATCACTGTCAGATAAATGTCCATTGATTTATCGAGCGTTCAAAAAGATCACATCGTGCCTGTAACTTTTGCATCATCTTGGTTCATGGTTGTCCAGCAATCTGTAAACTCAATATTCTGAAGCTGCGGTATGTTAGTATTTATATTTTGAAAAAATAAATCTGAACAGTGCTCGTTAATACACTTTAGATATTCAACGTTTTCGTCGTTTACACAATAATAACTTTAGTCAGCAGAAGTCAAAAGTCGTAGAACTCTGCAAATAGCACCTATGCTTATCCTTATGCTTATCGGTCTTGAATTCGGCATTCCATTATCATAAAGGTCTCAATCGGTTAAGATATGAATTGGGGCTATGATTTTGAGGTTGAATAAAATCATCCTCCAAAAGGGCATACTTCTAATTTTTTGACTAAGGGTCAAGCATGTAATAATCTTCCAAAATATGAAAAAATTAGCGGTATGCCTTTTTGGAGCGACGTGTTATACCCGATACCCCATGGGGGTTTTTTGTAAGAAATATTGTCAAAAGTACATGAAAAATGTCATTAAAAAATTGGTAACTAAGGTGATGTTGTTAAAAAAAGTGTACTTCTTGATTCCTGTTAAAAAAAAATTTTCAACAAATCCAGCCATAATTTTTTTTGTATTGGCATTAAACGCTATATATTCATATTGCAATCAATTGTTTTGTCATAATGGCTGAAAAAATTGAACGGGTCTTCTGCTGTCTACGAAAACTTCAGAGGTGCAAGAAACGAATAGAATGCGGGCAAAAAAGAACTAAATTGGGAAACAAGGAGCTGCCGCTGTGGAATAAATTCGAGACGTTTGTTGGACCCGACAGCATCGTATTGTTCAATGAATCAGATGTCGTGTGTCAATCCTGTACTTTGAAAATTCGAAAGTTTCAATCGGGATTCGAGCAATCAATGCGGAATAATGAATTTCCACCTCAATCTCCAAAGACTCTAAGATCAAAGAGAGTGTACCACGACGAGATAGATGAAGCTATCGCTGGTCCAAGCTGCAAGTTGTCCAGGAAGAGCAATGTTCAAATGGAAGACAATGCAGTTCCCGGTCCAAGTTGGAAGATTCAGAAGAGCAATGTGCCGAAGCTTAAACCCCAAGCTGTAGAAATTCCAGTAGAAGATACTGATTCAGTGCTATTTTCACTGGATAGCATGGCGATGGATTCTTACAATGAATTTGTTCCTGCAGAGCCAAGCACAGAATCTCACCATTCATCTGTCGGCCAGTCGCAGTCATGTATATCAGCGGATTCACAACTGTCCTTGACGTCAAACGGATCCGGAAGAACAATCAGCATTCAAATGAGACAAGGCGATGCTACAATTGTGCTTCCTGGCATTTCATCGGTAGCAATCAATGAAAGCCGCTGCTTTGTATGTCGAAAGTCCACGGGAAGATCAAGAATTCCAAATACGGCGTTATTCGATTTATATATGAAGACAGGAGTTCTAGTTCCCGAGAAGAACAGGATTTGTAAAGATCACGTTGCCGACGGTCTATTCACGCAGGAGACAATTGATCAGATGATCATCACAAAACCAGATGCCGAAATAACAGGAAAGGAAGCTGCAAAATGGATCAAGCAACTAACTCAAAAACTTAAAGATCGGAAGAGACCTGTGGACTTCAACATCGGCAGTGGACTTGTTGAAGCTGATTATCGACTGCTAACCGGAATTGGGGAGTCCGCCTTTAATTCTCTTTTGGCTGTCTTGAAGGCGAGCAACATGCGAGAGAGTGCCAACCGGACGCTACGAAATGCACTGGGGATGTTCCTTGTGATGCTACGGCTGGGCGTCTCGCAACGAGTACTCGCATTTCTCTTCGGAATTTCCAATCAGTCGGTTATTTCGGATACAATTGATGCGGTGTCTGAGGTTCTTCAAGATATTTTCGTCCCAAAGCATCTTGGATACAAACATCTAACCAGAGATCAGTTGATGAAACACATGAGTCACAGCTACACCGTAATTCTTCAGAAGGACTCGGACGACGTGATTCTCATTCTTGATGGTACCTATTTATACGTTGAGAAATCCTGCAATTTTTATATACAGCGGAGAAGCTTCTCAACACACAAAGGCCGCAATCTATTCAAGCCCATGATGGTCGTTACACCAGATGGTTACATTTGGATGGTTCTAGACACTACAAGTATCTAGTCCACAAGGAGATTTCGGGTTTAATTCGAGTCAGAATGCAATCTCGATTTTCGAAGCGACAAAAGCATCTCCTGTGGATCCGATTTGAAGAGTTCGGGAAAGGACGAGATTCGATAACCGGTTACTACTGCAGATGCAAATCTGGAAGTCGGACTATTGGCTGTTGCACACACGTAGCAGCGGTAAAAATTGCAATACATTTAAATCATTTATCTGAGGGGTGTGTGTAATTTGATTTTAAATGTTAGATTTTGAGGTACTTGTGCCTAGACCGATATCTACCAGCGCGCACACTGCCAGATGCGGCATCCTGGTTCCTCGATGCTGCGGAAGCATTCGCCGAGGATTCGGAATCGGAAGACGAGGAAGAGGGAAACGAAGAAGCCGCAGCTGAAAACTAAAACTATTATTGAGATCTGAGAATCTTTTTTAATATTTGGATTTTTATTTATTACCCTTTATTATCGTTTTGTTGTATCTTTTAGTTATGTTTCGATAAAAACTAACGTTTTTTTGCCATTTCTAGATATCGCTGTTTGAATACATCATTACTAAAATCGCATGAAAAAAGATTAGAATTGACAATTATCAAATTCAATTTCATAATATAGTAACTCGGAGATGGTTATATGCGTAGCAGCCCAAACTAAGACAGTAAATTAATATTGTCGTGGTTTGGACTGCTATTTGTATAAACTCTCAAGCCCCTATTGTCAATTCAAATCTTTTAGGATGGTCTATGTACCTATTATCGGTGCCCTAGCTACCGAGTTACATGGGGGTTAAGACGGTTAGTCTGCCGATAGTAGCGTCATAGTCTGAAGACATCTCTAACCGGACCGGAGCTGCTTGAACGGTGACAAGATTTCAATTGAGATGGAGGCAGGATTTCAATTCGGATAGAAAGAGGATGCTAATTCTGATGGAGGAAGTAGGCAAACTCAGATGGAGAAGGAAATGTCAATTCAGCTGGGGAATGAGCGATTGTCACAAGAAATCACTACAAAATGTGTGAAAAATGCTATTGATAATGAAAAGAATGATTTTCGAATAATAAATGTTAATGTGTTATTAAGAATAATTTTTAAATGGATAGTTTTCCTCAATTATTTTTTTAAATGCACAATACATGATAGTAAATGCCAGGGAAAAGATTACATGAGTATTAAAGATGGGAAGTAATGAACGGTTTTAAAAAAATCAGATAGATTGACCATATTAGCTAGAGATTGTGAAACTTGTTGTTATTTTTATTGTAGTTTGATACAAGTACAATGGGGAAGCGATTTACATGGCCTTTTCCATCCTCAAGAATAGTTAACGAGGTCTCAACAACTACACCATTAAGCTGGGTTTATACTTTCCCTTTCCCTATGGAATACCCTGGCCTTACCCTTTCCCTAAAGGGAAAACAGCATTTATGCTTTCTCTTGCCGTCCCCATGGCGTCCCCTTTCCCTTTCCGTGCCCTTTCCCTAACCTCATTTATACTTACCTTTCTCTATCCTTTTCTCTTTCCCTTTCCGTGCTCTCTCCAAGTAGAACCGATCGCTACTTCGATAGGGAAACCGATAGAGAAAGGAACGTCAATTAGCCAATTATCAATCGTTATTAATGCGTACCGTCACAATATTATTTTAAATACAAATACATTTGAAAGCTATACGAATATTGAATGTTAGTATTGAATTATTGCGGATATACCGAATCTTATAATATGTCCCAACAATCACAAATCAAAGAAATATCCCCACTGACGGGGTGTGGTTTTTCAAAAATCCTCACTTTTCCAAAATAAGCGTCAAGGGTAGCGAAATTCCAAGTGTCCCCACTTTTCGTATATCCCTACTCAAAAATGTCCTACTCATCTTACAAAAAGGCATCAAAGGTAGCGAAATTCCATATGTCCCCACTTTTTTTCCGAAATGTCCCCACTAGCGAAAGGGGTGTGGTTTTGAGGCCAAATGTCCCCACGTACAGTGCTCGCGCATATTCGACACATCCGAATTATTGATGACGTGATTTCGTTAATACTGTTCTGTGTCACTGAAAATGAAGGTTAAATAAAATGCATCGATCTATTCCATGCCTACTGACTGCTTTATCGTAGAGCATATTTTTTAAGAATTACTTTTGAATCCTAATAATATTTAAAATAGTTATGACCTTAAATAAGTTTGGAAATGGATTCATTGACAATGATGTATGAACATTTATTGACACATAATATAATATGTGTAAGAGTAAGACTGGTTTTGTTACGCCTGTAAAAAAACATGAACCCATGTCGGTTTAGTTTTTATGGGATATCCTATCACAATCCACCAAATTTTCATTGAAATCCATAAATTATTGAATCTCCTTTCCATTCGATTTAAAATATTTGTTTTATCGAGACCAATGCTTATCAAGTTGTATCGACTCCTGGAGACATTTTGAGCATTTATACTTTCTCTAGGGAATTGGATAGGGAAAGGGCAAGAGCACAGAAAGGCAAAGAGAAAGGGAAAATCCGTTAGAGAAAGTATAAATGACCTTAGAGCACGGTAAGGGGAAGGCATGGTTACGGAAAAGGCACGAGCACGGTAAGCATAAACCCGGCTTTAGAGGACTGTTCGCAACGTGTGCCATTACACCATATAGATTTGCATTTTCCTTAGTTACTGTACATTTAAAAGGTCAAATTCAATGAGCCCAAAAATTCTCACTTCCTTAGACTGGGCTTCACGTCAATTTAGCCCATTTCCGGTTGCTAACCGATCAACACCTTTTAATACTATGTAAGCTATAACTAGCTTTGGCAGGATTTATACGAACGTCAAAATCATAATCCCTAAATCTCGTCAATCATCCTCGTCACAAAATTGAAATTGGTAATGTGAACAAACATTATGAAGCTCTGGTTCTTTGAGTTCTGGGAGTGGATACAGATTTTAGATAATCCGCAACACAGGTTTGTTTGCATTTAATAGCTAACTGATAAGGTGTCTCCCCGTTTCTGTTGAGCAAGGCTGGGTCGGCTCCAGCTTTCAACAGAATCCGTGCTACGTCTTCATGTCCGAACATTACAGCACCATGCAACACGCTTTCTCCATTCTAAACAATCACACATTATATTAAATGAAGCATGGCTAAATTTAAACTTCCATAAAATGCCAAATCACAGATAAAATGGCAGCAGTCATCAATTTATTTGACTCACTGGCAGCAATCCGAGCTTTGGTTTATTTCTTAGCAATACTCTAACGACATCACTGTATCCTTTATGCGCGGCCTTAAATAACGGGGAAGCTCCATCCTAAATATTTAAATGCCATTTAATAAAGGATCTAATTACCAATTTACAAATAAAGGAAATTAAAAATGTCAAGACTCACATTTCTCATCGCGTCAACAAAAGCTCCATGCTCCAAGAGACAAGAACAGAGATCGGCCCATCCCATCTGAGCTGCAATCCAGAGTGGAGTTGCTCCATCCGTTCTTCGGGGGTCAACGATGGCTCCATTCTCCAGTAGGATTCTTGTAATAATGCAATGACCATTTTGAGCTGCTACAAATAAGGGCGTCGCCCTGTCTTTCATAGGAGAATTGGGATCCACACCAAGGGCCAAAAGCTCACGGACGACAATTTCAAACCCTTCTTGGCAAGCGACGAATAAAGGTGTTCCCCCATCCTAGATAAATGTAGGTAAATAAAATTTAAATACGTAGGTATGATAATTAGTTAACCCATTGTAACTTGCTGCCACATTTTGCTAACGAGTTCAGCATTGTATTTTATGTCATGATATATGGAGTGCTAATTACGAGTTTACGACAGATTCATTTCATTAAGTACGTACAAGGTTGGTTTGATCCACCTTCGCTCCACTGCGAATTAGTAATCTGACAATATCCACATTTCCGTTCTGGGCTGCGAGAAAAAGTGGCGTTGCTCCTGTCTACAAGGGAATAAAATTATTTTTAAAGTATTACGACACAAAACAATAAACAAATTATCCGAATCCGATTAAAACTTTAAATAATAAACGTTTACCTCAAAGCGTCGAGCATTAGGGTCAGCCCCCTGGTCTAGTAATTCTTGAACACAATTATAATGGCATCTGGCTACAGCAAACATTAAAGGAGTGGTTCCATCCTATGATCATTTAAATTGCATATGCTTGTACAGTTTAAGGATGTTCATAGTCATAATCATAACAGGAAATGCCTAAGAAACTCTCTAAACCGTACAATATCTCGACAATCCACGTGTACTCTCCCGGAATTAAGGACTTTAATTATCACATCTTGTTCCCCTCTCACTGCAGCCCGATGCAATTTAATATCCCAGGGTGATTCTCTCTGTTGGAACCAGAAATATTTTAAACAACTGCAATGTAATGTTTACACGTACGCTTTTCGGTTTAAAAATCGTAACTTGCATTTTAAGATATACAATGATTTTTATCTTCTCGAGGATAACCAGATTCCTTTTAAATTTCTAGAAGTAAACGAAAATTCGATATTTGCTTACCTTCAAAGACATCTCTGCAAGACTTCACCCGAATCAACCCAGGTCTCTGCTGGGGAGGAAGGTGGTAGTGTTATTATACGCTTTTATCGATCTGGCTACCCGATGTGACCCGGCATGCATGCATGTAGCCTTCCTGTATTATCATGTGCAAAAAAGGAAAAATTAAGCTTGATTGGATTTTAAGATAGAAATAGTCAAGATGAAGAACACTATAAGATAGAAAAACGGATGAAAATGTGGCAAAATTCTTTTAATCCGGCAATTGATCAAAATCGTGAGCCTTTTTTTTCAAGTTTCATGAAATCTGAGCTAATTCGATTCAACGCACCAAGAGATTTAATATAACCTCTGTGTATACAGAATTAAAGTACAATATAATAATATAAGGATGAACTAACCACGGTACTCAACCACCTGCTTTATTATCCTAAATACTACTGATTGGATAACGACACGATTTTTTGCTTTAATCTAGGCCTTGCGGAACATTTATTATAAATGATACAAATCAAACTGAAGAAGCCAACGGGACATTCGACAGGCACAACAAAATACCTACGTACATGTAAAGAATCTGCCAATTGGAGTCAACAGAAGTAAGGAATTGGATTCGCATTTTCTCAATTAAACAAAAAAGGGTTTTTATTTTGGCCATTTCTTTGCCTCGCGGCCAAAAGAGAGTAAGTAGCAGTTACCGTGCAAATTAAGCCCCGGGGAGTTATTGCAGCAAACTCTAAAAAAGTGTAGTTCAAGTTCAAAGTTCGACTTGTGGAATATATTATGAGACTTTAATATTATAAGCGTAGAAGCGGCGGTAGTTAGCCAGGTAGGGGAATATTTCGATATTTACGGTTTCTCTTAAAATCATTCTATTTTTCATGGTTTCATAGTTGATGAACGATGTTGCTTTGTTTAAGTTGTATTGTTGTTGACTACTATTGATGAATTTTTTCTTAAATTACGACTTTCAGGATTATTGGAAAAAATTATCTTCGTCCACCAACACCCATATAAATTTCTTCCATGATTACAATACAATACAATAAATGACCTATTAATGCTCTGATTACATATAGAGATATTATATATGTACAGTATAAACTTTTATGCTAAAAAGCAGAAAATGGAATGTGGTTGTTTATACTGTGAGATAAAATACTGATTGGATAAATAATTGTAAATTTGTGTTGTTGAGATTGGAAATGGTAGGTATACGTAGGCAGCTCACTGCGTAAGCAAATGTCGTAAATATGGCTCTACTAATTAGTAATACAGAGAATGACTGAACAGAAACAGAGTTAAAAAATTATGACAAGGAAATTATATACCCTGATGACAGGTTTCTCAGGATTGTAAAGATTCGGAAATTTTTTTCAAATATTAATTTGATTTTACTTGCAATGTTAGTAAGAAGCATTAGGGTTTATCCAAATTATCATAAGAGTACATTAAAAGGTGTTTCAGGATGCCTGGTTTATTAAACTAGATTAATGTTTTGATAAGATATAATTATAATTAAAATTTTATTTAAAGTTTGTGTTGTCAATTGAAAATGGGATTATCCTTAAATAATTTTTATGTTTTAAGGTTTTAATTGACATTAAATTACGCCATTTAAATTTTCTCTCTTCTTTCTAATCAAGTCTTTGAAAATGATACATTTGTGTAAAAATATTATGCCAGATTGCCCGATATTTTCCGGTTCAGGCAGTTTTAGAAAAAGAAACATTGACTGGTTTTAAAAACTTCGAAGTGGTTTGTGTAATGAAATTAGCCTGATTCCAAACACACGGGCAACGGGTAATGAGCTTTCGAAACATCTAAAGGGCTTATACTTTATTTTATCACGTCATTGTAAATCTACGACTCCTAGAATGCTTGGGAAAATAAACAATTAAGTTTTGTAGGATGCCCTTTAGTTCATTTCCGCTTCAAAAGAAGGATTAATCTTTGAAGTTTAATTGTCATTATTCAGTAATAAATTATTTATATCTATTTATGCTATTCTCATTCATTTGTACACATTTTTATTCCAATTAAAGTCATAAAGTCATTCAAGCTGCTCAGAAAAAGGTGGGTCAAAAGTCATAAATGGTACAAAAAGTTCCATATTAATAACTTAAATTAATTTGAAGTTTGAACCTTTTCAATATAGATTTGATCAAGCGATGAATTTATGATTCCTTTCAGTCTAAAATTTGCATTTGTCGGCCTGACACATTTTATTTCAACGAAATCTTTTACTCTTTATACACGGTTAGTTATTTTACATTATGCTAATCCAACAGGAAACCCGATAGCGTTATCGTATTTCCGAAATCGTAAATAAAAGTAAGAATTAACTGACATGTTCATGCAAAGAGAAATGTCAATGCAAATTAAAGCATGCATCTGACACCCCTTATATAAGATAGCAAAACGGCTTGTACTACAGACAAGCTCCCAACTCTCAACCTCTAAAAGAAAACCAAGTTTGACGAGACAAAAATTCAAGGACAAAAATTAATCCAGTAATCTTTCAGTCTTGACAGATATCAAGAATAAATTAAAATTTATTTCCACCAAAACAATGCAATGTTCTTGAAACGAAACATTGTTCTCTAGAACCTAAATAAATTCTGAAAATAAAGCAATATTTAGCGTTTACTTTGCCGTGTCTGTCTCTTTAAAGACTCAAGTTAAATGAACAACTTCTGTAGACGTAAAATCAATGTCGATTTTTATTCACTTAATTTTCAGTGACTTTGAAACACGTATTAATAGCATTGATTTAAAATCGAATGCATGCAACTTAAAAAGATATTTGATGAAAGAACTGTTGGAAACTTGAGCAGATTTATTAACGTAATAATGTAAAAGAAGTAATCTAAATGATGTTACAAATGATGATAACAATACGATGAGATTCTAAGTAAACTTAATTTTAATTTTTCAAATCATAGGACCGTTTGTATAATCTTTACTAAAGGAGCTTTTCGGCCTACATCATCAGCCACTTACAAATATAGCTAAATTAATTTTTATTAGATTGTGGGAAAAAATCTGACTAGCAGTGACAATGACAAATGACTATCCAATTCCAAAGTAATCAAGACCGACTGTCGTCACGTCACAGGCCCATCCAGTCCATAAACTATAAAATATCACAAACTATCGTGTAAAAAGAAACTGTGATTACGGAATTTTTTACGGATCCAAAAATGCACAATTCAGAAGCACAACTGCAATGCATCGTTTCGTCAACAGGATGCAACATTTTGTTGGGTTTACTTTTATATGAGCCACACAGAAAGAGTTGACAGAATACGTACCATCCTGAATTAAATGGAAACCGATTGAGGTTAATTAAAACTTCAAATTCAAGATGAGCAAATACAGTAAATTATTATTCTAACAAAAAACCTGCCAACACAATTGCAATATACATATACAATATAATAATTATGTCAAAAACACTCGGCAAACACAATCAATCTAACTCTAACTCCATGAGACATGGTCTTAGCTTAAAAACTGAACCATTCACCATTACTTTAGAATAGGATGCATGATTTTGACAGTCATGAAATGAATGAAGGGAACAGTTAATAATCTGCTTGAAACACGTATCATCTTTCACAAATTCTGACACAAACTGGCTTCAGTGCAATATTTAACTATTCTTAATTAAAAACCTGACTCGAGAGCAACATTTAAAAAAATACCTTTTATAATACCGACAAGGTTGGGATCCCACAGAATCAGGAACGAATGGAAAACTAGAAAAGCCAGAGATCAAATGAATATTGAAAGAGATGAAACAGGAGAGCTGTTATCTGTCGCGTTCTCTCCACGAAACTGAAATAACTTGGTTAATGATGTAAACCCTTTCATTCAGTATATCATTTTAAAGTTTTAAACACACATCGCCTGACACACAACCTGAACAAAGCCAGAGAGGCTACCACATTTACAGAGATAGCTACTCGGTTAAGTTGTTTATAATATATGAGCTTCCTTGCTTCTTGTACCTCAAATTCAAGAGCAAATTTAAAACGAATCCGAAGTTTCAAGTTTATAACTTCTATACAACGTGTTGGCACAATGTGATTGAATCTCGTTTGGGATGGACAAACTCAAATGGATATGCATGTATTCATTTTCGCTTGGATCGTTAAACTAGAAACTATTACATAGGATCGGTCCATAATATGAATGCACAGATTGTGTGTGAGTGTGATACAAATTCGTCTCAATTCAGTGTACATCCTCCTATAGTTTTTGAGATCTCCTACACTATTTTAACCTATCCCAAACTAAGCAACTAAAACTAAATTCACTGGATGTAACTTTGGAACTCATGTAATATAATGAACTGAAAAAGTAACTTGCTTCACTGACTTGGCTCGAAATCAGCTCCTGAATGGAGCTAAGGACCTTTTGCGACTGCCAAATTACTGCCATTCCTCAATGTTGAGAGCATAATGCATTTATATAATTGGAAATTAATATGGGATGTGTATAATGTTATTATTCGTATGGATTGGATGAGCAATGATGGTTTGGTAGGCTATTTACGAGGAAATGTTTTATATTTTTACGCCTATTTAACAATTAAAGTCGAAAGAACAGGCTGCGAATGGCATTTTAATTTTTTTAAACCAAACTACGGGAAAATAGTATAAAGAAACAATGAGGTTTCATTTTCGTGAGTTTACATGGTTAAAGAAGATTACTCGGCCTGAAAAGCATTTCACGCGTTTTTGCACTTCCCAAATTTTTAACAGCAGTCAAGAGCCTATTTTTCTTGAGGATTTACTGCAAACTGTAAAAGTAGCATTCCTATACACGTCTATAAAATTCTGTACGTATATGGCAAGTATATAAATTGAGAAGCCGAGATAATAATAACAACAATAATACGAAGTTCGTGATGTAATGAAGTTTGTTGCTTTCCATTTGTAGCCCAACTTGCCCAACGGGAGCTTATTATTATCCAGAGATTGTAGAATTATGGGATAAAAACTAAACTCTTTTGCCTACATATACCAAACTGATGTATAACATTTCCATATTATTTTTATTATTTTGCCCGTACCGTATACAATAGTAGAATTCACACAATAACAGGATTTCTTATTTTAGTAATACATAGTATTATACTACAGCATGGTTAGGAATTATTCGTTTCGTTATCAGAATCAACATACCGCAAATCAGTTAATAAGTCCCCCCTTTTTAAGCCCCTTCTTTTTTGTTTTACTGGATCTGAAAAATAACCACATTTGAAGTAACCGTTCTCCTACCGGTGTCTTCTATTTTAAAACCCCACAAGGTTGTTAGGAAATTGCAATTTCGAATAGCAATTTTAGTCAATTTTGTAGCGTGGAATTATCAGGATACAAATGCGGATAACAAACTCGCCGAAATAACTCTGTCGTTTTAAAGGATTACAGGAAAGGATGGACGAACCGACGAAAGAGCATACAAATGTTATATGTACAAAAGAAGAAAAATATAACTTTTAACGACGCGACGGTACTATATAAATGCTTGAACCGATTTAAATCCAAAGTTAGGCAAAGAAGACTTGATTTTGCAAAGACCCGGAAACGAACGATGTAATTTCTAGAGAAGCAAATAGTGAATAGAGAAATATTATGCTACTGCATGACGGAGGATTATTATAGCGTGTAAATGATGGATCTTGAGAGATTAGGGTTCCATGAATTTGACTTGAAATGTTGTACAGCCGGAATAGCATAACAAGTTTAATAGCTTCTTTAAAATTATCCTTTTTAAAGGATGTGGTCTTTGACTGGAAATATATTTATACTTTTATGTATCGGTAATAGGCAATAGGTATTACTGATCTTCTGAAACTGAATGTTACCTGCACTTCCTCTTTTTACATCTTCGCCCTTAGTCATTATTTGAGCGATTCCATTTAAAAAGATACTCTTTTCATATAGAAAAAGTTCAATGTTCAACACGTTCATTGCTATCTATATTCTATAGTCTTTATAATCCCGAATGATTTTCTGTGACATCTGAAGATTATCCAGAAGAAAGAAGTGTGAAGAGTAATAATTACATACATTTAGTGACACATTCCTTCAGGTAAAAGAATTGACGACGATGCTATAGGTTTAATTAAGGAAATGGTATGAATTGGCTTCGTTAGTATTGAAAATCTCCACCAAATTAATGTACAGATTCGCTTTACTGTGCTGATGGTACTTAACTGAGGTGATGACATAGTGAATTTCATGGTAATGAACTATGGCCACCCAGAAAAAATTAAGGACAGTTTTTTGTTCGGATTTTAATCTACCTTTAGAGTAATATGATTGCACAGTGTTAAAGCTTTTATGATGATTTTCTAAGTAAGTCGAACAGTTTTGCGGTTTCGCCAAATAATTACAATACACATACACTATTCAACGTCATAACAAAACATAAAAATCGAAATAATCGTCTTGAATTAATTAAATCACCTTCAATTCATATAAATTAATGTGTCCAGCATATCAATGAACAAGATTTGAAGCATATTATAGTCAACAAGTAACCAGTTTTTTTAAATTAAAAGATTAAGAACAGTTTTACAGGCTACCTGAATAAGGCGTGCCTTTGGATGTCTTATATTAAATTGTTCATTCTGGATAAGTAAAGTTGATACACTACCCAAGTGTCAATCAGTGAAAAAATCATGAAATCATGAAATGTATCTAAATGAAGCTTATAAAAATCATCTTTATTCTTTACTAAAATTCATTCTCAACCAACAAAATACACCTACAGACATCGAAACAAACGCATATCACGAATCGAAATAATGATTAAATTCTCCGTCGATTATAAAACCCATGAGGTTTCTGATTCTGATAACTTATTTTACTACTTGGAAATATTTTAATTCCTAATAAGCCAAAAACAAAAATTATGTTTTTAAGGAAGTTTGATTATATATATATATATTTCAAGATGAGAGACGAGATGTTTTGGATAAAATAAAAAAAATTAGAAACAATTTTATGATGGTTATTTATTGGAGTTTGTACTTAAAAATGCAATCACCTGATAATTATGACTATCGGTAGATTAAATTATTGAATAGTCTTTACATGATTCAAAATTAAACTGCATCATTAATCAAATTGTCCTCTGAAATTGATTGACAGAAACTCGAACAGAAGCCTTAATTTCTTAATGTCTTAATTAAAAAAATAATAATGTATTTTTTAAATAAATACATATCCAAATTCCCTACTTTAAAAACAATTTACCAATTAATCCTCCGTGTTTTAAATCGACATCTTGATTTTTTAATATAATAAAAAAGCAACAAAAGTACATAAAAATATTTCAACAACGGTTTAAAAAAAGTGATTTCTGTGGGAATATGCCGTGCAAAGTTTTAAGGGGAGGTTTAAAAAACTATGGAAATTTTGATTTCCCTATCTAAACCAATGTTAAAAACCGTTCTACGGGGTCAACCTGCCCGCCCCACCCGGTCAACCAATCGATCTGATTTTTTTCCTAAAAATTCCTCGATAAATTTCGTATTCAGTATAGTTTTTACTTTTTTTATTTTTTGCCCTGCACATTCAGTAGAAGCAATACCACAAATTATCTGGTTGTAAAAGAGTCTATTTCATCTGTGAATTGAATTTTGAAACAGATAGAAGTTAAAAATAAAAAAAGTAAAAACTATACTGAATACGAAATTTATCGAGGAATATTTTGGAAAAAAAATCAGCTCGATTAGTTGATCGGTGGGGGCGGGTAGGTTGACCCCGCAAATCGGTTTGGCCATTTTTAGGACTTTTCTGATAAGTCTGAATGCATGCAAAAATGGTCGTTTCCATGGGAATTTAAGACGGTAACTATGGAAACTTCGATTATCTCCATGGCAATAAGTCGTGTAATGTTAGCTTTGGCAAGCAATTTTCAAGTTGCTTGGACTTTCGATAGAAATCGCCAGCCAAGTTTTGTCGTTACGTGTATCTATGGATGGTCATTTTAGGACATCAACTATTTTTTAAACCCCCCCTTAAGGCTCCAGAGTAGTTTTTAGGTGGAAATATTTGGACCTCCACTTAGCAACCAGAGCTGAGGAATTCAATTCTACTTTACTCAAAGTCTGTACCAATTTACTAGGCATTGCCATGACAACGCTTAAATCCTATGCAAAATCGGCTAAGTTCATCCCGTTGACAACCAACCCGGTCATCATGATTTTTTTTTAAATTTCGGTAGACTTCACAGACCGATAGGGTCATGCTGCAGAATTTTTTCTTTTTCCAATGTGTAGACAATTTCATAGCCGAGGTGCATAGGGGGGTCAAAATTGATCTATCTATGGCGGATTTTGTGAAAAAAATTAAAAACTAAAACAATGCATGACAATTTTTGTTTAAAATGCTTTTATCGGGGTGATCGGGTTAAAAATTGAAATTTTGACCCCCATATGCACCTCGGCTATGAAATTGTCTACACGATAGAAAAAAAATCAAGTCCATAGCACCACCCTATCGAGCCATGAAGTCTACCGAAGTTAAAAAAACATCATCTAAAAAAAATTAAATTACAAGTCATCCTTTATCTTTTGAGTCTGTACGATGGTTTGATATTTATAAGCATTACATATTCTTTGTTATACAATTTAATAAAGATTTTTAAGTGCACCCGGTATTGAGAAGGAGGGGTTCAAAGTACCTCCTATGATATCCATTTTTCCTTAGTGATAAACTACTCTGGAGCCTTAAGCCCGGTTTATACTTTACTTTACCTGCACTTGCCCGTTACTATGACTTTCCCAAGTCGTTACCTCGACCAATTTATACTTCCTGCATCGCCGGAGTAAAAATTATTCTTTTACTTGCTCGTTTACTTTCCCATCCCATTTACTCAAGGAAAGTATAAACGAGTCAGGGGAAAGTACCGTCGAAATAAACAATTAAAATGCCGAACAAACGTCTACTTCTTAAAGTCTGGGTGCTTCGTCAACTCCGAAGACGTTTGAAAAGGAAGCAACGCTTTTGTGCTATACGACCTATTTTCTATAATCGCATCACACAAGGGGAGAGCATCTTAGTGAAGGAACTTCGAGATGATCCACACTATCACCACCGGTACTTTAGGTTCGAATTGAATACAAGTATTCCTAGACGCCGAATGTAGTTAAAATGTAATCGGACAAACGAAAATGTAAATGGTACTTGGATTTTAATATACAGACTGAACAGGAATAATTTCGACGAGATATTAAGCCTGGTTAGTGAAAGCATAACTGGTAAAAATACTCACGCTCGACCAATTAAGCCGATAGAGAAACTTGCAATTGCAATTAGGTATTTCAAATATATTTATTATCATATAATTATAGTTTCGTACGATTGTGAGCTTTAACTGATTTGTTAATTATTTAAAGATTTCTGGCCAGCGGAAACTCACAATTTTCAATGTCCACCAGCTTCCGCATATCTCCATCATCCATAAGCAATATACTACGCCAAGTATTTACCGCAATTAAAGAGAAATTAGGACCGCGTCGAGTTTCCTCTTCTAGAATTTATTTTAATAAGTCAAAAATGTACATTGTCGAATACAGAAATATACCTATTCTTTAGTTGCTTACATTCGCGAATTTTCTGTGGACCCTTCCCTCATCTTGTGGCTTTGACCTTGGAACAGCTATATCCTTCAAACTTTTAGACTGAGTTGCCTCCGTCCTCAAACTGGAGAAAATACCGTCATTTTCAATCTCGTCTATATCAGGCAGCTCATTAACATCGATAACTTCTAACTCAATCCCCGAATGTCCATATTCCGCTAAAATATCACCTTCAGAATCTCTTACATTTGTTGTCTTACTAAAATATAATCAAATTCAAAATAATCAGTCCCGTTATCAAATCATTAATCATAAGTATAAAAGACCAGAGATGTAAATGTGAAGCTGGAAATTCACAAAACCCGCATCCTCCACTCCCACTCACATGTGAAGCAAGATATTCTCAAAACCTGCATCCTCCACTCCACTCTCACTCCAACTCATCCATATTCATAAATTAGGCCATTTGTAGCTGATGTTCCAGCTATACATTTCTTACTGGGTTGGCTTATTCTAAAACTGAGATTGCCAAAAATTCACAAATAATTTTTAGAGGGAGGTGGCCATTTTGAAATTTAAAATTTCTGTGACCTGTGACCTCGGCTAACCTGAACTAATGAATTTTTTTCCGTAGAGCGGTAATGTGAGACATCAATTTACACTGCCGTTCTCCAAAAAAATGTTTTGGCTATGTTGGAATTTTAAAATTTTGACCCCTAGAACTTGAAACGGTCAAAGTCGTCAAAATTTTGAAATAATCATGTGACATATCAATTAACAACTTCTTTCGCCGAAAAATTTCCGGTTGTGTTCGAAATCTTGACCTTAAAACAGTCAAAGTCGTCGAAATTTCTAAATCACATTATTGTGATACATCAATTCACATCTCCTTCCACCGAGAAAACTTTCGAGTTTAAAATTTAGAAACTTTGTTCTCATGATCTTTAAAGCTGTTTAAATTGTCGAAATCTCTTCAGAAATTCATTTTAAAGGTTTTAAAGAAAGTTTGGATATGTACTTTTAAAAACATTGCACCTCCGGTTGCTTGACTCATTCAAAACTGGAATAGTTTAAAACCGAGAGGAAGGGCTTTAAAATCTTAAAAACTGTGTTTTCAACGGCGGTTATGAGGCAATATGGATATTGAAGATTAGTTGATTGATGGACACATTGATGAGAAATATACCCAGCGTTTTGAGAGTATGTGGATGTGGTTTAAACGTTATGTGGTAGCAGGGTGTACCGCCGTAGTGGGGGCTATAAAGTTCCCGATTTATGGGAGCTTACGATTGGATTCATTTTTGTCTTGGGTTTATGTCTCAAGTTAAAAAATAATATCGCTTATCGGCTAAGTTCCCCTATGGCCCGTATACGGGCCTGTGGCTGCCTAGTGTTGTATAATTCATGTTAGTATTTTTGTATACTTCTCGTCCGGCTCAACGACATCCTTCAAAAATGACAAAGATCCCTCGTGTCTAAAATATGGAGAATGAACCCTCCCACTTCCACTCGGATTCATAAGCTTTGCCAAGTGCTTCTTGTATTGATTGCGGAGACTTGACCATATTTTTTTACACGATTGCTCTGTACAAAGATAATTCCCACAATACAAGTTATAAATACAAAAAGTCATAAATGTTACAAATAAATTTTAAATTGCTTACCATCCTCTCCCAAAGTTTCAGAGATTTCTCTCCATTTGTTACTTTTTTCAATAATATTGAAGTACTTGGGGCTTCTTTTATCATACAAGCAAGGACGATCCCGAACCAACTCGATGAGTTCTTCTTCTAATTCAACCTTTGTCTTAATATGGGCCATTGTGCTTGATTGGTATGCAATTTGAGGTTCTTGGTAATGAACAGTAATAAGTAATATAGCAGCTCTGAAATTTTTACTTTCCCATTTACTCGCTGAAGTACGTTCAGAGTCTACTTTCGGCGAACGAGTAAAGGTGAGGGGAAAGTAGAAAGAAAATCGAGTATAAATGACACAAGGTCAAGGTAGAGTAACGAGCAAGTAAAGTCATGGTAACGGAACGGTGACGGGAAAGTAAAGTATAAATGCAACTTTCCCTTCAAGTAATGGGAAAGTAACGAGTAAAAGGGGAAGTATAAACCGGGCTTTAAGGGGCCAGAGTAGTTTATCGCTAAGGAAATTCGTAGCCATGAGGGTCATTTCCAACCTGATTTTCTTCATGATATCAGCAATATGTGGTTTTGAAAAAAAATCGGTGTCATAAAATAATTATCATAGCATTTTATGAAAGAAATTAGAAGGAGCTAGCGGGTCTGCAAGGCTTCCAATTAATTTATCCTTGATCCACTTTTTAAGATTTCTTGCAGACAGCAGGGCCCGACAGGGTCATCTAAACATTTTGAAACTAGTACTGCTGGATAGAGAATTTTATGGCGGAGGTGTCAAGGTGAGTCAAAATATTAACTTTTGTACGTTTAGACCCTCAAAAACGCATTTTAAACGTTTTATTGCATGTTTTGGTTTAGTTTTTTAATTATAGCTCAAAAACCATCAGAGATAGATAAGTTTTGACCCACTTCGACACCTCCGCCATAAAATTGTCTATTCTACAGTCCCAGTTTCAAAATTTTTAGATGACCCTGTCGGGCCCTGCAGTCTGCAAGAAATTAAAAATGAAGGGAGTTTAGGATAAGTTGCTAAGGATCTCAAATGATCAGTTTTATCGATGGTTACTATGCCAACTAACCGTTTTACTATACGATTCTTATACATTTTTCGTCTTTTGTTGGATTCAATTTGTTGCTAAGATGGAAATATTTTTATTGAAAATTGACGACCTCGAAACTACTCTGGCCCCTTAAGTTCATATTTTTAGTTCCAAGCTTTTACCCTTCCGGGTTCCAAAAATTCCACCGTGACCCGAAAGTCAGGTAGGGTATGATCGTGTTTAGGGTGCCAGCACGTCCGCTCTCACTTTTCGATCCTTTGAGCGTCGCTGTCCCCTTGATCAAGGTCGGTTACCAAATTACCTCAAATCATACAATCGTATTGAAAGAGTGCCAACCTTCACAAACAGACTTCTATATCTACATGATCTTTCGCAAGTCGAGAGTCGATGGTGCATCCTATATTTGCATTGTAATTGAAGATCACTGTTAGAAAAGAGAATTTTTGCATTCCCAATTGAGATATGTTCTAATTACCTTGTAACATAGCTGGTAAAGACATTCATTTTAGCTTGTCGTTTGGGTAAACAAGGTAGCACATCGGATTTTCCATTGTCCTCTTAAAACTATGTATTTTTTGCAATAAGTATACGTATTAATGGACATAAATGACATAAATACCTCACCAACTATTTACTTTTCATTTAAATCATTAAAAAAATCCCCTCTGGGAAACTGGGAATCCCGGATATTCTATTCTCCGAAATAACTTCCGCTTTGTGGTGGAGAAACTAATTTTGCTTGAACAGATGAATGACACAATAAATAACTGACTACAGAACAGAACAGAACAAAGATGTACACCTAATTTAAACGTTCGAAAACTTTAACAGGATGTTCGTAATTAATATTCGCTATGGGTTTAAATCCTTTACTCGGTCCGTCTGTCCGTTCGCACTCGTAACTCTCGAACGGTTAGAGATTTTCAAATTCCTTTTTTGGGTAACCATTCAGGACCTTCCAGCGGAGGCTGAGTTCGTTTGAGGACCGTGTAGGTCAAAGGTCAAGCGGGTACCGTTAAAGGTAACATTTTTAAATGCTAAAACGATACATGTTTGCCACATCGTTGGAAAGGTACGATCAAGTGTTATTCAGCGATGTATATTGCTGATCTCTATGGTTGGGGTACTGTGAGAATCTTATAGAAAACGACTCCATGTGTTGGACAACAACATTAAATGCTATTTGAAGTCTTTTTTCGTGTCGTGTCACCCTTTCTTGATGTGCGTTTGCAACGGTTTATTGATTATGAAATTCGTGGAAAAGTATGCTTTACTAGCTTTACATTACTTTACTTACAACTTACAACACCACTATGCTATGAGCGTTAAATGAATATTGGAAACGGTATGTGTCGTTGGAGATGATTCCAATTCCAAAGGATCCATTAAAATAATATGAATTATTATCCATTGAGACGTGGCTGTCAAGCCACGTCTTGTTGTCGTTACCCTGACAACCTTTTCTTCCTTTCCCCAATTGTCCCTTGTCGTTTTCCCAATCTTTCCCTCATTCTGCCCAGGAAGCCCAGTCCCTCAACAACTCTCTTCCCCTCCCTCTCGGCTCTCGGACGATGGCCATCCCGTTTTCACAAGGGTACGGAACTGGCCCTTCATCATCATGGAAGGACCAGTTCAGACCCTCTTCATACAACTCAGGTAAAGGTGAAGGTCAATATTATTGACCTCGCCTCATCATTTTTATTATCCTTTCCCCTTTTCCTTCTCCATTTTCCCCCATAAACCCTGCCTCATTATACCATCTATTAATTAAATTTGAAGATTAAGACATTGGGAATTAATAGTAAAAACCACATTAACCATAGACTAATAAAAGATGCATATCTTTGAAATTGCAGCTGTATTCATATACATGTGTATATTTGTTGTAGTTGTTATTTTTGTTATGGGATTCACTGAAGCATATGATTATATATTATGATGTCTGAATAATGCAAATACAACCAAAGGCAAATAAATGGTGCAAATCAGAAGGTAAATATAAAGTGGGTATGATTAGTCCTTGAAATTAGTTTGCAAACAATACTAATGGAAAGCAAATATTATGCCTTTCTTGGGAGAACGCGTGCAGATTGCTGGGTGTTAAAGATTCCGTACACATAATAATATTGTCCGTACATCATAAAAGACACATAAATAAATATGATAATTATCATTACATTAATGCAATGTTAACCATGAATAATATTTAATTTAATATTATTATTTAATAAAGTCAACTAGAATTGGGCAAATGGCAAATTCAATTGAACGCCTACATAAATCTACCATATAAAATACCGAGTATTTATCTTTCATAAAACTCAATTTCCTTAAAATGAATGGCTTACGGCTTAGTGCCTAATAAAGCCTAAATTGAGAAACACTAAAGAACTGCCTTATTGCAACCAAAAACGAGATAAAAATTAATCTCGAGCTCTACTACTTGTATTCAGTGTAAAACCACGTCGTATCTTCCATCGCTATTTATTACCGGTGCGGTCAGAGTGCAGAGGCTTAACTGCTAACTGGGTCATACTGTAGAAAAGTTAAGAGTAGATTTCTACCCCACAAGACCACGACTATGAGTACGACCCACATTACAACTTATTCAGTTAGAAATATTTAGTATTTAAATATCCATTTACACCAATATCGTCTGTTTTTATGCACATAGTGCATTACTATGGCATATAATTATGCTGCTAAATCAATGCATTATGCTTATAAATTCCGCCATCGCCGAGCAGCCAGAAAGAGAAACCTTAGAACACAATGTTTAGACTTTTTCAACAGCCGAAATTTATTCACGACCCATTAGACATTAGAACAACTCGTTAAAAAAGGAATAAAGGTGTCCAGTTAAAAGTTCCTGTAAGTAAAATAAAAAAAACATTTAGATTCAAAATTCCTCCTGCCCAAACTACGTATAATTGAAACATTCTGATTGATTTACTTGGCAATAACTGCGTCCTTCTTTGCTAGCCGGTTGATGCAATCGTCCGATTCGCCCTGGAAAAATAAATGTATATATAAATTATGAGTTTGAGTTTGTTCCGGTTACGACAAGTTTTTGCAATGAAGTACATGCACATGTGTAGATTGCATTGCATTGGATCGAACATTGTGATATATATGCATTTTCAATTCACAATTTAAAGCAACGCAGAACGCAGCATCGTACTATGTACTGAGCATCTCCTTCTTACGCCTACCCAACCAGCAAAGCAAACAATAACAATATTATATGTTAGATGTAAAATGCGATCTGTGATTTCAGTGATCAGCAAAGTCTGCAATGTGCAATTCAATGAATTCAACTTTGAACTTGGAATTTTGTCGTATTTTTTAGCCACTCACCATTCTTCGGATATCGCCGCATATAGCATAGGTCTTGAAGGTCTCTGTCATTCGACCGGTCGTCTCGTCAACATCGACCAGATTAATCTGGATCGAAGCATGATCCTTGGCATGGATGATCCGGTTGCTCGCCGTACTGTACAATCACATCAAACATGCAGAAATTTAAAAATACCGCTCCGTTCTTTACACCATGCTTTCCCGTCTTTCGTACAATTTATGGCTGGAAATCGCTTATCCCAAACAAGAAATGACATATCCCACTTACCATTTACGGGGCACGTAGAGGTCGACAAATTCTCCAGCGTCGTTCTGCATGGCTATCGGTAGTTACTTCGAAATTGAAGGACAATGAAGGGAAGTCACGGACTCTGCTCTTGCTCTGCAATTGATGAAGGAGGAATGACTGAAACTGATCCAAACTGTGCCGGGCGGAATGGCGCACTCTTCAGCCTCTTTTCACTTTCTCAAAATCCGACTCTCTCTGTCCTAGATGGCACACCCTTCATTTTTTTATTTCCTGCCTTGGAATTTAGTATCATTTTGCCTCATTGCGTTGCTCTGCCCATCCTTTGTTTGTTGGTCAGCCCTTTCGAGTCTTCAAGTCTACAAGTGACGTGAGAGCTGTTTTTAAACCCCAAAACTAATTATCATTAATTTATCATCAATCATCACAGTCAACAGCGCACAGTTATGACGAGATTTATTTTAATTTCCTCTTTCGTCACGTTTAGGCCACCCACTGCACTGGTTGGTCTTGTACGAAGTTAGTTAGCAAATGTCTCATATTTATATCCTTCGCAACTCGGATAGTATTATTGTATTACTCCTCCTTAGTTTAGTTTTGGGACGGAGTATTTTTGACATTTAATGACAATGATCGGAACCGCACCCCCTGACCCCTCGTTGAGTCAATTTTAACATTTACCAATTCACAATTGACCTGAACCCTTTTGAATCGAAAATACCCTGCTTACGGAGGGTTATTTTTATTTAGGATGCGGTTTAGATTAGAATCGATATGACACGATATATAAACGAATACGATACGATGATACGAAATCAGAATATTCTAAATTAAAATACGTATTATATCATGCATCATCCACACCACAGCACAGATATAATAATATTTAATATTATTACGATTTATGATATTAAGTTTTTCATCATAGAATTAAATACAAGAGCAAGAATATCCATCCATATGTCATATCCATTGACATTGATCCTTTGGACTTAATCTTTGGAGGCATTATTTTTTTTTACTCGTGATCCGACATAAGCGTCAAATTACTCACATCAGAATTAATCCAGATATAATCGACTCCACCCACTTCCGATTCGATCTGAATTGTACCGAATGTTTTTCAGAGGATGACTGATCAGAGTGATTATCACTTGGGCTTTGGGCATGTATTTCCATTTCCATATACACCAAAATACCTGTTTTTCATGGAAGATTTTAAGGAGTCAATTAACATTATGTGATTGGATATTTACGCCCATGCATTCATGCAAATGCAATAACATTAAAAGTTTATTTTAGTTTTAATTGTATCGTCTCGTATCTCAATTCTCAAAGCTTCTGCGCTATCGAGTTTGGGAATGTGTTGACGCAATTTGGTTTCTATTCTATATATCCATTTTCTTGTCTCATATTCAACCAACCAACGCAACGAACCAAGAACCTTGCGTTGCCGTTGTGTGCATTTTGGTTTTTGGTATATTATAAGGACGGATATACCAACCTCAAAGTTTAACTTTCTTCAATCAAGGGCCGTCCGCATCCGATTTCTTAACATTTCAAGGTGACTAACTAGTCGGTGCCTTAAATTTTGGAATATTTAAGTTCATGTAATGCTGAATTGCAAGAAGGGCTTGACCGAATCATTCAGTGTTAAAATACGAAATCCAGCGTCCTGAATGGATGGCTCTATTTGGAGGACTTAAGACTCGACTGGTTTTGATATGGTGGATGGTGGACATACTGTGCTTGGTGCTTGTCTATCATTTTAATTCTGTATCCCCATATTCCCCATACAGTATAAAACTATAAAATATACCCAAATGCAATCTAAAATGTAATGTAAATCAAATATGATATAGATATATATCGTATATTTGAATTGGATAATGTGAGATAGTAGCCTAGTTCCCAGCAACTAAACCTAAAACAAAAGCCTGAATGAACTGACGACCAAAGAAATGTGCAAGTTGGTCCTACAACTACAACATACAACCACAAAAAAGTAACAAGTACATTCATTAGTAATTAGTACACGACAAACAACACAAGAATTCAGAATCCGATTTTAGTACTGATTTAGTATTTTTGATTTTGTATTTGATTATCAAAATACAAAATAGGATAATATATATTTAAAGCGTTAACCTCTTGAATCCGACAATTATCTAAACCACCAAACCGTTGACTCCGAGGTTACTGTGAACCTACAAAAACTATAGAACGCATAAATGCTGAATAAAGCCAGCCGCTGAGAACTGGTTACTATGGACCTTAAATCTCTTAAAGACCTAATTTTTAAAATCTGCAATTTTCTAAGAATCCGAGGCAAAATATTCATGCACACACCCCACGGGCCTGAATTTTTTCGGACCAAATTTTGACTTAATTATAGTTATACTGAACTATATATAATGCAAACTGATGATCTACCAAATTTCAAAACAAAAGAGACAACATTCCAGTAGAAATAAACGTTTAATGTTAGAGCTAATACTTTTGAAACCCCTTAACATTATCAAACATTAACAAGACCAACAAATTCGTGAAACAATATTTAAAGTATAAAATGATTAAAAGACTAACTAATTCATGAATATATCAGAATATAAAACGCTCAAAGGAATCGATTCCGATGAAGTGCAGGTGGCTGTTGAACTTGAATCGGAATTAGAATTAGTTTGAACAGAATCGGATTCGGCATTATTACTGGATAGCTGAGATTGGTTGACAGAAAGATTCAGAAGAGATTGGGACTTTGGGACTGGCTAAAATCTCTGAATCGGAATTAGTTGACCTCGAGGTACTAGGTTTTGTTTCTTATTTTTCTATTTAGAAAATTTGGTAATTCAAATCATTGATAAATAGGAATATTAAATACCTTTGACTTTCATAAAAAATCGTAATTACCACTGGAAGCGTCCTCAAGCTATGGTACTTGTTAAAGCAAGAATTCTCGCCCTTTGTACATAGTCTCTTGTTGCAAGCAGTGCAAATAAACGAAGAAGACTTTTGAACTCCCACCGTTTACAATAGTGAACAATCGGATATGAGAATACTTCCATCCAATTTTGTGACATGTTTCACGGGATGATATCCAACTAAACGTAGAGACACGTCAGACCCAGAAGATTTGATTTGACCTTGCAATTTGATTCCTTAACTTGTGAAACAAACCGATTGCATTGCTTTCTGTAACAATATCTTGTATGATCGCATCTGTCAGGAATTTTCGAACGATTTCAAAATACGTAGTTGATCCCTATATGTTCATTTCATTCCTCACGATATTGATAGGATCGGATTCGGGATTTAAAATATATTCTCTTTGGACTGTGTTGAAAAATTACAGTAATTTGAAATCAGTTTGGTTAAGTTAAAAGATGACAAGATGCTTGATAAATGATTTCTGCCATTTTCTCGCTCTCTTCAATTAAAAAACGTGCATTTATTGCGAAAGCACAAGGAAATTAAAAATATGGAAAATACGCCTCATATGTGTACTCCGTCTCCTAGGCATTTTTATTTGAATACACCTCATATGTGTATCTCGGACTCAACGGTCGGTAACCATAGTACACCTCATATGTGTATCTCGGACTCAACGGTCGGTAACCATAGTACACCTCATATGTGTATCTCGGATTCAAAGGTCGGTTACCATAGTACACCTCATATGTGTATCTCGGATTCAAAGGTCGGTTACCATAGTACACCTCATATGTGTATCTCGGATTCAAAGGTCGGTTACCATAGTACGCCTCATATGTGTTTGTCGGATTCAAGAGGTTAAGTAAACAAGATCAAAATAGAACATCAAAGATACGGACAATACAACATCTAGTGAATTGAGTGAGTGAAAATATAATTCATAATTTAATTTCAATATTTCAAAGTACAAATGAAGTAATAGATTTATTATGTTGTATGTGCTGTGCAGTCATGTCACATGCATGTTGGTTTGATTGTGTTTAGGTCAGGTGCATTTCAGGGTTTAGGTTTGGAGTCTTTGGGAGTTTGGGGTTGGGTTGGATTTCATTTTCAATAATTTTGATAGTATAGTTTTAGTTTTTCATTTCACTGCATAAGATTTTAAGATATTAACATTTACATTTTATTTGTATTTTCAATTTTTACATAATTTTTGAATTGCAAAACTTCACATTTTAACAATTAATTTAACATTTGATTTGACATTGATTGGCTGTTTTTAAGATTAATCTAGTCAGAGTTTTAAACGTGTTCTACCTGCTACATAAACAAACTAAATGAAGATTAATATAACAAATCCAAAATCACGATGAAATAAACATTTGAACATTAAAATTATTGAGGTTTTTCCCTTATTCATTATTATACATATATATACAATAAAATAAATGTATTGTATGCGTATTGTTGATTGTAGAGAAAAATAAAATAAAATATGATCAACTTGAGGACAACAAAGAGTTCTACGATTTAAAAATGTTGAAAGCTGCAGTTATTTTCAAAAACCTTTCATTTGACATAACCTCTTACAGCAAGGCAGATAAAAATAAAATTCGATAGAATTTTATGCAGAATTTCTCCTTGGAGATTCAACTTTAACTGCCTTGCTCTTACAGCGCCCGTTGTCAAGCGATCTTGGATTTACTGTTTATCTTATACGTGCATTGTTCATTTTGTTGTTTCAGGAACGTATAATTAATGAGGACCCCAAGGTCAGGAGGTCAAAACTCCCCCTCCGTGTCATCAGCATCGTCCACCATCCATCAACAGCCTCCACGAAGCTCCCGTCGACAACAACAGCCGTCCCATCATTTGAATCATCACCAGCGATACCACTTCAATAATTTGGATCCAGGAATGCCTGTAAACGTTTGGGGCATCGACCGTCGCGATGTGTGGCGAACATGTTTCTGCTTTCACGTCAGGACTGTTACGATATTCATTGGAGTTTGGCACTTGGTAATTGAATCATTGATTCAAAGCATGATCATGCGAATTACGGAAATTATTCTCAGAATTTTCAAATAGACTATCTTATTTTGATTTCAGATGGTATACATTCTCTGCCTGTCATTCATCGCGGCCATGTTTATGTATGAACCTCGACCTGATCCGATGCTACCAACTCCGGTGAGTAATACCGATAAACAACTGAACGAGGACATAATTTACGAGGTTGGATTTTTTACAGCTTTATTTCTTCTTGTATATAGTTTTTTTTGTTTTAAAGACTGAACTCTAACAAGTTCATTCTATTCTGATCCTTCAAAAAAATAAAACTGATTCACAATGGATTGCTCATAGATTCCAAGATCCGATGCTTTAACAAGCGACAGGTCAGAACATCCTCGAGCCCGCTTAGATGCTATACGGAATGGACCTTTTAATTTTCCCATGGAGCCAAACAAGGCAAACTCTCGTAAGCCGGAACTTTCATAAAAAATTAGCATGGCTATATCGTATCGTAATTCGCGGAATGTAAATTTTGTTTGATTTAATGTATTTTAGAAGTCGTTCTCTTGACTGTGTGCAACATTTTGATCACTCTCCTGATGGTATACGGTGCGGTGCGAGGAAAACCTTCGTATCTCATGCCGTTCTTCGTGCTTCGGGTTTTTGATTTCTGCATTTTCTGGTAAGCGTAATTTAATCGAGCGCATGAAATTCCAAACTTAAATTTAACGTCTGAACCTAACGTCGTAATCTTTGTTTCCAGCCTGACGATGGTTGGCTACTTTTCGTACCTCCCAAATGTCACAGAAGGAATAATGAACACACATTGGCTCCCGTTCCGTGATTTTTTCTTAAATATGGACCCGCAATTACTGTCGTTGCTGACGCTGGTTGTAATCGTTGGTGCTATTGCGGTCAAAGCTTATATAATCGGAGTTATTTGGAATTGTTACAAGTACTTGATGCTAAGGAACTCTGTCATCAGAACAGTGATTGCATACAGGTACTGATAATTTCATGTTAACTGCCCAGGCAGGTTCAATAGACGTTCATAAACAAAAATATCATAAATAGATAAAATTTATTAACACTCATATGATTGTCCCTCATAAAACTTAAATGTATTATTTATATAGGCATGATGGAACGGACATAATGGGGCTACAGCACCAAAATCTGTTACCTGACTTACCAGACTACGAAACGGCTGTCAATGATCCCAGGTACGCCAAAAAACCACCATTGGATACAGCTTCGGCGTCCGCATCCAACAATCATGGAAACCCTGTATTGGGGGCAGCAAATATCACAGTGCCACCTCCACCACCATACAGCGTTGCTATTGCTGCAGAGCCTCTAAACTTTAACTTCCCTGTACCTACTACTTTGGAAAACTCAACTTCACAAGACCATGCCCAGCAATCCGCACAGATTTCTCATGAACAAGTAGCAAACGAAGTTGTTGATGTTGACATCTCCACGGCGCCGGTTCGTGTTCCTGATCTGGCTCAATCAGATTCGTCTGCTGCATCAATTGAACTACCTGTCTCTGTTTGTCAGCAGATTGAAGTTGCTCCTGCCACTTCCATTGATGCTCAGCATCCGTAAAAACACATTAATATCCTCCGCTCTGGCCACCGACCGACCGTAGTAATACAATAAATAACCCAGAAATCAATATCGTTTTCCTCGCTGATACTAGACGACTTCTGACTTTCATTAATTCCTATCTGCACACCTATATCGATAAAAGATAGGCGTCACTATGCACGCAATAAATTGTGTATGAAACACGAGTTAATATCTGTCAGCAATGAGCAATGTTCTGAAATATAAGCAGAATCTATATATTTTGATGGTGTGGATGATGTGCTACAAGGCTAACTAACTTTGATTTTGTAGAGTAGGGATAAATGACGCGGACCTCTGACTGAATTTATATATGATTTACCTTGACATTTCATACTTACACATACACACATATTACACTAATTGCAATAGCTTCAGCAAGCATTGGACATTGAAACTTATATAAATCTATACTGTGTTGTCAACGCTATTTTGAGACTTGAGTTGCATTTTAAAATTCGACAGATTTCGAATGCTACGAACACAAGAAAAGTAACAAAACCATGATCCTTGTCATGTTGTCATTCGACAACAGCGACTATGCCAAGGAGCACGGCAAAGGAAAATCCTGGACAACAGCGTGGAAATATTAACTTAAACTACTGTCTGATAATCATGTGTAAATGTAAATATGATGTTTATCTAATCTAAAGTAGGATCGGAAATACTATATAGTAAAGATGAATTTATTTAACTGTCCTCATACGTGATGATGTTATCATGAATCGCATGGGCCAAATTGTCTTTCTTCCATCTACCTTACGACACGACTTAACAGTTTATGTTAAATTATTTTCGGCACTAGTTTAATCATTTAATGCATCTACCTTTAATATCAATTTTAGTATTTTGTAAGACTGTTTGTTTGGAAACCAGGACGCAATAATTATTACAAATTACAAAGGAGTATACGTTTATTATCCAGGACTTGAAAAATTGAATTAGCGGGTTTGGATAACTGGTACTTTTCGTGTTTTCGTTATTAAAGTTACCGTTTATTTTGCTCTAATAGAACTTCCCAATTCTTCCAACGTCGATGAACGCTTTAATACAAAATGGAAACTACTAATCAATTGACAGGGATTTTAGAATTTGTGTACATTTTGAAACCAGTAGACTTATAAGTATCAGTGATGGGCGAACCAATACAAGCATTAAAGTCATTCAACGACGGGAGGAGAGAGCAAAATCAACAATACGAAAAACAAATGTAAAATACGGTCGTAGTAAATGTCAGGAATTGGTGCTTCACTGATTTTCCATTACAACATCGGAATTGACTGCCGCAGCCGCGACAGTATTATTTTGACAGGATACTTGATTAAAAAGGCGGCTCTTAATAATTTGTGTCATTAATCCATGAATAACTTCTATGGTGGTTTTGCATGAGTCTTTGGTGGCCTTTGAAAGCTTATCTTCTCCTTTCTTCTCGTGTGGATCACTTCCGATAATTATACCACTTCGGCCCAATGAACTTTCAGACTGTTCCAACTTCTCCGACAAATCAAATATCTGGCCAGTTGTGTAGTCGGCATTCTAACAGAGTTAAAATCATGAGTGTATAGTTGAGCCAGTTAAGTGTAATAAATGGCAAAACAACTTTAGCACAAGAATACTATATATGATTCCTTACTGTAAGAAGACTTGTAGAACTCAAAGTATTGACCCAGTACTTGTTCCACAGAGAATCCAAGAGACGACGGTCAAGCGACGATTTAAAATAAGTTACGTCAAGGGCATAGTAACTTTTACAGTGAACGCCAAAATCCTCTATCTTGTTCAGGGGAATGGTTTGGTACTCTGACGGTTCTTCGTTTGGTGGTTTGTAACCCTATTATCCAAATAAAACTGACCGGTTTTGACACTAGCAAACAAGGAATTTTAGAATTCCATACAATATATATGTATAGGTGTTCTGTGTACCTTTGGGTAAGTACGAAAAGCTCCAAGGCATACTTTACCAGCTGAGATGGTCCTAGTTGGATCCACAACGATAGCCACAAATGGTTCCTGGTAGTTTTGATTCAGCATTTGAGTCGACACATCGATACCTGACAACCAACATCCGTATCCTGGATGCGAATGATACCATCCAATGGCATTTTCCAGCCTGCCAACCTGGATACATATAATTAAGATGGTAAGGTTATTTAAAAGGTATTTATATTTGTTTGTGAGTATATTGTGATTGTAATTTTTGTTTACCAATTTTGCTGCTTCAATATATGCCGTCATATACTCGTAAGCCTGAGCTTGAGCATTGACCCGAGTTTCCGTCCCTTCTACGGGGAGAGCAAATGAATCCATAACAAGCATAGTATTGCCGTCGACCTGGGACAATTAAAGTTTTTATTCAGGAAGTAAAATTTTGTTGGTTAATCTTTTAAGTATCCCAATGACTAACAGACCAGTGACCAGGGATAAATAGAAGAGCTAAGGAACTAATAATATTCCAAATGTTTAAAAACAAACATAAGTTACCTTTCCAAGCAAAAGACCCATCACTTCCAAAGTTCCTCCAGATCGGGCATGCATCACCATTTTTAGCAAAGCGAGAGCGGATATCTTTATATCCTTGAAGAAATGTGGACTAAACAAACAACATCAGGTGTTAAATAAATAAGCTCGAATATTAGCCAGAATGCTACATATTAATGACTAATGTAACGTTTCATAAAAAAGTACGGAAAATGAACTTCAAACTTACTCTCTTTCCCAAGGTTTAGTCGTAAGAATGTCTTGTTGTTGTTTTCGATCGTAGCGATAGATTTCATCAATCGTTGACACCGTATCTATATTGTTTGCCATCTCCCACGTCTTCTGTGCAATCGTTGCCTGAGAATCCCCGCCAGCCGGTCCTGCCGCGTTACCACCGCTCGCCATGTTTTTTATGGATTGGTTGATCCTCTTTGCTTTGCTCTTTAATTATTAAACAACTTCATTCTTCAAACCACAAACGTAAAAAAAAAATTACAATTCGCAGAGAGAGTCACTCGGTCACTCCACACTCAGTCAATTCAATACACAATACGAACAATTAACGATTACGGAACTAATGAATGATGAAATAAAGGACAAAGGAACGAATCTGAATTGAATTGTGAAATTGTGATTGAAACATTGGATGTTAGATTAGACTCATTTCACATTTTGCATTTATTTGCGACTTTTTGACTATAGATGCAATACCAAATATTGTATATATGGCATATGAATTGAATCAATTGAATGCTAAATACCGACTCTGCTCTTATGCATTATGTCTTATGTCTTATGATGGCACCTTTGGCAAATTCATTACATATTATGCAATATTGGTTATATCTTGTATGTTGTATGTGTTATGGATGGTTTGATTTTGATTAGTACTTTGATTTGTCATTGCGATTGATTGATCGTTGATCTTACCGTATGCCGTACTACAGGTCGTTGAAGTTGAAATTGTGAATTGAAAATGTTGAAATTAATGCTGAATGCTGCTGAACCTCAGACTCAGACCTTGTGCCAGTCGCCAGTTCACAGTTTGCAGTTCACAGTGTGAAATTGAATTGAACAGCAACGGATGCGATATGCGATGAAGCTAGCGAATCAAACATAAATTCAATTCACAATTTGCAATTAATTATGAATTAAAAATTCAATTCGAAGAAAAAGAAATGCTATGTGAAATGTGAAATGATGAATATCTTGTAATTAATTATTGCATACAAACAATCAATACAATGTATAAGTTCAATGTTCAAATTGAAGTTCCAACTTCATTCAATCAAACCAAATCAAATTCCATCTGAAATCAAAGAATCAAAGTTTGATTATCAATCAAACCTTTTACTTTTACCGTACCGGAGACGGAGAGTGCAACTCCAAAAATTAGACAATGAAGTTTGAATTTGTTTGAAGGGACGAGCAGGGAATAGTCTCTCTGAAGGGTTTGTAGCAAGCCAATTGAATTTCTCATTTTGCCCATCTTTAGCTTGGGCTTATGATGTTGGATTGGCCGAATTTCAGTAAGCCCAAGCTAAACCGAGGGTAGAGTGAGACAAGACGAGACATTATTGCATTGCGTTAGGTCATTAGGTCCGGGTCCGTGTATGATCGGGGTCGGGAACAGGAAGTCCTACATTACGTTGAGAGAAAATTGAATTGAAAGTTATAGTCCTACGATCGTAGTTGAGTTAGGGAATAAATTTCGCAAAGCCGAACTATTAACATTCGATGAGTTGGCACATTAAAAAATTAAAACAGTAAATTTCATAGTTAGAGTTTCAGACGTATTATGGACACACATGATATTTACTAGTTTGATTTGATATCATCGTTTCCAAAAGAATTGACTTTCGTTCGGGAGCTTCCAAATCTAGGGCTAAGGCTAAGCCGGCTAGGGAGGGAGGCACTATATAGGGAGGTTTGGTTTATTATTATTATTGATCTAAATCTAACAGCGCTCGTCAAAACGCTTTCTTTGTTTGTTCTCGTTAGTTGTTTTTCGAAAATCCGAAATTAATCATCTGTCCTCCAAAATGGCGGATCAATGAAAAAAATTGCTGGACAATGCATTATTAATGTATGAATGTATGTATCAGTCCATTCCACTTCCATTGTAAATGGAAACGCATCTTCTCAGTTCTCATACTTCTCATCGCGCCCAGCCAGGTTCAATACAAAACCGAAAGATTTACATGTTTTTGTAACTACATGCAATGATGATATGACATTTCTAATGCTGATTCATAACAAGCAGATGAGGCATTCATTTCCTAAACGGGTTCTGAGTAGGTACTTAAATGTAATGCTTCGTGTTTACTTAATTAGAATTTTAATTGTCCGGTCTTTATTCGTTCTGTAGTCCAGATAAAAGATCATCAGGCATATATAGAATATGTTTATACCTCGAAGTAGCCGTAGAGAATGGATTTGCTTCTTATCTACTTCCTTAAAATACGATTTAAAAATACTTGGTTATGAATACTCTTAATAGTATGAATTGTATTCATATTTACATATTGTGTAATGTTTTGGCTTCTTAAATTAAAACGTTTTAAAATTTTGACACATGTGATTCACTACACCATTGTATTGACAGAACAACGTTTTACATTTTTTTTAATCTGTTTAGTTTTATGCTATTATCAAATCCCCGTAGTCGTACCACCCCTGACCCCCGCTTCCAAAAAGCTGACGTTCGAGTTCTTTACTTCAACTTTGTTCATCATCATCTCACAGAGCAGAGGCGTTGCCTATGATTTGTGCCATTGCATTGCCAAATTGCCATTTGCCATAGCATCCATCTGTGATGTCTGTGAATACAAAATGATGAGGGCAGGTTGCCTCGTTGTAATTCTTGTGCAAGTAAGTTCTTGTAACGTTGTAACAAGTAAAAAATGACCTTCATTTTTATTTATTTCCGAAATACTATACAGATATTCGCATTACAGTTAATTTAGTTAAACTTGAGATTCTCGTTATTCGAATTTGCGAATATTTTTAAATAATGCTTGATGTCGGTACGGACGATGTACTAATAATAGACTACATATGGCCATGAACCAGAACCATTTTTACAGCTTGATAGAACATAAAAATTTCATGGATCAAAACATTTAACGGGTTTTAGAAAATCGTGGATTTTCTATTAAATTAGTGCTTTGAATTTCAAATACATCTATTCTATGTTTTCACTTTCACATTATCCCAAAATCCCAATACATTAATGGACTAAACACAATAACGAAAACGTTTTTCAATAATGAATCATGCCTCATGAATTAATCGAGGTTCTTAAATTTCAACTTTAACTAATATTACAAAACAAAGGAACGTAACTGCAAGTATTTTCTTACTGGGTACCACACGGCAATTAATAACGACGATTGGTTCATATAAACTTAATATCGACACACGGTATTTCTTGAACGCAAATAAAAATTCATGTAACAAATCTTATGAATAGTGGTAGCGATAGCCTATTTAGTTCTCTAAATGTATCCATTTCTCACAGATAGTATCACATACATTCTAAAAAAATAACTAAAAACATTAAGTTCTATTTCTTGGTGTAGTTGAGTGCCAGACTTGTTTAAATTAATTGTTGAATAATAGAATCTTCATTAACTGCTCAGTTCGGTACTGTATGTACTCTGCTTAAAGTTAACCCCATGTTTCTCAGTTTCTTAATATTGAAATAATAAAATTATGATCAATATTTTGACAATTTTTCTTTTTACTAATACGACCAATGCAATCATAACAAATTATTAGTTAAACAATTTTAACTATAGGATAATTCTTCTTCTAGTCTATAAATTTCAATGAATCTTAAAATTTTAGCAGACTAGAAAAAATACGTTGAATGGTATCTTCAATAAATTGTAAATGATGGAGGATTCCTTAGCGTTGTTCTCATTCTTCAGATTCCATGAGCTCAGGAACGGTTTGGTCATGAGGGGTTAAAGCGTTCTGTTGCTCCTGTTGCCTTGCTACTCGCCCCAAGACTTCGGCTCGACAGAGAGGATTTGGAAATATCGACAAAAGACTGGTAGGAACGAGGCGACGAAGTGAGACGCAAACAGGACAGTCCGACTTGATGCAATATTTCCAATGAATTAAGATTTGTCTTGAGGACGCACAATGAGTTGAGCCACAATTCCGTCCGGTTTTGCACGTATTCAGGTGAAGGAGAACAGTCTTCATTAGTCCACAAAACGGGACGTTACACTGATTTCCAATCAATAAATCGGAAACGTCAGCATTTTTTCAATAGGTTACACACGATTTGTCAATTATTTCTTGCATTTGATTTTAGGGTAAATTACCTGATGAGTGCTTTCTCCTCTCGCAGTACTGGTGAGATCTCTTCGTCTACAGACGATGGCATGGAGCAGGATTACTAATTGTTTCCTTATCAGTAGCCTCTTTTCTTCAACTGACCTCTCGACAACGGGGAGTGGACAGGATCTGGACTTCACAGGAAGTCCGAGTCGCTTAACTGGTGCATTTGGCCCCGGTGCGGTTGACGATATTCTAGGAGACGACGAAGGTAATGAGATCGACGGAATATTAACTTTCCCCAGTCCACTTTTCCCTGCATCTGGTGTTCCAACGGGTTTTTTCATTTTTCGGCCGGGTTTCTGAATTCAATATCTGAAAGACAAAAGAGGTAAAGGTTTTAGGTTGAATGATGTTTTTTTTAAGAAATCTTAAAATCAGCCTGAACATTAAAATATTGGCTGTTTTATTTTATAGAAACACAAGAACATGGCTTGCAGTTGCGATGAAATGAAGTGGCTCAGTTAGAAATGCTACATTCAAAGTGTGTAAACGTTTCGTAATACAAGTATTAAACTACACAGATCTTCTCAGAGTGCCCCAATACGACACAAACGTAGCTTGTAATCAGAGTGAAAGTCGTCGAGTATGAAAAAGCTTGATCAGGAAATACAGGATCTCGTTTCGAGGTTTCATTCGCCGATTTGCTGAGCCAGTCTGACTAGCAACCACTCAGCGTTCAGCATTGCTCACTCACTCTTTTTCATACTTTCTTTGCACTTTTCACGTCTACCTGTCAGGCTTGTCGACGTTTTATTGCATCACCAGCTGCCTCAGTTTATGACATTTTTTAAAATGACAATGCATTTTAGGATTTTGAGTGTCAATTTCAATCCAAATTACATTACAAATTAAAATTAATTTAAGTTCCGTATCATTTTAGACTGGTTAAAATTTTGTTTTTTTTAGTATTAAACTGTTTAATTAAATGATGGTATACGTAAGTATGAAGTAAGAACGTAAACTATGTATACATCGGTCATTCATTGGTCGGATTTGTCATACCAGACCACTTAAATTAGGGTTTTTGCACTTTTTAAGTACCCACTGATGACTGATGGCAGATCATAATTCAAATACAAAACACAAAATACAAAATACAAGTATAGTACATGCAAATTACTAATTTGTACTAATTGCAAATTAAGAACGAAGATATCGAGTATCGAGTTATCGAGTAGTAGTACACTCAAACGCATCAACGACAAACGATACGGATACAGGATACAGAATGATGAATGGCAAATTAATATGTAATAGTGAATAGGAATGGGATTAAATTAATTCAATCAGTTAAACTTTAAGCTTACCGTTTTATCCTCTTATGTACTTGGCTTTGTACTTTGGCTGAAGGAACGTTTAATATTTTACGGTTTACTGAATTTTAGCATACAAAATAAATTCAATTGGTCAATAGTTTATGAGATTTTAGTTTTGTCTCGTAATCCTCGGCCAGGAAGGAGTCCGGTATAAAATCCACTTCACACTTTGCACTTACTTGAATTAATCCTAAATCCAACTCACACCAGATTTGCAATGTCTTTTCGTTTGCTTTCACTATGTGCTATGTAGTAACTTTAATGCACAAAGATATAATTTATCGCAGCAGACAGCAACCGACTTTGTCACAAATATCCTAATTTTAATTAAATCGCCATTATTGATGAGACCTCTAGATCAACAGTTTTGACTGCCCTATTATAAATCACCCCCACCACAGAGTTCCTAGAACATCCACGAACTAGATTAGATTAGAGATTGATATTTATCTTAATTTAAAATCAAACAAGATATCCGACCTCCGACCGGCTTGAGTTCAAGATTGACAATGAATTCGGCTCACGAATAAGTCTCCCTTTTTAAGTCCTCAGGGTAAAAGGTACAAAATCAAAACAAACCCAAACGCATGAATTCCGTTTGGATGACAGAACGCAGTTTTTACACTTCAACTGAACGTAATAGCTCTAAATTGTCTATGAAATTTATATCTAGCCCTTGTGCTATATACGGATTTAGAATCGATCCGGAGTTCAAACTTCAAATGCAGATATCGAGGAGATGGGAATAAACATAGGGTTCTGGCTTTGGAGTGTTTGGAGATGCAGATGAGAACTATTCTGAGCTGACAAGAAGGCAAATGGGAATCACCTCATATCCCATGAACAAGATACGTGCCCAACAAACCAGTCGGCAATCACACCATTCCTAACATTGATGCTGAGACCTTCTATATAACGTACATGTTGTTATATTTTTATTGGGAGGCGGATATCTCAGATATACGTGATAAAATTACGTTCGCTATCCAAACTACAGTATTACTCATAGTGAGTGATTTACAACGAAACGAATAACGTTGTTGTCCTCGTATTATGGTCCCCCTGATTCGTATTCGTCGTACTGCTATTTCAAGTGTTACAGTATAGCATCAGACGAAAATTGAACAAAAACTCGAGCTTTGCTGACGAAAATTGCGTAATGAATGGCGTGAGCCCGAGCCCAGTGTATACGATTCCACATCTCAATAGATGCATGCACTTTATTCATGCTTTTTTATTTTATAACAACAATGAAGAGTAGACTATATCAAACTAATGCTCACGTACATGTATCGTATTCTTATCTCGCGTTCTGTTCTGTGGTGCATAGTCTGCATAGGAAGATGTTCATTGGGAAACGTCATCGTTTTCATGAGATGTGGTGACGATCCGAACTGGTTGAGTGTAGTAATGCAAACGCTAAAGGGATGTTGGCATTGTCAAACCGTTAAGATTTCTTATGGTCGGTATTGTAATCGTAAATTGTAAATTTTGGATATCTTAATGAATGCTAGGCGAAGGAATGATTTCAGGTTTTATAGTCCCTGTTTTTGGAGAATGCGGATGGGGTCTTTTTGTGTTCCTGATGTCAAAAATATACTATACATGCTGGGGGATTTAATTTAATTCGTCGGATATTTGCAATTGCAATGTTATGTGACAAACGAACGTTAAATAAAAATAGTGAAGAAAATGTAATATTAATAGCCATATTAGTATGATGAAAGAAATCAAGTGATGACGTCATTTTAAAATGCTGCACTCATTTAAGAAGGACAAAATCGTTTACGAATAGTAAAGTACTCGTTCATACTTCTCGGTACTAATGTACTGATGTCCAGCTTCTTCCGTTTGATTTATCATTCATTTAAATTTGTAGATTAAAGGTCAGTCATTACCGCAAGCTATGAATGCCTAGATAGACCCAAGGAGACTCTTCAAGACGCGTTATGGTTTGATTCAGATTACAATTTTTGGAAAATGTTTTTGAAACAAACATTATAGCGCTCGTACGTGTTATTGTTATTTTCGAGTAATGATCGATCGTCGTGAGTTGACATTAGATGGATTATCAACCTGTGAATGTTATGTTGTCAATGTGCAAATTATTCGATTTTGATCAAGTCAGGGCTCATGTACACTCACGTAAGCAAGTTACACTTACGCATTTACTTTCTCATGAGACTTTCTGGATAGCTATAGAACATTTTTTCGTTTTCCTTTCTGTTTGACACGGATCTCATTGATTTTTAAGTTGTACAGAGGATTCATTAATTTAAATGCAATTGTTATAGTTTACTTTGGTTATAATTTACCTTCATCAAATGGTAAAAATTTAACTATACGGACGAGTAAATCCATTGAAGTCGTATATTTCATCTACCCTCATTCATCTGAATCTGAAAGAAGATATGCCTGAAACTCGGAAGATGCGTACGTGCGTGTGGTTGAGTTTCAAAGGGGCTGTATTTTAGTACATAATTAAGCTTACACGTACGTGCCAAGAACCACGGCGATGGAATGCGTATCCTTCTGCTATTTGTTGTCTTGAGTCTTGAGATGATTTTTCCTTTTTCAACAGGAATTCCATTCATTAGCAGGTAGCAGTATTTGTGACTCATCTGCAGGTAGTCGACATGAAATAGGATATTTTGACTGTTTGTCTTAAAATTGGTGGAAATAATCCCTTTTAAAAGAACTGTAAACATCCCTTTCCTAGAAGATCCGATCTTTAACTTTATAAGTAGGTATTATGTTTCGTTCGTTTCTTTGCTTAACTGCGGATAAGGTATTTCTCGACAATAGGGATTTATTCATTTCTTCCAGACCAAACCTACTATCATTGGTTCTATTTTTCTATGAAATATTTAGACTTTATCTCACTGGAATGTTCTCCAGAACGTTTCGAAAAGCGTCGAGTTTATGCTGATGAAATCAGGCCAGACATCAAGATAATATAGGTACAATGAGTGAAGCTTCAACGACAATTTAACGACAACGGTTCGATCTTTTATTGATGATTTTCAAATAGGCTTAGATTATTTAAGTTTACCATTATTCCCTTTGTATCCCTAATTTGGTTTCTTGTAATAAGCTAATTAATGTTTAAAATCAGTAATTAATGAATTAGTGTTCGATATCAGTTGTCAATTGTGAATTACATTACAACTACGCATTATGGAACGTTTAGTGTGTATGAGACACGTCTATTCATCTATTCAGTTGCCAGTATAATCCTTGGCATTTTTGTAAATTTTGATATGGTTTACTTTGATGACTGATTTCGATATAGAATACCATAAACCCTGAAATGGACGCACCACGATAGCCGCGGAAGTACAGGCCCCCCTATTTGGTAAGTTTAGAGGTATTATAAAGATTTACAGTAATAATAAAAATTTATAGTGCCAAACATTGAAACAACAACGAATAATTTATTAATAGATGTTAAAGACTTAATGTTTCTCCGTGCATAATTATTACACCATCCTTGCAAGGTTATCAATATTTATTTAGGTACGAACAGGTTGAATAGGATCTGTTTATTTATGGTTGTACGCCAGCTTGTTTTAATTTTAAAATACTACGGCCCTGTTAATTTATAGCCAAGCGTAAGATCCGAGTTCCGATAAACACGGTCGTTCATTATCCTGGCAATTCTAATTTAGATTGGCTTTGACATGGAAAAATGTAATCGGTACGTGTCTATTTCTGTGAATTAAATATTTTCTGTTTTATAACTGATGACCTGATAATCACTAAATACGTTTGGTCAATGCGCAATTATATCAGAGAATATTTAATTGAAGTTCACAGATGCACAGAAAACGGAATACCGCAAGTTAAGGTCAAATCACTCATAACTTTTTGCTAATTCTATATACAAAACCTGTCCAAACATCAATCTCGAGCTCATAGACATATATAAGAATATATATATATATATATATATATATATATATATATATATATAGGTTATCTATTTCTGTGATCGAGCTTAACTTTAAATGTCTTATCTAAATCAATATAGTCGATGATAGCATGACCAGATAGACTGCCGTTGTGAAAGATCACGTATCTTCAACTTATGCGTACTAACTCCTAAATGGCGAGACTCGAGCGTAACTTCGATAATGCTAATATTTAATATTATTATTATTATTGGTGAAATAAACCTGAGCCTGTAATGCAAGTAAAATGTAAGTGAGGTTTATAAGAAGTACTGGAATTGTGTTCCCGTATCTCCTCGCGGTTCAATTATGCAAAATATTATGGTCCGATATTTTGATCAACATATGAAGAATATCATAGTTCCAGATAGTTCCAGTGTAATTGGCTGAGAATGTTTGTTTGGTCTGGCGTGACTTTTTCCAGTGTATTACTTTAGGCAGAAGCTGCATTATAACAACGTGTAAAACATAAGACTGGGCAGTTCAAAACTCTAAATGCAGATCTCTCATGACTCTCATCCATTCATTTTTAGCGAATGAACTAGGAAGCGTTTAAACTTGTATAGCCAAGTATTCACAAATAGGTCAACGTTAAGTATTTATCCAGACTTCTTATTAAGAATTATAATAGTCAATAGCTAAAATTCAGAAGAAATGACAAAGTAGCAATGAGTACTCATGTTTTTAGTCTTCCTAAAATATATGCTCGACGAAAAATAATTAACAAGGCGAACTTTATAAGTTAACCATTAAAACAAACATCAGTTAACCTAATTGTTATCTTGTTCCGCTAAAACCTTAGTTAAAATTAACGTGTTAACTGGAAATTATAAGCCTTCCGGAGTAACCCTAATAACTCCACCTTCGTATTCTTTCCATGTTAACTTCCCGTATTATGACTATTATGAGGTTTGAAAAAATATTGATCCGGGCTACTTAAAACACTAAAAACTCGATCACTTAACATTTTAAAATAATATGAGGTCCTTACTATGTATCGAAACGTAAATTTCGGCTCATGGTTAGTGGTTATACTTTGTAATTACAATATGTAAACATTTTGAATATTTATTATAATTATGATTAAATATTAAATGACGCTTTCTGAGTGGATATCGTAAAATAAAATGCATCCGCTCATAGACAAGGGTCATTCGAACATAAGATTCGTGCATGGCGTCAACATCAACAATCTTCAAATTATATTTACACTTCAATGTTGTTTTTCTTTTGAAAGCGAAATATGGATTCCGAAAACAACCTGACATGCATAACAATTTAACGCTGATATTGCAGTTTGCAGTTAGGATATATTTTTATTGCATCTAATCTCAATTTTTGATTTTGAATAAGGGTAATCGCCTATTACTAAATCGGTTATTTCCTTTGGATCTTTTGAATTTAGCTTTAACCATAAAAAATGGTGTAGAATTTTAGTTAGATCTAGTAATATTGCCAACATGCCGAGCAATCACTTGAAGTCCAGCCCAAGTTTCCTCAGCCGTCGGAATGATCTGATCTGCTGGCAAAACGAATCCATACATCCCCTCATCCCGGAGTTCAATAGTATACACATATTTGAATCCACCTTCACCTTTAGCCCAATCTCGACTTGATCCATTTGACGGGTCTACACGAAATCACGTAGATTAACATTGCAATGCCATCATTTTGAAAGAATTTAAAGAATTGCGGAAGCAAACATATTTCTTACAAAGAATTTGAGCTACATTCCCAGTCAAGTAATAAGTATTGTGAACAGCCGTCAAGGCTGCTACTGCCTTATCTGATAAGTCTTTCTACAAATCAAAAATATAGATGAATACATTTCAGAGATTCTGATGTCCCTAAGTTCAACTTTTGTAATATTCATGTAGATCAATATTTTACCAATTCTTGGAAATCGTCTGGAAGCTCAACGGCAGAGTAACCATAAGGTGTCATCCAAAGCTGTTCACATTAAATTGTAATCATTAATGTCACAATTTATAAAAAAAAATGTTTTCGAATATATTTTCAATCCATACTTGACTGTAGCTATGAAGTGTAATAAAAACACTCCAGTTGACTTCATCCTTTTTGCTCAGAATAAACTCCTTCAGAGCATCTGCTTCCGGCTCAGAATACGCATTCGGTCCACGATAAGTCAAACTGCATGGGTTGTCGCTGCTCCCGGAATCCTCTCCGTAATGGAATCCGAAGTTCCTATTGTTATCAACCCCAATGCAATTCCCAGTATAGTTTCCGTAATTGGATCGAGTTTTTCGCCAAAGTCGATCAGTGTTATGGGAGAACTCATAACCGTCAGGGTTGACCATTGGGGCAAAGTAGAAATCAACGGCATCTAAAAGATCTGTATAATTTCCGGAATTCGTGACGAGTTCATTGATGATGTACGTTGCTGTCGATGTAGAAATCCATTCTCTTGCATGAATTGCTGAAATAAAGGATCAATATTCTGTTTGAAATGAATTCATCATGGAAAATTAATAATAACTTCTGAAATATCTTTTCAATAGGTCAAGCTGAACAAAACATACTGGCATCGATCCAAAATGCTGGTTTCCCTGACCCTCCAGTTGATATCTTGTAAACACTAAGAGGTCTGCCTTCCGTACTCGTTCCATAGGTTTCCATACTGATTTGCTCGGAATGAGAAAATGTTAGGTTTCCCAACCATTCGTTAATCTGGTTTTAAACATGAGTTCCTTTCAATTCGTATTCGATAGATAAAATCTTATACCGTAAATCCAGGTTTAGTTCCCCGTGGGATTGGGGTTTATCAAACCATCCAATAAAGGGATGACCTGAGAGGCTGACAGTCTTTTTTGGTTATGGTTGGTAATAATAATTAATGAAGTATACTTAAAATATCTCTTCTTATTGAGAAACTATTGGCGTTTGGTCAATTTATAGAGGTTTTTTACATTTCTTTTCAACATTTTTGTGGATTAAGATAAAAAGGGATTAATTTCAGGGGATACCTTTTTCAAACCTATATATGAGCGATATCATAAGCCCTCCAAAAGAGTGTCATTGTTTGGGGTCTTTTAAGTTCTAAACCAGGATTTACGGTTTCACAGCAATTCAATATTCATATGAAAATTACAGTATCCAGTGTGTGATACTCATCCCAGTCCATGTCTTTGGATTGCCGAGATCCGGATTTTACTCTTTGCGTGGAAACTAGTCTATTTTAGACGCATAAGTAGGATGGGATTATTAGTTTTTATCGTACAAATTTAAACTTAAGTTTTGAAATAATTTTAAATACGGTCTAAGTCTAGTTCAACTTACGCCTCAACATCTGATACCATTTCCGAAAATTTAATCTCATTCGCCGTCAAAATGTTTTGAACCCTCAAGGTATCTTCTGGAGAAACCATGATATCAGCCGCACTTTTGATGAGTTTTGGTCGCAGCCAGAAATCATGGCCTTCATTTTCAAGTGATTTTAGAACATCCAATTGTTGCTTTGTTGTTGCAAATGCTCGAATTACTTGATAGCTATAAAAAATCAATGCTCATCTTCACAACTCAAGAATTGATTCAAATACCCAAAGATTCAGATATTATACATAAACTGAATGATATCATTCAAACAAAGGACATTAATAAACCTTACCCGTTGTATGTTTTGATATCCCCACTTGCAGATGATACCATACCGAAACTGTTAAAAACAGTCCGATCAACGCGATTAGGAACCTCATGGTTTATATTGTTACAATTGAAAAAAATCAGTCACAGATTTCTAGATATCTGTAATTTATTTTTATTTTTTGTCCAATTTTTCGATCTGTTGCAACTGGATGGGGATTCACCTGTGACAGGTTTTTTTGGCTGCCCATCATCTTAAGTATAACGCAGAATCTAATCACGAAAATCCATTGATTATGGGGTCAAAGTACTCTACATTTATTCGATAATAATTACGAATTATAATAACTGTTATACTATTTGCCGTATAAATATTTTATCAGGATCACAATATCAACTATGGGCAGTTCTACTTATTAGGACTAAAATACATAAGCCTTCACAACAATTTTATCTGTGATTATTTCATGCACTCATTTAATATCAAATCAATCATTTTATGCCAATTACGGACGAAGGATGACTGATTGTAATATTTGCAGTGAAAACCGAACGATTCAATTCAACGACGAGAATAAACAACTTTTCGATTTATTTCATTAAGTTTTTTATTATAACTATTGAATATATATTTTACTGCTCCATTTTAATAAAAAAAAATTGTTTAGTAATAGGATACTATGAGACAAGCAGAAGTCAACATACTTAAGATTAAAACATAGCAGTCTAACATCTATTAACAATTTGTTAAAGCGGCTTGTATGTAAATGTTTGATGAGTAAAACAAAGTATATCCCAGACATAAATCCTCAACATGGAAATCGAGAGTGAAGTAAAAATATTATTCTTGAATTGTAAGCAATCATTCATGTAAAAAAAATTGGTTGGATGTTGGATTCCATGTACTTGATGTTAATGACATGTTCAGAGAATTAAGTGAAGGGCTTCCGAAGTTCCGACAGAGCCATTTTCCGCAATCCTTTTCTGCGATGGGAAATTAGTCAGAGTTTCAGACGTATTATAGAGACAAGTGACTCTAAAATAACGGGAAATGGACAAGAATAGATCTATAAATTCATGATAGTTCAAACTCAAAGGATTCGATATATCCGATTATTCTATATTCTCTAATCACAAAATGTACAAATGCCAGGAACAATCGATTTTCTTGAAAGGCCTTTGCAAACTTTTTAAAAAGCCGAAACTAAAAAGTTAGCTAGATTACTATACATACTATACAAAACAATTCTATGTGCATATATTATTATGAGTTAATTTAACTAACTAACTGCATATGAGGTAACTCCTGAACAGATAACATTGTCTGTTGCAAATGGCTTTTATTTGCATCTATCATAATCATAATTGAACTTAATTAGTCTTCCATACTACTCGATCTCTCTCTAAAAAACACAGCGTACACGATTAGAATCAAACTCTGAGCGTGAGAACGCGCCGCGCGGTCAACAAATGAACAAAGTCTGCCTTTATGATTTGTGATTTTCCTATTCATCGTCCATCGTAGTTATAAAACTTTACTATATGTCAGCCGTTTGTTGTCTCATACTTTGTATTGTGGTAATGAATTCAACATTTAGTTAAAGTGTAGTTTGGAGTGTGCTGTGCTTGAGCTGCCGATTGTTTGCGCATTTCCTCTGACTCTGACTGGACAGTGAAATCGGTGGCCTCGCGCTCCAAGTAAAACCCCGTCCTCCTCCGTCCTTGGTCTCTCTCTCGCTCATATATTAGACATGGCAGGTTTCCCTCGGAAACCCTGATCTCTAGTATATGTCTCTCGCTTTCTTTGGCCTCTCTTTGTCTACTTCTTTGTTTGCGAGTTGTGAGTTTGCAAGGTTGTACTAACACAAAAGACAACAAACTTCAAACTCTAAAAAACTTTATTTGATACAAGTACATAAGCTAGCTGGGCTGGAATTTGCAATTGAAAAGGAACTGCAAAAATACAAAATCTTAAGAGCTGTGAAGCTCTGAAGGTAATTACTTGAAATTCATAATTATAAAATAAAGGTTTAGATCAAGCTGAATGCAAAATGAAAAGAGCTGTCGTATTTGATATTCATATTATTATAAAATTTAATTTTACTGCATACTAACAATTTTTGTTTACATAAATGATACACATTTCAATTTTATAAATGCAAAATGTTTAAGTGTAATTGTGTAATGCACAATGCACAATGCCAGTGTACAATTGCAAATTGCAATGATGTTATCAATTCACAATTCACAATTCGTCGGTTAATTTTCAGCCAACAATAATGTGTATTTGTAATTGAAAATGAATGGCATCTCTAATAGTTGATAATATTTGTAATTTGTTAAACAATATATGTTATCAAACTTTAGTAACAGTAAAGATCGAAGATTGAAAACGATGGACCATCTGCCCGAGAATTTACAGGCCTTGTCTAAAGAAAATCCAGCTTTTTGGAAGGTAGTTTTTGATTTCTAATTTATTTGCAATCATTATTTAATCGGACTTATATCGGGTTTCCCCTTGCCCTACCCTAATTATGGTTTTTTAATCGATAATTATTTACAAACTCCTCAAACTCGTAGTTCTAGCACATGAAAAACTTCATTTATTTTTTGGTTATTCATAATCCATATGCCCATATCTTTCAATGTTGCAGTTTATTGAATTGTAGTTATTTTGTCGATCGATCGTTTGTTCTAGTCAAGTTTTAATCTCAAAACGATATTAGGATTGAAAAAAATATGGCAGTTTAACTCATACAATATATGCAATTTTAGATTAAGCCTGATGATTCTACAACAACAAAAAAATTGACACCTATCGCGATCGGACAACGTGGAGGTCTTCATCAAAAACAATTTCAAAATCCAAATGAATCCGAATCTGGCTTCCACTCCATTACCCTCCCCCCAAGCAATCTAAATCGCACAAAAAGTGTAAACAAAATAATTGAAAATGACGATTGGAAGATGGACAAAAAATTGCGGAGTGCTTTAGAAGCACAAGGTGTAATTCCGAAGGAAGCAGATATCGAGAAAATGAAAATTAAAGAGTTGAATCCACGCAGCGTTTGCTTGGAAAATGGACAAAAGTTGTTGCCAGAAGAAGAAAAACAAGTAGCGACTGGTTTCCGGAATGAAAATTATTAAAGGTATACCTGTCAAAGAAATCAGCCCTTTCCGCTTCTCAAGCAGGCAACGTTCAAAGACTGGGAATATTGCGGGGACAACCTATAAAAGGATGGGAATCTGATTGTTTCTTCAGGTTCAGGTCCAACATAGACTACTATTTTAAAAACCTGTAAGTTTTATAACATTTTTACTGTAGAGCTTGATATTTTATAAGGCCCTCATTTCGCATTGAAGGTACGCGTTTCAGTTTAAATAGTAACAAGGCCTCATAAAATCTTGCCCAACCGTGTTATTTTGCACCAGGTATAGTAATGCACAAATGATGGTCATTCTCATCCTGTTTCGCTCAGCTTAAATTGTATATCCCCAAATAAACGCCCGTGGGAAGCTAATTTTTTCACAGTCTGAAAGAAATGAGTCGAGTGTCAAGCTTAACAGTAGAAAAGTTCCAAAGGAATAAAGATACGATTTTTAGTATTGAATATAAAAAGTAAATCCTAGCAGTGTTCTGGATGATAAATGATAAGATGAATTTGAAGAATTATTACCAGCTGTGGGGTTTTACTGTATTTTACCTTTCGTATGCAGACTTAAAAGTACTTTAATTAAGCTTATCGATTTCCCATAAACAATATAATTCTTGAACTAAACATAATATATATGACAAATCCATTTCTTTTCCATTTCAGATTTGTCATTTACTAAATAACTAAATAATACAGATCTAGAGGAGGAAGCTGGAAGGAACGATGAGAATTTATGTGCTCTAGAAAGTGACGAAGAGTTACTTTCTGCGAGTTTGAGAACAAGAGAACGAGAGGAGAGATAGCGGAGAAAGTGGAGCTGAACGAAGGAGGAAAAAGTGAGGAGAAAGCAGCACAAGGGTTTAGTCGTGCGCCGAATGTTCAGGTGTGAACATTAACACATGAGCTCGGGTAGCGGAGGCGGACTTTTTTCATTCCTATTCAAATTTGGGTCTTCTCTCTGTCTCTCCTCTTCTATTCCGATAATCCGAATATTCAGTTCAGAGTTTCATAGTCGACTTGTTTTAGATCCACAGAACGAGTTTGAAGTGAAGAAGGCAAGAGTGTCAAATATATTTTATATACTTCCCATTGAAAGGGTTATCAATTAATTCGACCTCATCAGTCATCACAATTACGTCAGTTAAATGTACTTTTTATCTTTCCTCGCGCACTGTTGACTGTGTATTACATATTATTTTGTAAGTCTGAAGTCTTTTTTAGTTTTCGTTTGAATGGTCAATTAATTAAATTAGCAGTGTAAAGGATTTTTGTTTACTTACCCAACTTTGGTTCTTTAGTGCTTCGACGTAGGGCACATCACACATGGTTTAGAGTTCAAATGATTTTTAATTAAATTTTTTAATCATTAATCAAATATATACATTTAATAACAGATAATCGCAAGACAAGTTTAGATTGTAAGCATGGATGGATAGATAACAAGGCTAATTCAGATTAGAAATGTTTTTGAAGATTAATTAAAAAGGGATGCAACATGCAAGACACGTATTTAATAAATTAATTTAAATTGTCCGTTGTCCGTATTTAAGTCTTTAATTTAATGGGTCAAAGGGTGTCAAATGCTAATGTATGAGATTAGATATTGTGTGTAAACTATAAAATTATTTTTTATTCATTCAACATATCACTTGTATAGTCATCATATAATATAAATCAATTGAATAAACTATATCAGAGATTATCAGGATTCGTTTGTTTTAATTACTATCTCTGATCTCATGGATGTAGACAAAAGATATTCGGACTGATTGTACAATGATTGTAGATTGAAAAACAAAACGGCCTAATAAAATTTCCACTTGTTCATTTTCAGTGGCTCGGTTTAGTTTAGGAAATTTCTTAGGACATTAGTAGATTTCAGGTAAAAGCTCATTCATGGTCAGTATCGAGTACTATCGAGACAGAGCAGAGGTTCCTTAAGATTCCCTAAGATATAATTCCCTCTGAAATACTTCCGGCATTGGTGTATATTATATATATACAGTAATAAAAATAAATAATCGAATCTCTGGTTGATTTAATTAAACGGACTAGAGCTTTCGAACAAGCGGCCCTTACTCAAGTCCTCGTCATACAAACTGTAAACTGAAAGGAGCCGAGGGACGATATTTTGCTGTATTGTTACAATCCAAGGTAAGTGAATTGAGAATATAAATTGATTATGCTCGATATTTACAAAATATTTTTTTATAATTCACAACATGCATAGGCATAATGACAAAAATGAGAGGTAGTATCTTTTAGAAGACGACTAACAGAGTTAAGCAAGTATTTTGTAGAATTCCAGGTCATTATCATGGCGGAGGTTCAAAATATAGCTTCCGAATACGTTTGTAGATATCAATGATAAGATAAACTATCTATTATTATATCGATAGATAATTTCTGTAGTTCATAATTAGGATAGGATTGAACATCAATAGCATGGCGACATTGCTCCATGGAATGCTTCAATAAATTTAATTTATTCCTTATTAAACTGGATAGTTCATCGACACATCTATGTTTGATATTTATACTTTTTATTCAGTAATTAATGGAATTAATATTTGTACCAGTCGTTTATGTGAGATGATTGTTGATTGGATATAAAGTTCGTGGTGTTATGTTATTTAAAAAAAACTGAAAATAAGCTTTAATCAAAAATCGTAGAATTAGTAAAGCAATTTCATACACAGCATGCTACATTATTACACCGAAACGCAAACCAGAATAACATAATTTATGTTGGTATTTTTGTAAAATTGTAGCGAAATACATGATCAAAGAAAAGTAAGCTTAAAAACACAGAACCCAACGCACTAATTACACAAAGTACAGTATGTAGTATTGATTTTTGTCGTTTCTTATGTCATTAATTCTTTGCGATATCATTCTGAATGTAGAGAGTCTTTTTAAAATTTGGGTGGATCTTGAGATTGAATGAAGAGTGAAAGTCCAATTGAATAGAATTTTCCAGGCCTTGAAGCGGCATGCCGAATCCTAACTTGGATGTCTATTGCGTTTTCAGTTAGTATTCATAGTTATTCAAAAATTTCTAAGATCATCCTTTGCAAGGATTTGAATATACACATATATCTCCCCTGAGCTGAAATGAATCCGGAACTGTGCACAGGAAGGAAAGGAACCAAAGCTCAAAGCAACAGAGTGAAAGTCTATCGGTCTATATAGTTGTATAAGACGACACAACGGTTCATGTAGTTTATAGTTATATATGCTCTCTAGTTTTCATCACCTGAAGTCACGTAAGGAAATATTAAATTAGCTCTTAGGCCAGTCATCTGAAAAAATGGAATACAGTTGCAGTACGAGTACCCCTTAGTTAGTTCTACCTATTCAAAATCTAAAAGTCAAAACCCTGCTTGATCCTCAAGGGAAAGTATTTAATTTAAGATAAATAGGTATAGGAGTTTCTGAGAAAACTAGCTCACCCAACCATGAAACTTCAAAGTAGAAGTAGGAGATAGACTTGAGAAGTTTCTGCAAGCTTTTCAGGACTTTTCGAGGGCTAACAAACTAGCGTCGAGCCGTCGATGAGAGTGAAGATGATATATATATATAAGTATTCCGCCAAGCGTCACATTCGCATCATTTATTTTTCTATGCAGTTTTATATACCTGCAAGCCATTCTAAAATAAATTACATTTAACGGCATAAAATCTTTTTCAAAATTCAACAAACATTTTAAAGACTCAGATTGATGTGATGCTGACTACTATGTTGTTTGAAAGTCGTATGAAAAATGTTGAAAAGTTGGTTGATTAAGTTGATTTCAAGAGAATTTCTCGTGTTTACACACACATGAACTTCAGGCATCCTTACTACATCTTCCACAGTTCCATTCCAAGTGAAGTGGCCGTGCTAATAGTGTTGGCTTTTCGTTTTAGACACATCATTTAAGCTTTACTTTAACTTCTGAGTACCTTCCAGAAGTATGAGTCGAACCTCGAGAAGATAAATTGAACGGAAGCAATTCCTTCATTTCCTGTTTGTCGAACGAGCAGAAGGATTTAATTTCCCCAACCTCTCTCAGAGAAATCATCGAATAATGGTTAAAGGAGCATGACCTAAGATGAATTCGGGAATGTAGATAATTTTAGATGAATCATTGGACCTCAAAGAATTCCTTCATCTATGCTTTAATTTTATGACTCTATAGGTAAGCCTGCCTTAATTTTTACCTGAATTGAAATTGGCTTTTGACATCGACGGGTGAACCCTAAAGGCTGTCACAATCATTTCAGATGCAATTATACCGCAATTCGGAGAGAAAAGTAACTTTTAAGCATAACTTGGATTTCTTGAATAGTAAAAGTTGAAGAAAACTGACTCAACCAGCCAAATTTGACATGACAAGTTGACGTTGACCAGAATAAATGGGATAGATTGAGCTCTATAATCCATACATACGAGTTTTCTTGCATCTGTACTCTTGCCATTTGAGCAGAGAATTCCACAGCTAAACTCTAAAGGATTAGTAGGTCAGGTGGAACTCGTATTAGAAACCACTCTAATATTATATTCATGTTCATCTTTAGGGTTTTCCTTTTCTGGCTTTTCTATGAATTTTCTTTTCCATCAAGAATAAAATCCGTCTCTACTCTCTATACATCTTCCGAGCCCTAGTTTCTTTATTCTGGTAGCCTGTAGCCCTTCCGGTATGGCCTGTTAACTTTGTAGGCATTTTAAGCTCCTTAAATTTTTATGATTTCCAACAGGGTTGATGCGTCATCCAACTCTCCAAGTGTGGATGAATGCATACAGATACTTACACATTGCTTTGTTTTTTAGGAAGGCTTACTTCATTTCTGAAACTTCTGATTAATATTTAATGTTAAGCTAAAATAAACTCGATAGTACACACGATTTTAACAGTTTAAAACATTTAGACTAGAATTATAGGACAGTTCATTTCATTGTGGTTCTATAATCTAATCCAAAGCTAGAACCGTCAGTTAGACATTAAATCATAGTTTAGTCCTTTAGTCACATCACAGTGATACCACCACTTGAATACCATGCATATTTCGGCACTCGGCTCTGACATTTGTTTAAATTTATGCATACTATATTCTGTGATGATGTTCTAAGTGTTGTGTATTTGCATTGGAAATTACAGAAGCACCGATCCAGTTTTGGTCTAATGAGATAAGCTAACCGGCATCATCTGAGCCAAAGTTGGATAAACTGATTCAATTATTCAACTTCAACCCCTAACAAAATAGTTTGCCTTTCTCATATCCTCGGTAACTTTGGGAGTGAAAATAAACGTAACAGCCGTAACGATCTATAAACGGGCTCTGCAGAATTCGGAAGGACGATGAAACTCATTGAAGTGCTTGTTTATAATTACTTGTGGTAGCAGACAAGTATCCAGAATTGAGCCGAGTCACAGTCTGCGAGAAGAATAAACATGCTTTTCAGCAAATTGGTCAGCAGTGTATCCTCCGGCCCTTTGAGAGCCACGACCCCTGGAAATGTCGGATTTCTATCTCAATTCTGTAGCACATCAGTTCCGTTTTCATTTCGTCCATTGTCGTCAAAATTTCTGCCGGAAGGAACTTTTAATCAATGCCATAATGAAACCCAATTAGCGAAGACGACATATTTTACTGAATGCCATCAACGTAATCTAAATATTCCTTCCGCCATATATACGTCCATTTGCAACTGGAAATACTCATCTGTGGTTCTATGTCACAACCGGACATTAGTCACAATACCAACCTCAGTTACAGCATTGACTGTGAGACCCGATATTCCCGGATACTGTTCCGTTCGAATGATTTCAGACGATGGGAAAGATCGGAATCAGAACAACAAGGCTGGTGAAGGGAATGGAACAGGTAGTGATTGCAATCCCACTACGAATGAACTTAAAATTAAAGACGGGTTACAAACTAGAGACTCAGTGAGTGACTTTTTAAATCACTTAACGGATGAACAGAAAAAGATTTTGTACCACAGTTTAAACATCGAAGTACTGAGGGACAAGTATGAGGGTCATTTGGGGTCATCGGCAACAGAATCACACCAGTTTCTGTCCAAATTTGGCCGACCTGCTGCTTCTTTAGGCGGAAAAGAGGACCCGACTGGAACCCTTTGCGAAGTCTCGCCCAAATGGCTACACGCGCGATTGGGTAAGTTCAAAGTACTATATAATTTTTTTCCGTATAATAATACTGAGTTGGATTTTCAAAGGACAAAGGAAGGGTTGGTAATGAAATTTATAAAGTTCTCGACACTGAATTGCAGAATTAATATTGTCTTCGTTCGTACTTGTCAGTCTATGTTACAATCTGTAATCGCCCAGATTATTGTCCTTGAAAACTTTGTTGGAGATTCGTAGTCCAATAACTCGATTCCTAAGAGCGCATACTATGCCCGAGTATGTCGAGCTTTCACCCAAGTGCAGCATGGTCAGCCACAATGTTAATATTACTATGCCGTGTCCTGCAAGTTTTTCATCAATGTTTTGCACCAGCTCAATAAATTCGTAGTTAACCTAAGTTTAACCCTGCTGACTTCAATGGCTTTAAAAGCTGTTATATTCTCCTCCTGGATCGTATGAATTTCATAAAATGCCAAATTTTTCTGCAGTGTGTGTTTAAGAAATCGAAGAAATTTATACAAAGAATTCGTGGAAAAATCAATTTCTAGTGACTTGATACGGATAGTAATATCTTATGTATGGAAATGAAAACTCTAAAACCTCAAAACGAAATGGATATAGAATAATAGACAATTTCACTTTCATTTCTAGTAGGCGTTTTCTGAAATATTGTTGTTCAACACAAAATTTTACACAATTTTACTTCTTATCTCCAAAAACGGGTAAAGAAAACAACATGTTGTTATGCGCCACATTGAGGATTTTGATGTGGCTTTTCGTGGTTTCCTTTGTGAATACCACAAAGTTAGTCTTTGAAATTGAAAATATGGTTATTTCTACTGGTTTACCTTTAATGCCTTTGATGTGGTTCGATTGTTGCTTAGATGGATTAACCAACAAGAAAATACTGCTTTCTGTGTCGGAATACTTACAATCCTCTTAATTCTTAATACTTTCCCCGCTCTAAAAGCTGGTATTTATTTGAAGAAATTTATTAGTAAGCATCCGGGAAATGAATTAGAAAGGATTTCAAACGTGTTTAAGTACCTAAGCTATGTCAAGTCGTGCTATCGCATTTTCTATAGAATAAATGCCCGGTTCGTTAATCCCTCCAACTATATTTTGGTTATTAAGTATCGGAGATACTTTATGTTTTCGTTGATGGTGTCCGTCTGTCTGTCCGTCCGTCCGTCCGTCCGTCCGTCATCGCGATAACTCGAGAACGGTTTAACTTTTTTAAATTTTTCTTTCGGATATCTATATAGGACATCCAAGCGGAGGTCAAGTTCATTTGGGGGCCTTGCAGGTCAAAGGTCAAGGGGGGAAAGGTCAAAGGTCAACATTTTTTCAAATAGCAACCCCCCATGTGTGATACATCGATGGAAAGTTATTGTCAAGGGCTATGCAATAGTGTATATGATTTGGGGGTGGGGTCACCCCCTGACGGGTGTGGAGGGGTCAAAGAGGTCAAAAAACAAACATATATGTGTGATACGTCATTCGAAAGCTATGATCAAGGGCTTTCGAATGACGCATGTAATTTTACTCTATGACTGGGGCAATTTGAGATTTTCGATATTTTGTGTGTTTAGGGTTAGGGAACGACAGTAAACACATGGGACACATGTATATTATATAATATATTTATATAAATATGTATATTATATAATATATTTATATAAATATGTATATTATATAATACATTTATATAAATATGTATATTATATAATACATTTATATAAATATGTATATTATATAATACATTTATATAAATATGTATATTATATAATACATTTATATAAATATGTATATTATATAATATGATTTGCTAATTCGATGATTGCTCTCCGATACTTTGCTATATGCATTTGAATGGTTTATTCCCCATCAAAATGATCCGTAGGAACACTGCTCAGCACTTTAATACGCGCATTGTTTCGCTTTCACTAGAAAATTAGCCATCAAATCGTATAAATATCATTCTATTTGTGAATAGGTGACAATGGCCAAATTCAAACCAAATTCAATTAAAAGCTGTCCTGTTGTGGTCTATTGTTTGGCCACTAAAGCCGTGCAAATTTATTACATTCAGAACATCCTGAAGTTAGATTTTGTAGACACTGTCGACTAATGCATTTGAAAGTAGATACGACGGCTTTTGAATATTAAATTCACAGGAGAATGACTAGAATCATAGAAGGATATAGAGTTAAAGTATACATCCTTCTATATAAGTCTCTGACTAGAATACGTTGCTTTCACCAGTTTTTCGTTATTCGTAATTCGTATGTATTTGTGTTATATGTTGTTGATTTTGCATTTAAAAATTCTAAACCCAATAAATGTTTGTTGCTCTGTAGAATAGTTGTAATGTTGTAAACGTACTTGTAGTATGATTGTAGTAATGAATCAGATGCAATTAAAAATGTTTTTCGCTGTGTTTACTTAATGGTTTCGTTGTTGTTTGTATGGAAATGTAGGATCTTCTGAGCAAACATCACAGGATGGGCAACTACAACTTGACAACGGTACTACTCATGATAATTCTGGTAGATTTAGTTTAGCAACTAATATTGGTATGGACTGGATTGAGAATACGGCAAAAATTCAATTTTAACTTATATTTTAAAAGCTTGGAATGGAAAATGTTCATTAGTTTGCAAAATAAAACCACTGTAAGTTACAATATGGTGTTACGTATGTATCGATCGTGGCCTATTTATAGAGGTTCTGTTCTGTGATACCTGATAAGAGAAAGTATTACATTTTGAAAGTTAAAGAAATGTTTCCAGTTTCTAAAGAATTTGAATTTATCACAGCACTGAATGATTGAACACCCAATTCTTCAATAGCTTCGTTCTATTATTATTCTAGTTATTTGTCATCTTATTATTAGATTGTAAATTATATTTTAGAACCCCTTTAATACTCGAATTCTAAACATGGCTTCAATAGGCCCGTTTTACTTCTAATGATAGTATTTATTATACATGTACGGCCAACACTATAATTGCCTAGTAAGATATCTATCTGAAAATATTAACAGGAAGAATACTCTTTGTTGAGAAGTTTGAAGTTGTACATGGTTGTTTGCCACTGTCTCCTGTATTTTCAGTTTTCAGTATAGTAATTCATACAGGATATTAATTTTGACAGCACTGCAGTAGTAGGGCTTAGGATTTGCATATTTAAGGTCTTGATAGTTAGTAATTGGGATTTATGGTTTACGGATGACCTAGTTATAAGTTCCTAGAACAGATAAGTCTAGTTTAAAAAGTTGTTAGGGCTCCTGGAAATTGTTCGTTAAGATTGGAGACTAATCCAGCCACAGACAGACAATCAATTATTAAATCGATCCCAGTATATTTCTCTATCGTTTTGGAACGATGGCGAAACACAATGTATGTGTGGTGTATAGTTCATGTGTGTGTCTACGCTCCGATAGCTCAAGTAACTTTGTTATTTTTTTTACACTTTAAATTGGTTCGAACACATGCAAAGCATTAAATCTCTGAGGAGTAAGAATTAAGATGGGGATTAACTCTTTTGTGATAATGTGATGAAGAAATTGCTGGGATTAATGAACTTTTATTGTTATTATTATTTGAAGGTAAGGCAGAATCATATCAATCTTTTATTGTTTTAATTTCTGAATGCTTAAAAACATCAGAGCATTTTTATTATTTAAAACATATATATTGGATTATATCTATGATACTTGATTATACCCGTTGCATAGGAGGATTTTATATAGCTTAAAATCGTTAAGTTAAGATTATACGATAGACAAATGACAGAGAAGCGTATAGTGCCCCAGTACCCACTTACATATTGTGTATTGATTTTCCTTCGGATGAAATAAAAATAGAAAGGGATGCCTATCTGATCGAGCTTTCTTTTAGCAATTGTCTCCAACTTTCTCCTTACTGATTGCTTTAACGAGCGTCAGTGTACGAGCTCGATAGAACTCATTTATTTAGCTCCGGGGTAATGGCGGAAAGGACTTTGCTTTCATCTTCGTCGAACCTGGATTACATGATACACATTTGTTTCCATGTTAAAGGATTAGTTTCTACTCAAGCAGTAATTGCCGAATTGCTCCCTTCGGCCTCCAGTGGAGATTTTCCGCTCGTTTCTTTGCCTTGTTTGAGAAACCGAATGTAATCAACTTTAGATCTAAATTAGAGCTCCGTTCATATTAAAAATTTAAGCAGCCTTTAAAAATGCAGTGTATCTGAGTATCGAGGCTACATTTCAACGTCTAAACGTTTTATGTCATATGTTTTTAACCTTTCCTATGTGTTCTGCCTGTTTATCCCAATAGCTGTAAGCTGTTATCTTCGTATATATATATATATGCTTTTAAATTGTAAATCTCAATTTTTTTTATTAATGGAAGATTGCTATTTACCATGTTCACGACATCACGGCATTGCTGGCCCGGTAGCCGTGAGGGTTCCGTTGCTTATTGAGAAAGAAGTGAAAGTAAAATATTATATTAATTAACTGTGAGTTAAAGCTTAGCAATTTTCGAGAGATTGCTTTTTTATTCCGGACAACTATATACAATCTGATCTCCCTAAAATGAAATATCCAAACTCTGATCATTTTTACGAAGTTACATTTCTGTAGGAACAAATTCCTAAACCGTCAACCGTTGGGTGTTAACTTTATGGGGATAAAATCGCACAAGCTACAAAAAAATCTTCTGTAATTGGGGAACTTGATATTAAAATGGCTACCATCACCAAAATCACCATCACGTCGTCGTGATTTCAGGCATGAATTAGAAACTGAAACAAGATTGTTATAGCATTATTAGCAAGTTTATGCTGTTAGAACTATGTGTTATACAAGTCTATAAAGAATAGCGAAGAAACTGGAGAAAGTGCTACAAAAATGAAACGATGAGTAATAGGTAGTTAGGGAGGGATATGAAATGACTGAGATTAATAAGCTCGCCTCTGTTTCCACGTCGAAGTAGGATTCTAAATTCTTAAAGCAGGAGCGGAAGGAAGCAGGTGAACGAAGAATATGTTTTTTTTTAGATAGCTTAAGAAATAAAATGAATTGCTGCTGCTGTACTAAAATACACCAAGAGTTAGCTAACAATCTTTTTTCAGTATTCTTAAACCCCCTCAACCTTTCGTCGTCCTAAATTCCTAATATAATGCACACTTAGAAAATCCATTCCATACTCTGTGTCTTCGTTTCCATTCTAAAACGTATAAATTATTTCGGTTTTTCTATCTTACATTTGACGGTACTTTTTAATTTAATATTGGAAGCAAAGCTCCCTTCAGTCAAATAACCCTTGAACTCAAAAACTGACATTTTACTGCCGTTATTCATTATTGTTCATTTCGTCAAACATTAGAAGTATCGTTAATTGAAATTTGAAATACAGCGTCGGTATTAGTTTAGCTAATATAAAATGGCGAATTCGGATTTTTACTCCCATTGGGCCCCATATGACAATTTGATAGTGTTGGTGTGTCAACTGAACTGAATGATTTAGCGAGTGAAATGAATTTGTATTTAGACCTGTCGCAATACTTCTTTTGTAAATACATGTGTGTGGTTCCGAGAGTTGAGACATTGTCCACGGAGTCTACTTCCATTTCACACCCATTTCCATTGCTTCATCGACCAAGGCAAGCGGAAAGTGGTCTCCAAAGGACAATTTTGACCAATAAATCGGCCCACTCACATTGAAGAATTACCCACTAGAACCTATTACCAAAATTTTATGTTGTACTTATAATCATCATGGGTTTTAGAGACTCTTTGTCGAAAATAAATCCCAAAAACGTTCACTAAATAAAATAAGGAAATGTAGTTGGGGAAAGCAAATATCAGCGTTATAATATAGTTTATAGTTTTTATCCATTAAAACGCTGGTTTGTCAAAGCCATAATGAGTTCAGGTTCTGCTAACTCCATTCTGCTTAAAAACGTCTGTTTTACCACAAAATTTAGAGTTTCGTTAGTGTGGGATAATTTTTAAGATGTAATCGGTAATCAGGATTTCTGTGGATAGCCCAGTCGTGACAAAACGGCCAAAGGCAGCTGTAAATGATTCTATACTTTGTTTACTTTCTCTTATCCTACATTGATTTATCTCATTTAATTCAGTGGTCTGAAATATAAGCCAGATAGACATGTTGTGTTAGTATGTCTGGGATGTGTTGTGGTCGCTGCGGATGAAAATGTGCAGCTGCGAAAAAGACCATGTTTCTTCTCTTGAGGTGTAAAAATATATGAAATTCGAGTTTCTAGGTTTCTGTAACACAATTTATTGTGAAAATAGGAAGTGCCTTTCTTGTTTCCTATTGTCAAGAAAAGCTTATTGTGTGAAAGGCGATTATTACTTTCACTCACAATAAAATAAACCCTAGATATTCTTAGAAATCTTAGCAAGCAAGATACATAAAAGTTGAGGGAAAAAATATTTTACGAGATAAATCCATATACATATAGCAATGGCAAAAAGGCGAAGAAAATAAAAATGTCTAGCCGAAGTGAAAGTTCTCGCTCTCGAAACGTGTTTTTGGGATTGAGATTGTTTCAAGCATATGGCTTTACTTGTATTTCAAGTCCATTCAGCAGACAAAGTAAATCATGTTTTCGTTTGCATAAATTGATGAATGTTCGGAGGGACATATTGGGGGAAAAGCCTTAAAATGTGGTTTTATTGATTACGGAATCTATTCATTCACACTACCTTTTCAGTTTCACATTTAAGATCCTCAACGAATTCATGGGAATGGAGTTTCACAGTGTGATCTAAGACTGGAATGAAGCATTGTTAATGTTAGCGTTTTGATAAAACTGGATTTGTTTTGTAAATCGCGCATCGTTGTTGTTGTAGTTTTTGTTGACACATAATTTATTTTATTTCTCTAATGATTTGTCTTGACTCTACTTTCAGATGAGAAACTACGACCACCAGCAGCTGGAGCGATTTGGGCAGGTACGTCAAGATCGCTATATATCTGCATTCTGAAGTAACCTGAAGTCTAGGGTTATTTCAATCTCTATTTTTTATGCATGTAAATCCAATTCATTTCCAGTGTGAGCGGTGGTTTACTCGGGTTTGTGTCTAAGGGATTTTTTTGTTAAATAAAAATAGACTTTCTCCTTCTGATATCTCTTGATGGGATTGAGGCTTGAGGCTTCTCCTAGACTTTCGGAAACGAAGTCAGGTGAAAGGTTTGGCTGGGGGTTGGGGTTATTGGTATAAATCTAATGGTTGTGGACTTATCATATACTTTCACTTCGTAAACTAAAATTCGTTCTTTTTATTATCCCCGATCGATACTCTCTCTCTCTCTCTGTGTCTATATATATACTTTTTGACGTAATATGGATGTTCTTATGTATTATGAATGTATTTATTTTATGGATGCGTCTCACTCTCCTCTCTCTATTTCGGATGATGGTGATGGTGATGACTTGGCGAAAAAATCCAGTTGGAGTGAAGAATGCCTTACCTTTTATCGGTTTCGGATTCCTTGACAATCTCATCATGATATTGGCGGTATGTATAATACAACATGGGATGTTGTGGAATACTTAGAACCTTTTAATAGCTCTTCGTACTACTTGAATAGAAAGTAATCTTGGGGAGACATGAAGCTTTTTTCGTCCTCCTGAGTCCTGACTGCATGCTTTTTCTTTGTGGCTTTCTAATTTGCTTTTTTTTACATTTTGTGTTTGACATGGGACGTTAGAGGAACTTTACCTTGTAATATAAAACTGTGGGCTTTCACGCAACTCATTGCTATTCAGAAGTCGTGGTCCTGTGGCATGGTACATCGACTCGTAAGTAGATGCATGAAGGGTTGCCATTAGTAGTATGTTAGACAGATGCATAGAACTCCTAGGACTCCAGCTTTTCCTTGAACTGCTTTTAGTGAAAGTAAAATTAAATATGTTTTCTTCAAGTCTCGAACTCGGTCTGTGCAGAAATTACTTATTTATGTTCTTTGGGAAAAGAAAAACGGAAGTAGATTTGAAGAACAGATGATATAGGTCAGTAGGGGTTCTGCTTGATGAGAAATAAATTACTGCCCTGATCTCAGTTACAGGGAGTTGACGAGCTTTCATGTAAACGTGAGAACTTCCATGCAGTTCAGTTCGTGCATGAAGCGTTCTAATGAGAGACAGCAAAACTTGTTACGTCAATCCCACGGGATGAAATATATAGAGCTTAACCCCAAATGGAAATTGTAATTTTAATCCCCAAACCGAAACATTTGGTTTAGAAATATTGTTTCTCATAATGGGTTTCTCGGTTCGATGTAGCTGATGGAAGATTAAGTTTGTTTCTCGTTTATTCTGAGAGTTACGCGTTCCTCATGTCTGATGCCGGTAGTAGGAATAATATTCTTCTTACTATGCGGTTGCCGGCTGCCATTTCCACAATCATATCTTTTGAAAGAAGAACAAATAGCTTAGAGGTAGAGCCATTGTTTGAGGCAGCAGATTGGAGTTTTGTATTAAATCCCTTACTGTATAATCTTAGTAGATATGAACAGAAGCTGTGCTAATCAATTCTAGATCTCCTGTTTTGTATGATACTTTAAAATTAAATACGTATAATACATTACTTGTTACAAAATAATAAGCCAGACAACCGTATTGGTCTGCGCTTCCAATTTGACTTATGTCAATTAAAATATGAATTCCAGTAGTTTGGTTCTAAAAACATTGAGACAATAAGGTTTCATCGATTTTGGATGAAATGAAATTTATTAGATACTTTTGCATTTAACTAGAAATTAGTAGCAGAGCATGTGAAAAATATTGACTATTTTATTTATGCAAAATAGCTTTTATTATATTCGTCTTGGGACTCATTTAAAAAGCATTAATAATGCTATTAATATAAACCATTAAGCTTTTTGCATCGTATGAGGAATTCCGACCGCAGCTTAATATCTCGTTTACATATGATAAAACTTTATAACCTGCTCTATTTAGAAGACAATGTTAATCCTATGATCTTTTTTCCATTTTTCTCGATTTTTGTTTCAGGGTGACTACATCGACATAACGATCGGAACAACTCTAGGTATTTCGACAATGGCAGCAGCTGCACTTGGTAATACGATATCAGACGTTGCGGGAATCGGGTCGGCATGGTATATAGAAGAATTTGCTTCGAAAATCGGGATTCGAGATCCAGAACTAACGCCTAGTCAAGCCGCGTCCTGGCCAATTCGATGGGCATGCAATGGTGGACGAGCTCTGGGAGTTGTCATTGGTTGTTTATTAGGAATGGTTCCGCTACTATTTCTACCATCCTCAGAGGACGATAAAGAGAAATTAGCTAAGTCAAGGGCTAAAAGAGAGGAAGATGCAAAAAAAGCTAGTGATTTACCACCGAAAGACAAAAACTGATCATGGTTCTACTTCTAAGTCGAATTCCGTGATAAGTTAGCCAAATTATTGTTCGACGTAAAGGTTAATAATTAGATTACAGTTGGTATTACATATTGTATTATGCTTATTTTAAAGAGTATTATTTTTATCGAAACCACTACAGTATTATGTTTTTATGATTTGTTTTAAATCTTTTATATGCTCTTTTATGTATTGTTATTGCTGTAAGCGTCTCACGGGGTTTTTAACAAGGTTCGAACACTTTGAAAACAATTAATTGAAAATACCATACATCTCGGCGAATTTTTCTCCTGACTGTGATTGAAAGTTCTTTGTATTATTGTTGCTATTATGTATTAGGAAATTGCTAAGGGTGTTGAACTGCGCAATTGAATATTTTAGAAAACAATTTTGGAATAGGATGTTTTTATCTAACAATTAGTTGCAGGGTTAAATATTAAAAGTATTAAAACTTAGGACCTTTAAATAGAGATAAAAATTGTTGAGAAGTACCTTTTATCTTACACTTTATCTGAATCCCAATTCCAAATTCACACTTGCCTTGCCCTTGCCATACTTCATTATATGTATTATTTCTTACTCCCATCGATCGTCCCATCTGCATCTCCCAACCAAATCCCAATTAATCCTAGCAATAAGATAAGTATTAGTTTTTTTTTAATTTTTACTTGTCCACAAACGTTGACATGTTGACAATAGTGAATAGATGATTTTTAAGTGTAGACATTATTTCGAATACAATGACAAACTGAGCTGGACACATGTAGTGAGTGGATAATTCGGATATAAATATCCGTGTCGTATCCTTAATTTAGTTTAGTTACTAGTGAATATAGCATATATATATATAAACCTGATTAAATTGTCTCCGAAGCTGCGGACCTGTCAAGTCTAACAGTCTAAAGAAAAAGACGTTGCTAAAGGGAAATTGATGTTCTTGGCTTTCCGGAAAGCATTTTGTAACAGAAGCTTGGTTTTGATTTAAAAAATACATATGATATACCCTACTCTAGTGTAGTTGGGTATATTTTTTAAATAGAGTAATTAATAATAATAGTTCATAAAAGTAAAGAAAACGAGGGGAATAATTAGCGTAATTGATTCCCATGAGATATGAAATGGGAATAAAGCAAACGAACCGTAGACGGTGGATAGGTACTGGGAGTCGTTCTATTTACGAATTTGCAATGTAAATCATTAAGACTACGGACAACGGATCAAAAATTCAAAATTATTTTAGTCTGAAACTATAGCTGAAAAGGACTCCTAGAAAAGGAAATATCCACATCAATTATGCATGCCATTTTATTCTTGAAATCTTTCTAGGGAGGCTATAGAGATGATCCGCACTTCCATTGCTCCATTCAATTTGCATAGAACACCGAAAATGAATTTCATATAAAAATAGGCATAGGAATAGCACAGCAAGTCATCCTGTAGTTATATATTTTTACCTACGTTTGCCATTTATAAATCCTTGTGCCTGCCTGCCTAAAAAAACCTAATCGGACTACCATTTCCTAATTTACCATTACGTATATACAGAAGTACCTTTACTGTAAACGTATACTCAAGTTGTTGGCCTTTGTTTGTTGAAGGATTTTAATCCATGAATTTTGTTGTGTCAAAGACAAATTATTCTTGTTTGAAAGTCAAACTTACATTTAGCGTATACTATTGCCCTGTGTATTCGTATTTAATCATATGCAATTTGAATTGCGGTTCTAAGGTAAACGTATCTCTTAATCTAAACCTAAGCCGTAGTTTTGTCGGAAAATTTTCAAATACATAATAAATATCAATATATATTGATATTTGTATTCATTAGTTGTAAGTGGTGTGTCGAATTTATTAATATAAAGCTTTTAACTAACCATTCCAACATTCGCAACACTAATCTAATCCGCAAAATCAGCACTGATTAATATCCATATATCAACGCGTCGGGTCGGTGCAAAGTAGTCTTATTGTTAGTAAACATGAACACTTTAATCTGACTTTTGGTGTATTCATACTAGTAAGTTAGCCCTAATTTAAGAAATGTAGTCACAAATAATTATATTCTATCAATCAACACCCTATTCCAATGTACTTAATTAAATTATAAATATAATGATTTAAACTAAGCTACATAATACTAGCTTGTGATTAAGCTAGTAATGAAACCCAGATAATAAAAGAACCATGATAATCAACTGAAATTAGTGCAATTTAGCTAAAATTTAGCGGACGTTTATTTATACTGTTCAATTTTGTTTACAGCGTACAACCATAAAAGAATATCATAAATTATCTTGAAATATTTGAATGTTTTGATAGCGGATTTAATTAACACGAGGAAACATTAAACATGTGCATTAATAGAATTATACAAAGGGGTTAGGCTAAAAATTACTTTGTTGTTTCCTTTCCGTAAATCATCGTCTTCTTGAATCAAGCGGAACCACCGGGATAAGTTTGGATATTTTTCTTTATCGAAAAAAGACATTTCACGCTAGAAAAAAATTAGTGATAATTTAATTTATGAGGAATATAATTATTGTATTTTAAACTGTCAACAACTCACATAAGTCGGATATAAACTCAAGTAGAGCAATGGGTCAACTAGAGTTAAACTATGGCCACCAAAGAATGTAGTGAGAGCCAGAGCGTTGTCCATTTCTTTAAGAACATATGCGGAAGGGTGCGTCCCCCTTAGATACAGAATGCAAAACTGCAGCCATTGACGAATAAGTGCCCTTTGTTCGGGTGATCTGCCCACGAATTTCTTACATTTCGGGTAATCTTTAGTCGATTCAATTAAGACGTTATTGAAGCCTTCGAGTTTACTTGATTTCGCCTGAACAGTTTTCATCTTTAAAAAATAAAAACATTTTAATGTTAATACTTTACATAACCAAACCATAATGCTTGTACACACGAACGCATATTGAACAGAAAGATAGTTTAAATAACTGAAGTACAGTAGTAAATAAATATAAGAAGTCAAAAGATGAGACGGACTAGTGCTCTCAGTGCAAGTGCATTTTTGTATTTGTTGGTTGACTTGTCTTACCGATGGCCCAGTGGTTAGTGATAGATCTTTGATCACTTCAGCCATTTTGAAATACACCAAGACCCGTTTCATATCTTCGACATCATTTTGAATAGTGGTATCCATTGTTGCTTTGTTGTAAAAGTATCTACCTACACCACACACCACACCCTTGTTATTAAACTTCGTGGTGGGTAAGGGTAATCACGTATAACGATGAATGGTCAAAGATCGAAGAAAACGCCAGATCCCAGATCCAAGAAGCCAGATCCCTGGATTCCTTGAATTCCGCGTGAAGAGTCTACCTACTGTATTCCAGACGATATCTTTGATCTTTCCGCAGCACGCTGACGCTATATTTATTTACAAACAAAGTAAAAAATTAAAAAATTCATCGCATGTCGTAGTTTTATGTTTTACTGATAAGTCATAGGGTTGTAAGCTCTTCGTCGGACCAGGACAGGACACAGGAACTTAGGTCGTCCTATTTGCTTTTATTTTCAATTTTTGATATATTTAATATTTACAAAAACACGCGAATTAAGTGAAATCGGTAAAATGCTTTTTACCTGCCTGTGGTGGTGGTCCGTCGCTTTAAAATCTATCGAATCGTGCACGTTCAAGGGTCAACGGTACGGTGGTGTACCAGTACGGCTCTGTACGTATTGATTGGATTTTAAATCCAAGAGTTCCAAATCCAATATTTTAAAGACGTGTGGGTCGGCTCGGGTCGGGTCGTCGTGGAATAAAGTGATCAATGCTTTTCAGACCATATTGAGACTTGGCGGTTTTATTGATTACCGGCAAGACAATTCGAAACTCAAATGTTATATATAAATCTATATACATATAACTGCTAATTTGTTTGTAACTGATGTTCCAGCTATACGTTTTTTACTGTATTGACTTTTCAAAAAACTGAAATAGCCAAAAATTCTTAAAAAATTTTTAAACTGGCGTAGGCTATATGACCTTTTAAAATTCCGTGACCTGTGACCTAGGCTTACTTGACCTATCATTATATTGTGTGTAAATGGTCGTGTGACGTATCAATTTACACCGCTGAGCTTCGAAAAATACTTTGGCTATGTTGAAATTTCAAAATTGTGACCCCTTGACCTCAAAACGGTCAAAGTTGTCGAAATTTCGAAATTATCATGTGACATATCTATTCACATCTCCTTCAGATGAGAAACACTTGAAACATGTTGAAATTTCGAAATTTTTATCATTTGGCTTTAAAAATGGGCGAAAGGTTAATTAAAAAAAATTATGACATTCTCAAAACTCAAATTGTATTCCTGATTGTAAAAGTGCGCATTTACGCTCTGAGTCAGCTATATAAACCGAACTAACATCTGCGCTCATCCAAATTATTATTACTGAGAATTTCAAATTCATAAACATTTCAATCCATCCATATACATAATTCCGACCATTTGTAAGTCATTGGTCTATACGTTTTTGACTCAGTTGACTTATCAAAAAACGACGACAGCCGAAAAATCACAAAAAAATTAAAAGGTGTCCTAGGCTATATGACCTTTCGAAATTCTGTGACCTGTGACCTAGGCTTACATGACCTAGCGTAATATTGTACGTAAATGGTCGTGTGATATATCGATTTACACCGCTGAGCTTCGGGAAATACTTTGGCCATGTTGGAATTCTGAAATTTTGACCCCTTGACCTTGAAACGGTCAAAGTCGTCGAAATTTCGAAATTATCGTGTGACATATCGATTGACAACTTCTTTCACCGAGAAATCTTTTGGTTGTGCTGGAATTTCGAAATTTTGGCACCCTGAATATAAAAACGGAGAAACGAAGGAGATAAATTAACTCATAAGGAACTAAAATCTGCGTGAAACAAAAATATGTTTGCTGGAAATTTCAAAATATTTATTTACATTTCACATTCTCCTGTAGTTTCTGTGAAACTTTCTTTGCTCCATATGATTTCTTTAAATTTCGAAACCTTAAATAGTTCATTTTTAAAACCTAAAATATGAAATACAGCGGGACGACATAAAGCGGTTGTTTAGAAGTGGTTGTGGAGTTATTTTTACAAATATTTGTATTTTAGATTCTTAGTGGGCATTGGCATTTAATACTGTTATCATAAGTATAAAAGACCAGAGATGTAAATGTCAAGCTGGAAATTCACAAAACCCGCATCCTCCACTCCCAATCTCATGTGAAGCAAGATATTCTCAAAACCTGCATCCTCCACTCCACTCTCACTCCAACTCATCCATATTCATAAATTAGGCCATTTGTAGCTGATGTTCCAGCTATACATTTCTTACTGGGTTGGCTTATTCTAAAACTGAGATTGCCAAAAATTCACAAATAATTTTTAGAGGGAGGTGGCCATTTTGAAATTTAAAATTTCTGTGACCTGTGACCTCGGCTAACCTGACCTAATGAATATTTTTCCGTAGAGCGGTAATGTGAGACATCAATTTACACTGCCGTTCTCGAAAAAAATGTTTTGGCTATGTTGGAATTTTAAAATTTTGACCCCTTGAACTTGAAACGGTCAAAGTCGTCAAAATTTTGAAATGATCATGTACATATCAATTAACAACTTCTTTCGCCGAAAAATTTCCGGTTGTGTTCGAAATCTTGACCTTAAAACAGTCAAAGTCGTCGAAATTTCTAAATCACATTATTGTGATACATCAATTCACATCTCCTTCCACCGAGAAAACTTTCGAGTTTAAAATTTAGAAACTTTGTTCTCATGATCTTTAAAGCTGTTTAAATTGTCGAAATCTCTTCAGAAATTCATTTTAAAGGTTTTAAAGAAAGTTTGGATATGTACTTTTAAAAACATTGCACCTCCGGTAGCTTGACTCATTCAAAACTGGAATAGTTTAAAACCGAGAGGAAGGGCTTTAAAATCTTAAAAACTGTGTTTTCAACGGCGGTATGAATAGCGGTTATGAGGCAATATTGAATATGGATATTGAAGATTAGTTGATTGATGGACACATTGATGAGAAATATACCCAGCGTTTTGAGAGTATGTGGATGTGGTTTAAACGTTATGTGGTAGCAGGGTGTACCGCCGTAGTGGGGGCAATAAAGTTCCCGATTTATGGGAGCTTACGATTGGATTCATTTATGTCTTTGGTTTATGTCTCAAGTTAAAAAATAATATCGCTTATCGGCTAAGTTCCCCTATGGCCCGTATACGGGCCTGTGGCTGCCTAGTACAAAATAAAAACAAGCATAAAAATCGGTCAATAAATAATGTGTTTGAAATGTGAAATGAATTGTCAATTGTCAATTCTATTTTCGTCTCTGTGATTCTGATTCCATCAATTCACAATTCTGGTCTGGCAAATTGATTCTGAATCTCAATTCTACAAATTAAATTGTTATTTTTATTTAAATGAAAGAATTGACATTTTAGAATATGGAGACTCCAGTAGTTCCACTTCCTGCTCCTGTTCCAGTAGCCAAACTAGCCAAGGATGTACAAGAACCAGATCCAGGTGATCCTCTACTTCGATTGGAGGTAGACAATCAATTAGCGTACAATGCTAAAATATGGTGTAATTTTGAATTTATTCATGTGTCATGTAAAATTATAATAGCCTAGTCAATAATATTTAGGGATCGGTAACGTCTGCATTAAACATTTTAATTTTCCACCCCGGTTCCAAATCCATTCGCATCGGAAGAGCTTCAGACCCTGAACCTAAGACAGTATTGCACGCAATAGCTCGAAGGAGACAAAATACTAGTGGATTGCGGAAACATGGCAGTACCACTGACAGTGACAGTCCACCCTACAAAGATACGCTGCTCCCTTTAGGAAGCCGAAAAGAGTTTGGGAAATTACCAGCTGAAGTAGAATCAGCTCGACTTCAAAGTCTTGTGACCCTTCAGACTTCTTTAAAATCAGATGGAAGTTCTCGATTTGCAACTCCTACTCAAACGATTGCTGGCTATAACAAATCAAGTAAACAGCAGATTTTAGAATCGGAGCAAAAAAACTGGGAAGAATATTCTGGAAAAGACACAATTGTGGGGTCTGATATCTTAAATATGAATCCAGATGCAAACTTTAATATTCATTTTCCGTGGAGGAGAGGACAGCTAAACCTTCATCAAGGAATTGGAGGATCTATCTCATCTATAATGTCGGATCTTGGTGACATTTGGAGTTGGTGCATTTCAGAACAACTAGGAATATGCTTAAATGATCTAAAGGTTAAAATTTTACATATATATCTTTATAAGAAGTTGAAATGTTTGTTCCCGTTATAAATATACATATGTTATTGAAAATTAGGATTACAGGGCAGTCGTCGTCATTCCCGTCATGTTTAATCGAGATCATGCTAAAGAGATCATGAATTTAGTAATCAATGAATTGGGATTTGAAAGCGCATTTCTAATTCAAGATCATGTTTGTGCAACCTTTGGAAGTGGCCTTGCATGTGCAACTGTTGTGGATGTTGGGGATCAAAAGATATCTGTATCGTGCGTTGAAGATGGAATTTCTTATCCTCAATCAAGAGTACGTACTTTCCTATATTATCTTAAAGTTTCACATTCTGGTGCATTTAAATTTAATTTAATTTTTTTTCTTGAATTTACTCAGATTGAACTTAAGTATGGAGGAAGTGATCTGAGCCTCGCACTATGGAATCTTATGTCTCAGGCGTCTGTTCCTTTTCACATCGACCTCACATCTGTGTGGGATTTACACTTTCTAAGTGAATTAAAAGAGAATTTGTGCCATTTTGACCTCAACAGATGTGGTCCAGAGGAGCACTCAATAATATTAAATAAACCTGGTCAGCCATCAGTTAGATACAAGATTTTTCTAGGAGACGAACTACTTATCGTACCGCTTAGTTATTTTAATCCGGATTTGTTGCGAGGTTCTATTAGCAGTAAAGCTGTTGTCGTACACCGTCCACAATCTACAGTTGCAGACGATCCCTTTGATTCAGTGTATATTAACGAAACTTCTGTAAGCAAATGTTTAATTAGTAAAATTACAAAGATCCAAACCTTGAATATCGGAGTTTTAAAATAGTAAATATAGGTAGTACTTTAACGGTTCAATTATTTAGAGGCGTGGTTTAAAAGAAACCGATGACGGTGAAGAAGAAGACATCGAAGATTCGAAAGAAGAAACCCCGTCACAGCCATCAAAAATTGACAGTGACAAACTTCTTGGAATAGAGCAAGCTATACTTCAAAGCATCGATTCTTGCAGTAAAAAAAATATAATTAATAACAATACATAACTTATTCCCTGCTTTGATGGACCATTTGATAACAGTCAATAATTTCAGATTCTGGCGAAGATCTAAAGCGGCGACTCTATTCTTGTATTCTAATTGTCGGTGGAGGATTTAAATTCGAAAGGCTAGGCTCTTGGTTGCAAAATAAGATTAACATAAATACTCCCAGAATATTTAAAACAGGTAATTATCATTCCTAATAATAATATCTTTTCGTGTTCTACTTCAACCCTTGAACCGTTAACTATTATTTATAAATTGGCATTAAATTAGATTCGTTAGAAGTAATAACTCAGCCTAAAGACGGGGACCCTGCACTTACTACATGGAAAGGAGCTTCAATACTTGTTTCCCTTGAAACTGCGACAGAGCTTTGGATAACTGAGTCTGAATGGAATTCATGCGGTTCCAGAATTCTCAGAGAAAGAAGTTTATGTTACTTTTAAATTAGTACCATTATAATACTGTGCTGCCGTGGTAGACGTATGCATTTATATCTTTAAATATCTGTTTTATTTTTGTTCGTATTTATTTTAGATTGAGATCTGAATAAAATATCGAGTTGATTATTTTCTGGTTTAGTTGGTTTTTTAGTTAGTTTACTGCATTATTTGCAACTTCCATACATCGAAACATAAGGTATGCCCCAAGGTTCGTATACTCTTGGTTTCCTGGGTGTCTTTTCTTTTCTCCTGAAGAAAAGACACCCAGGAAACCAAGAGTATAGGAACCTTCGTATGCCCCGATAACCCAAGGCAACTAAAGAAAAAGTCAGTTCCGTTACCCTAAAAAGTTGAAAGTGAAAGTCTCCCAGTGTCCTTACCTGGTAACGGATCTAAATTTTTCTTTAGTTGCCTTGGCCCGATAACCCCAAGATTGGCACCACACGTTGCCTAGGAGCAGTGTCATTCCTTACGGCAGCTAAGCACTTTTCGAATTTGAACTCGCTTGAGTCCGAGTAAACTGGTCACAATTCAACAAATACAAATACGCATTACTTTTGTATTACAGCTGTCTAATATAGAAGCAAATAAAATGGAAAGTTTGCCGTTAGACCAATTTAAAGCTTTAACACTTGACACCGATTTGGTATACTTGGACAAATGCGTTATATGCAATCAGCCGGCTTCGAAATCATGTGGGTCTTGCGAACTGGAGTTCTATTGTTGCAAGGAGCATCAGAGGCAAGATTGGAAAAGGCATAAATCCAATTGCAGTAACAATGATGTCAGGAAACATGACGAATTTGGATTTTGTATGGTCGCAAAGAAGCTAATTCAAGCTGGGGACTTGATTGTGTCCGAGTATCCGATAGCAATCTATAGCGAGGAAATCGACACTGAAGGAAAGAACTTACAGAAATTATTTTGTATATCAAAAGTGTTTCCATACTCGTGTCCTTCGTGCGATCTTGGCAAACTCTGTCCACAACAAATTCATCGATGTTCCAAGTGCGGTATTCCTTTATGCAAAAAAGCATGCGAAGAACTTCCAACTCACCGTGATAATGAATGTTCAATTTTGCAGGCGCAGGGAGTGGTATTGATAACTTTCTAACAAATTTGCGTGAACTTAAACCTGCGATTCATTTGATATAATCTAATGTGTATGTTGAAATTTTTACATGAAATGGGCTTCGATAGGTGGAAGGAAGAGACATAAGTTGTTTAAAAGACATTCTCGTAGACGTCATGTTACTTCGGGTTCTTTTAAAGGAAGACCGAAAGGGATCTCCAATTTCGTTCGATAATCGGAAGTGGAAGCCTGTATTGAAGAAAGCATTCCGCGAGAAGTTGCATGGAGAATCGGTGGATAAACATCCAATATCAACCGATATTATCAAGTCCTTCAAAGCTGTTGACAATCTTCCATTGAGTTTGCGATATGCTGACAGTAGAGAACTAATCATTCTTTTACACTGTGCCTTGACATCCTATGGTATCAGCCTCCACAATGACAATCGGTAGGGGTTTTGAATTTTGCTATTTAGAGGCATGCGTTTGTGACACCATAGGATTCGAAGTTTATTTGAACTTCAGACGGCGATTTCTCTACACGAAAAATCAATATTTGACACATTCCTGCTCTCCCAACGCCGAAATGTGGATTGATTGTCAAGAACAGTACACGAAGCTGATCATCAAAGCAACTCGTTCCATAAGTGTGGGTCAGAGAATAACAGTGAATAAGGCAGGGAATCTGATTTCGATACCAACTTTAGAACGCCGGAAGAAGCTTAAACAGTTATTCGGAATCAATTGCAATTGTAGGAGATGTAGGGACCCTACCGAACTCGGGACGTATGTATCCGCCGTTCGATGCGAAGAGAGTGGCTCTCCAAAAGGATGCTCGGGTCATTACTTGTCCAGAGATCCAATGAGCGATACTGCGGTTTGGAGATGCTCCGATTCCTCGTGCAAGTCCTTTAAGTCATGGACGGAAATTCAGCAGATTTGTCGAAATGCAGAGAAGGACTTACCACCCGTTTCCGGCCAGGCAGATATAGCTATTCAGAAGTTAAAATCATTCATTGATTACTTTACGGGAGACGTATTGAGTCCGAACCATCTCCTGATTCGGATTGCACGGACGCGAATGAGACAAGTTGCCAAGTACTTTCTGGGGACCGGCGAAAAATTATTTCTCTGTGTTGTGAATGATTATCCCAGTAAGAATTGAAAATCTAGACGTGAAATCTAAGGCCTAATTAAAGTACTTTTTATCTGATCTTATTTTTAGGAGCATATGAGTATTGTTCCATCATCTTGAAATCTGTTGAATCTATGCAGTTTTTGGTGGATAAGGTCAATCCTTCGTTCAATGAAACTCGAGGTTTGTAAATTGCTCAACACGAGTACGGGCAAAGCAAATAGCAGACCAAGACAAATTGATGAAATTTATGTAATTTTAAATATTTTTAGGAAAACTATTATATGAAAAGGGGGTCTTGGAGTTTGCTCTAGCAATGTACGATAGTAGGATTAGTCGAGTCCAATCTATCCGGCTTCTCGTTCTAAAAGTCCAAGAGGCTTTGAGAGACTTTAAAGATGCTGCCACATCCATTTCAATATATTCACACACCCTGACACTTCAACACAATATCAAGTTCTTTGAGTCTGTGATCAAGAAGATCTTTCGTGGTTTTTGTAGCTCCAAAGACTTGATGCGTATCAGCCATTTGTCATTTGAAAGATTGGAAAGTGATTTGAATCGATTTGAAGAAAACTGGAAGATACAATCTAAGGAAATTGGACTGATCAAATTCTATATGGAACCCTTTGGTGGTGAAATCCAACCTTCGCTTGAAACTCTTCGTACCATTATTCTTTCATATTGAAAAATTAAACCGGGATGCGGAATAAATATTAGTTTTTTTATTGAAAAAGCTTGTGTTTTAAAAAATAAAATTTAATTGTATTTTTCTTGTTAAAACTATTTTTGGTTAGCTCTTAATCCCTATCCCTTGGCATCATCAATTGGATTGAAATTGCGAGTGGCAGTTTTTCATAATCATATTCATATTTCTATACAATTAAATCTCGTACGTCGAGTTGAAAAGGATGTATTCAAATTTGAATAGTTGTTCATTGTTTATACCATTTACACAATTTATTCAGTTCTTTAACATTCTATAGAACACGACATTAATTCATCCACAATATTGATTGTCTATATTGCGAGTCAAATCAATTGCTTCATCACACGATTCTTCGCGTGTAAAAACAAGCGGAGGGGCCATGCCTTTAAAATAATGAGCTCAACCATGCCTAATTTAATTCAATGAGAATGTTTTTTATCTCGATTTTTAAATCTGTATATCGACCTATGAGTATGAGTTGAGATTCGGAAATTAGATAATTCAGTTTTCATACAGGGAAGTGTAAAAGTAATCTTTAGATGTAAATTGTCCTTTGTTTTGCTGCAAGACACAAGAGGTGGTTGTAAACAATTGATAAATAAAGGCCAATAGCCTTAGATTTCAGGGACTGAAAGTTCTCATCTATAACGGATAACCTCATATATGAGTGATGGCACGGTCATATATGGGATAACCTAAAATTGCTTAGCGTTTCCAAATCTAATGAAACTTCCTGACTCTTTTCGGGTAGTTGGGGCACAATGAGACCTTGCAAGCACAACCCTTTGGAACATCCGTTTGCAATGGTTTATTCATAAATACGTGTTAATACTGTTATTCGTTCAATTAATCTGAAGTGTCGAACTGAACTGTATGTTTTAAAATATTAATCCATCAGCCTAAATTTCTATATACATAGTTAGGAGATGGTTGTTCGGCCGTAACAATGAATGCTCCGTTCCATATTCAATGTAATGTGCGATGAAATAATTTTACTAATTATGTTTATTCTTATTTTCGTCATTTATACTTTATCTAAATGGAGACAATGAGATTCTGCTAGTCTGCTTATGGATGATTGATTGACTACATTTATTTTAATTCTTGCAGCCACCCCTTTCCAATTTTTTGAGCGTATTATTAGTCATTTTAATGTTGTCACTCTATTCGTATGTATGGGCTTTCCCTTAAAAAGAGATTATTGTACATTTTTCATTTTTAAATTCATATACAAGGTTCAAATGTTAACAATTTGAGGATGTACTGGACAAGTTGTTAAGCCTTTCCATAACAGCTAAAAGTTGAAATGCACAAGGCAGATGGATAATCAAAGATATAAGACTGGCTGTTTATTTGACCACGATATACAACCAGACTTTGTTTCACGAAAAAGTTATTTTTAAGGGGTCCGATGACAGATATTATTCATAAGCTTCTATGCCATTCAAGTCTGTCTTTTGTCTTTCGAGACGTGGAAGGGCAGTAACAAATTCTTGGAGTGAGTCAGTTCATCTTATTCAACGACACGCATTGTTTTGATAGTTGTAAATCCTCTAAACTACATTTCTGGCCAGTCACCAGTAGAATACTTGGATGTGAATGGCTACTGCTCCCTTGCAGTTACATTTAATGCATTTTAACAGACAACAAATGGTAATAAATTTAACTTATTTATATTCCCTCTTACAACATATAGGCAAGCCCATTTTATTCCTGCCTCGTGGATGCTCCTAAAATATGAATGTACGTATAAAGTTCAGAAATAACGAAAACAACCGAAAGTTCCTGTAACCTTAACTCATAACGCTGCTGCCGTATAACAGCAAACAACTTGAACGGGAGTTAGAATGAGTGATGAAGCGTCGGGATCGCTGAATACCTGTCGTCTCCGGGGAAGTTATAGATGAGAGGATCTGAAGTCAGTTAAAGAAAAAAGAATTTTGAATGAGCAGAGGACTCAAACAATAAGGGATCCAGGTCGAAGACGAATCTATATCTTGTTCTCTAAATCTGTACAATTCTGTCTTTGAAATGACCTTTTATAAGAAACTGGAGATGGCAAAGAATAAAAGGGTTTTATTCAATGAGTCTACACCATAGAATTGGATAATGTCTACACAGTACAAGATTGTGAGTTTTGAGAATTGCATCTAAATTCTTTTAAACACTGCATCTTGAAGACAAGGTTGCATATTTGTTAGTGACCTGCATGTGATCCGCTCATCACATTCGTAACAATTCAATATCGTATTTAATTTTATTCGCAAAGTCTTGTCCTTTTGATTTTATGGAGACGGCGTCAAGGAAGTGTCAAATTTAATTGAAGTCATTAAAATACTATTAACTCTCTGTCATGATTTGTATTACACACACTTAAAATACTGACCAAATTTCAATACATAAGCATGACACTATGGTCATTGCATCTCTTTACATCATTGGATACGAACAACATCATTTGTAAATCTCTATTGATGTAATTTGTTTGTTCCGACGATTGTCCAGGAAAACCAGGTAAACGTAACGGTTCAGAAGGAATGTAGTTCATAAACTGCTCCTTAATTTTACAGTCCCAGCTAGTCCGCCTGGCCAAAGAATGGAGGGAAGGTAGGGCCAAAGGGACACAATAAATTTGTACCCAACTATTTTAGCAGAAGTACAAGGATTGCTGGGTCATATTAGCATTAACTACTCAGCCACTTCTCACTCTTTCAGAAACAGACGATAAAATGGAAATAAAAGTGGACTTGATTCCATTGTAGTCGACCGCCCGGTTTGTTTTGTCGGTCTTTACGGTTTCTCCAGAAAGATAGACTCTGTTTTGTTATCTTATCCATGGAGAACAGGACCAAAAAGCTCTTGTTCTATTCTTTACTATTTCTTCACTTAAAATGACGGAGGAAGGACATCAGATCACTCAAGTCCGTATTCAAACTTACCCTTAAGGAACTGCCTGAGGAATTATAAAAGCGTCTCACACTCCGTCTTGTGCCTTCAAAAGTTTTTATTGACTCTTAAAACTTGATGATGTTAGTGAGATTAGAGCTAAAATTTCGACCCTTAAAACGGTACCGAAGAGTTATAGAACGATCGTGGATATATATATTTTTTTTTACATGAAATGAAAACAAGTAGTAGTGGTTGATCTTATGTCTCTTGTGTCTTGTCCTACATAATGTCCATTTCTCCATTTTTTCGAGCGATGATAAACCATCTTCAAACCGAAAAATGAGTCGTTTATATTAGTGTAACATTTCTACTTTTCTTTTGTTATAGAATCGTAAATAATTGAAGTGTAGCTACAAGTTGTACAAATTGTCAAAGAACGCTTCAATAGCCGAAATCCATTCAGTATCCATACATTTTAAAGCCTAGCTATAATTTAAACCTTGAATGATCTAAAAATAAGTTCAGTTTAAACTAAATCTTTGTATTCAGGATGTAATGAATTTTGAATACGGGTTTTGTGATTTCTTGTTGATGCCGCTCGGACCAATCACACAACAAAACAAGCCAAGTTAAATCTGAGTACCTCAAAAGGGAGACGGAATCATAGGGTCTTATCAATTATTGTCAAAGTCATCTTTGTGAGTCTATTGTTGTCATAATAAGATCTTAAAACGTCTGCAAGGAGCGATGAATCTATCAAAACTTATTTTTAATGTCGACCTTTTCTATTGTAGACCGCCCATTTGTTGTTATGATGTTCTAGTTTGTTAAACCATTACTCTAAACTATGAAGTCATCCTCTTTTAGATAAATTGGACTGATAAGAAGTTCTGTGTATAGCTATAACATGGTTTTTAAATTCATAACTGATTCGTCATTTCTGTAACTAAACTTAATCATTGGGTTCTAAAGGAAAATGAAGGGTTTGAAAGGGTTGAAAAACCCTTTACCGGATTTTTATAATATTTTCCAAGATATCAATATGAAGGCAAGGCAAGGGTGGCTATTTCTAACAAGTTGTATTGAGAAAAACATGTTTTTACTACCGATCCTGTCTTATAAAAATGGCTAGGTCAGTAAACTGTCTATTGATCTATGATCGTGAAGCGATAATTTAAACAAAAAATCAATCCATGGAAAGCTTTTCAAGCTCTAAACTTCTAAATGCATCTGCAATCTGCAACTTTGTTTTTAGATGAAAGTTTTAAAGTAAGCCTGTGAGTTAAATGCAGTAGGTGTTGTACATAATGGCCTAAGCACCAGCAAGCCAACAACTTGGATCATTGGGAAGAATGGCTTACTGATTTATTCAATACATTCCAGGGCGTGCCAAGTTAATCGCTGACTGGAAAAAGAGTCGAGTAGTCCAGATTCAATGGGTTAGTTAGCAAAAGTGAATAGGCAATATGCAATCTATCAAAAAGTTAGGTGGGCGGTGACAAATTATTATTGAGAACTGAAATGAGCTTCTCCCTTTGCTAAAGCATTATTCCAATCCATACCTGCTGCTTCCTTGGGTGATAATGAGCTTCAGTCTTCATAGCAATAAATCTTATCCTAATGGCGTCTCTTACACCTCTTATTTTCAGTTGGCTAATTAGTTTTTTAATTGCGAGCAAATCGGTTTGCATATATACAAGGATGGTCTGAATCACGTATTTTACCAACTTCCAATTATGTAAGTGATCTTAGTGATATGACCAAAGAGATGAACCGTTTATATTGGTTTGCGTTTTATGAAAGTATGCAAGACGAGTGGACGATTAGACTAAAACCACCAACGTAAGCTTTGATTATAAAACGGGAGTTAAATTCATTACAACGGCATAAAAAAAATTGGCTATGTGCTCTTGAGATTTTGAATCCAATGTTTTACTATTCTTCCTTGCAATAGCTCATTCTAAAATACACAATTATGGCCGCATTTGCGTGTATTTGCCAACCCACATTTTTTTTACAAGTCACAAATATTCTTAGAAGAACACTGAGTGAATAAAAGATATGGTCATCCAGACTCTAGACAAATCATCACGACACGGGTTTAAAGGCATTGATTTCGAAGGAGTCATCTAAAAGATCTGGACAAAACACAGACAAGATTTCATACTTGAGACAGGTGTGTGACATCTTGTCGCTCCGAATTAGGCTTAAGTAATACTGTAATGTGGTTCCCGTAGTCTCATTTGAATTAAAATTGGGCCCATGACATGGAAAATTGTAATCCAGATATCAAAAGTTAGGAATAAAATGATCATGTATAGCTAAACGAAGTTAAATCGATGACAGTCTCTCTGCCCGAGCTTCAATAATTCCTATACGAATACATAATCCTGATAAGAATACGGGGACTTAAGACAATAAGACACACATCTCTCCTGCATTGTCTTCTGGAGAGACTGGAAGAAGATGCAACCTCATCTCACGCCAAGATTTTATGGTTCAATCCTTATTAGAAATTTATTACTACCTTCTGCTGACTAGTTGGGTTAGGCAGGTGATCCTTGTCTTTGCCTGATACTTGATTCCTATTAAATATTGGAGAGCCGGTGGAGTTGAACCGACTCCTAGTAAGTAACATTAAATAAGAACATGAATTACACGGGCATAGCCAGAGTTATTCTTTCTTGTTTTCATGGGTAATCACTTTTCCATTTCATTTGTTATGATTGTAAACGATGGGGAAGTTAGGGATGTTAATATAAAGCAACTCGGTCCGACCAAGGTAAAATTTCAAGTCCTCCTCAGGGTTATCCTTTAGGTTCAGTGACTATATTCCTGTACCTGCCTCAGGAATTCATTTAGGTGGGCCTCAACTTCAACTTACAATTCTCTCATCCCTTCATCTCAGAGTTCAATTCCCGACTACAGGCATTTTCCAGGCATTCTCTCCTCCTAAGTTTAAGTAGGTTTTAAGAAACAAACATGTAAACGGAATGGTTTTAATTAAGCAGGTGTTGGTGTTGGAGAGATTTTGCGTGTTGGCATCCGGATCCGTACAACGGCTAGTACAATTTACAATCAATATATTTTTTAAATCCCAAAACCCCTACTTATAACTTTTGAAGGAAGAACCGATTCTTTTAATTTGCATATTTTCAGATATTAAAAGCTTATGTAAAAAATATGTAGCTATTTAAAACCAGAAACCATTTACACAAAACATAATCATGGAGCTCTTTCTGCTTGGCCTAAAATCTCTGTGGAATGAACCGATCCAAATACTACAGAAGAAACAATGTGCCTCTCTTGCATTCCATGTCCATCGGCTGGAGAAAGAGTCTTCCGAAAAACTCCTGGACATCTTTTAAACCGTTTTTAAGATGGTATGCCACATCCATGAGATCCAACCTAGCCTCATCATCATCATGGTCGTCGACAATACATTCATATATATATAATTTCGGAAGGGCCAAGTGCCTAACTAAATACTCCCACAATGTCGAACCTCTCTTGACTCTATAGAACATTAAAAATCTGTGTTAAATGCCGAAGTTGAAACTAAAACCTCTTGTAAATGTAAGCCAGTCTTTCAGTACACATTGTAATCTCACCCCCTTCGCATCTCATCTCTCTTCCTTCCTATCCATCCGTAGTATAATATTATTATTATCAGGATTTCGTGTTTGTTCAGATTATCTAGTACATCATAGTTGAGTGTCTACAGGATTGACTATATTCCCTATTTTAAATTTAAATAAATGTCTACATAAATTACTTTCTGTCTATTATTCCTACGAGTTTGTAAGCGTGAGAGTCAAACGCTCGGAGTGTAATCAAGGACTCTAGAAGGATGATACATAGCACGAAGTACAACATTGATTGTGTCACTGTCACTTTTTACAAGGTAGCCTCACATGGAATTCGGCATCTTCCTCCCGGACTTTGAAAGTAGCTTATAATCAGTGTCAGTGTCAGAGGGATATTGTTTCCTTTGTATCGAAAGCTAAACTCTTTTTTGTTGCCATCCTCGATCATTAAAGGCTCTAAGGCCGACTTGAGCTCCAAGGAATCGAAGAAACGGGAGATGACAAACGACTTATTGTCAATAAAAAATATATGACTGTGGGACCGTGGCTATGAAATTCGGAGGATTCGTCATCTTTTGAAGGGATAATTGAAGCCGCACCTTGAAGAAACATGGAAATTTGATTACGGATTACGTTTAATCGAGGTCACCCAAATTCAAGACTTATCTCCTAACTTTACAATCTAGTTTTCAGGAATGCATTGTTTTAGTGACAGGTATTAACAAGAACGATATTAAAAGGTTGAGTTCTAGTGTAAGATAAATCAAAAGGACGCTAACAAAATTTGAAATAAGTTCGTCTCGTATTTTATTTTTCCAGCCCAGGGAAAATTAGTGTCTTCGTTTCATAAGAACAGGGTTGAGATTTTTTTTTATTTGACTCTAACTTGAAAAATAAAAAAGTTTGTTCCTGTTCCAAGTCCTTAGATGACAATTCCTTATTGTTGTTCATATTCATGATAGTTGTGAAGCTGGATATCTCTTCACGTTTACCGTAGTTCCGTATAAATGAGCACTCGTGTTTCTCTCTAAGTAACTCACTTAATTCAAAAGTGAACACTTCATATCTAACTTGATTTGCCTTAGCCTTTTTGACTTGGCACGAACTGAGGTTTAAGTTTCATAAAACCAACCACCTGTAGAGTTTTATCCCTTGTTGACTTCTGATCTGACTCATTTATCATGTAATGTTATCCTCGTGTCTGGAATAAAAGGATTATGAATATTATGATCCTCGATCAAGAAAAAAACGTGATTCTCCAGTCGTTTTCCATTAGGACAGAAAATACTACCTCTTTTTCCTTTGGACAGGGAACGTAGTGTGTAGTGGAGACTGTAAACAAAAGGTAAGGCACGACTCGGACATAATTTCTCCTTGTAAATACATGCCTTTTTAACAATTACAATTTTTAAGGTGTGATTCTTACATTACGTAAATTTGTATTTTTATTATTGCAAACCATGGACCATGTGTACTTATTTACAAGTATTTACAATTTACAAAGAGTCTCTATCTACACGGTCTGCCTCTTGACATTAGCTTCTTCGTAAGTAATTACATGAATGCTCACTCAGGTTTGATAAGTTTTATTGCATCGGCTCGTCTACGAGTTTGTGGTTTACGGGTCTCCAACCAATATTTTGGCACCTCGATGAATGTGTGGTGCGTGACTTTTTATGGTTTCCTCGTCTGGAGAAGGGTGTAGGTTCAGATGCGGACTTAATTTAATGTTTTCTAGGAGCTCATTGTTAGGCCTACTTAGGACAAGGAGTGTGAAACAGGCCTTAATCCCATCAGTTTCGTCTTCTTTGTTGTACATTTAGACAATTTTGTTTGTTTATCTTGCATTATAAGAGGAAAAGAGATCTTGTAATTCAGATACAATGTTATCTACTTTATCAAATACAGCTTCTCTGAGTTTCGAATTTTACATCCCTTCATTTTTTACAGCGTACATAGGCATTCATTCCTAGAGATAGTAGAACTGCAAGCAAAAACCATAAAACTACAAAGCCAGCCAGGAATGGAATACTTTTTTGAGAGTTAAATATCATCTCTGGATCGTCTCAGAATCAAAATGAAACGATATCAAATCCTGAATCAGACTTAATAACATATTAGATAGAAATTTTACTTCCTTTTTAGGAAATTTTGCTCAGTGTGATTAGGATTTCATGCTGGGATCTACGGCTAGCATAATTGGACAGAAATGATAAAAGGAAAACCGATATGGTGAAAAATTATTTGTTGGCAAATTTAGTATACACAAGCTGAAGTTGATTATCGTGAATTACAGAACGGCTATAATTCGAAATATGCAAATAAGGATATTTCACACAAGGAGGACAGAAGCTCTAAGTAAATCTGACAGATCGATTGGAGTTCAATGTGTTTAAGGCTTAACAAGTGACTGCGATTTTAAAAAGAACTTCATGAACGATCGGACATCGGCCGGAGCTAGCAATAATGAGATGATTGGAACATGAATGCAAAAATATGGACATGTCCCTTAGACCCATGCCATATATCTCTACAAACTACAATTGTTCGTTTCGTTCCTTGTTACCTCACAAAGCCTTAGTACAAACCCAAAATTATAGCTTTTTCATGTTTAAATCTCTCTACGACAGTTAGTTGACAGTCAATTGTCAAGTTACCTGACTTTCCTAAAACTTTCCCATCAGCCACTAGTTTGCGGGTTTACAGTTACATATACATTTTTATTGACATTGGCAGATCCTAAACAAAAAAGACCGGTGGTGAAGTATAAGTACTCTTCCTGCACCGATTTATGTCGTTAAATTTTTAAACATTCAGACTGTCACCTAAAAGTTTTCAGATTCAAAATTCTGAAATCTAGAAATGGACATATCTTGATTTTGCAAATCAGATAATAATCTCTCTTAAAACGCAGTTTGTTTCATTATGCAGTCATTAGATTACAAATTAAGAATTTAACAACCCAAGCAGAACCTGAGATATCTGAGAACATACAGAATTAGAGATTGTAAAAAGCATACATTTAATATGAAATTAAAGTTTTACAAACTCCCAGTGGGATCCCATATAACTCATTCTTTTATGAGACTATACGACAGATATGGTCCATTACGTACCTTTTTTATTCCTCTGAATGGGTATGATTATGTACATGATGATAATTATTATTAAATTTATGAAGTCTCAATACCCCCCGATACGTTTGGCTCTGGAATGGAGTATTAAATGAAGACTATTATTTACTTCTAAAAGACCTACAAAAGGAATAATCAGAATTTACCGGCTTTGATCATCCCAAATTAATTTCGGAATTGCACTGATTTATGCCAACATATTTACCCTAATAAATAATACATGCTGGATAAGCTATTATGAGAATTATGGTTGGTATTTGGTATCGTATCGAGAATTTCAGAAATAAATAAGAGAAAGATAATATTCTCGTTACTACAGACATTTATTACGCACTGATGATCAATGCGTGTATATTTAGCATTTAGAGACGTTTTATGTTTGCTTTGAAAATCCTATATAATCATCACAGTAAATTGAATAATAGTAGATTAGCCCTTTGATCAAAATAATAACAGGTGCCCGGGTGGTCATGGACATGATATTTCTGAAACTAGATATCGAATGGATGGATCGTGAATACTGAAAACCCCCTCTCTTATTATACAGCATCGCGTATATCTACTTCTTCTATCAAATTACGTATCTTTGATTTATTAAATAATATTGTTAAATCTCTATACTCGTTTACACGCCAAATTCTTTATTCTAGTTTTTCAAACTGATTGTATACAGGAAAAAATAGGAAAAATCGAATGAGTTTAGCAACCTGAATCTGAGAAAGTTATGAATTTGATGATTAGTTTCAAATTATTTGGATTATCAATATTAATTTACAATCTGTATAGGCTGATAGAGCGAAAACACCAATAAACACGAGTACACTAAATACCAACCATTAAAAATTCGGAATCAATCAAAATGCATAGAAATTAAGCATGTATCTTTTTAGTATCGACATTTCTTTAAAGCTTTTACTCGATAAGAAAGAAATGCATTGCTGAAGTTAACCAATCTATATATTTGGTGTTCATCAATTTGGAACCAGCGATCTACAATTGATAAATGGAAACTAATTTCATGGGGTGAGGAATGTCATTCAAAATACTTGCTTCGTTTTACAGTCTTGAAATATCCATATAGAACCAACGCATTTCCCCTTATAACTATAAGAAGTTTTTGACTTTTCATTGTTTTGTTTTGATTGTTTTAAAATAATTCTCAACTCTGGTCTCACATACAGGTGTCTTTAAAGTGTAACTTTGTTTGTTCACTTCCCTTTCTACAAATTTATTCACACGTGCGTTCAAACATAAGCATACGCTTAACTAATAATATACTGACTAAACCAATAGGCCTATAAAATTACAGAGACTTATTTGCCATATTAATACAACTCGGTGTAACTATATTCGAGGCATAAGATCGTGGAATAGCAATAATGAGCTCTTTTTGACGTATTTGTGAATGATGGTTTCAATTGCGACTGATGTAATGATATTCTTGAAGCCTTTTTATGAACAAAACTGAGTATAAAAGTTTAAAAAAAAATACTAAAACCAAATTTTCTTTTAAGATTCAGATATCATACACTGGGAAATGCGGCACATCAACAATGAGCCGATGAGATTGTAAAGGAGATAAATAAACCGTCGGCAACTAACTCCAGTTGAAGAATTAAAAAAAGTGATGGTGAAAACAAATCCCAGAAATTGAAGTCAACAATGAGTAGAACTCATCCGTCCTCAGGGTGGAATACGAAGTGGACGTTGTGTTTTAGTGGCATTATTTGGAAATGCAAGTCCACAACAATAGGTCATCATCATCAGTATCACAGAAGAAAACGATGTGAAGAAGTCCAGTCAGTTTTTACTACATCACTTAGCATTACTCTTCTATTCCTCTTTCTCCTATCATCAACGTGGCGATGTGTTCAATCTGTTCAATCGAGTTAGTAAATGAAATTACATTTTGTATATGAAATAAAATTTACGTTACACAGTCCTACCCTATAGTATAATAGTGATAATATTATGGTTCCTCTAGAATTTTTCTATCAAGCCCTAAGTATTGGCGTTCCTAGATTAATTCCTTGGGATAAATTAATGCATGTATGCTAACGAAACCTGCTTAGCTTGTTGGTTTAATGTTGCATGGTTGTTTATTTTTTTTTCATTCCCCTTGATCCATTACTTTATGTTTTAAAGTCCGTATCATAATGTGACTTGTTTTTAATCTCGGATTATTTAGATTTCAAATATCTGAGTAACTGCAAAAACTACACTCTCCCTCTTTCTTGAGCAGTATTACATACTACATAACATCATACCTACATCCCTTTCCTTTTAGTTAGTAGAAACATTTAGTTTCAATTTTTACTTAATAGTACTAAGTACTTTTTTGCAGGATTCAGTAAAAAAAAATAATGTGTTACTGGTTTGGGATTCTTATTGAGCTAGTACAACCTTAGAAATCCCAATGCTTTTAAAAAACAGTTTTCAAATTCATATATAATTAAATTATAACCACAGGGACTGATCTATCATTTTAATCGAAGTCTTCAAAAACAAGACCTTCTAAATAACTCACTCCCTATTTCATTTGTGTTGGATGATGAAAATAACCCCCTCCCCCTCCAAGGCAGAATTTGAAAACAGAACATGATAAAAACCTGGACAAGTTAAAAGCGACATGTCTGAATAGTGTGGCAATATGATTCTGTCAAAGGTCAAGAAATCCACAATTAAAATTACTAATTTTGTAAGGGAATATTTCATTCATCAAAGTCTTCAAAATAAGTCCCCAGTAAACTCTCTGGAAAAAGTATTCCTTACTGTAAAAGCTGATTTAAGCCCCCCAAAGCATGTAATTACTGTAAATATTGTAAAGATTAAGAGGTTTGAAATTAAACTTGACTTGCCAAATTTAGAAGAGTATTATGAAGAAACGTCGTCAGAAGAAATTTACGGTGGAAGGCATCCTCAAAATGAAAACTTCTCCGAGATTGGAATATCTCCTCCAGTATTAAACCTAGCTACACGAGCCAACATTTATGTAAACGCGACTTGTGGAGAACGAGAACCGGAGACTTATTGTAAAGTAGTGGAACATGTAAATTTGCAGAGAACTAGGTCATCCCAGTGTCAAGTCTGTGATGAAAGTGCTGTAAGTTTTTCGTTCCTAGCTTTAATTTACATCTTAATTAGTACGGATTAAAAGTTGCATGGAAAAATCTTCGCTTTCCATCAAAAATCAAAAACTATTTTACAAAAGTCTGAGTAATGTAGCTTGTAACGCCATTACACAAGAAATAAGGGCGGACATGTCGGTGAAAGAAATTAGTAACAAGGTAGTATTCATTTATCATAGTATGCAATGCGATACTGTTTTGACATCCTTCTTAATTACTTTCTTAAAGCGTTGATGTCTTCAGTCTTACAAATTATACGATGATGTTACGACTTTCGGGAGATTATCCCTGTTTGATGAACACTATTTCAACTTGTCATAAAATGAAATGAAAACGTGTTCGTTAACTTGCAATTGCTAGTTTTACTACTCGTATAAGCATTAATATTTGTTGTATTTAGACACTACATTACGTATAAGTGCCAATAAAAACCCGTGGGAACAGCTCAGTCCGGAAGCTTTATTCGTCATTTTCTTATTTCAAAAGAAGCTTCAATATAATATAGCTTGAATAATATCATTCTTAAATTTAATGTTACCTGAAATAAATCTGATATTTGTTCTTAGGGTAAGGGAAAGCGTCACCCGATAAGGTTTGCGATAGACGGGTCCAACCGGTGGTGGCAAAGCCCGACACTCCAGAACGGTCGTCAGTATGAATGGGTCACGATAACAATCGACCTGAAACAAGTAAGTTGATCTGAATTCCATCGCAGTTACAGGAAACAACTTTGCAAATTTACGAGGTGTGATTATTTCTGACATTTATGTAAATTAGAGGGGCTACTGTTGACTATGTTAATTTAGATTACTAGTTTCAGTAGAACTATAATAGTCAGATCCAGCTTCTGAATTATGCAGCGTTTTTATAAATCCAGCCATTATAGATATTTTCCGATCCTTTGATAGCATACGTTTTCTCGTCAACAAGCTTAAAATGCATGAGATTGAAGTTCCAGAGCAAAAACTTCCTATAATTCAACGACTTACTATATGTAGATTAACTTTCATGTGTTAAGGCCACTTTCGATGTTACGGTAAGATAAACGATGATGATAAGGATTTTGTTTATAATTCAAGAAGGAAGCCATTTGAAAACTTGATACAATCAACGAATTTATATTTCATGTATGTATCTACATTAGTAATATGTAGGCACGATAGTAAGTCTTCGCCTGGATGTTCTTATTCACGATCAAAGGACTAGATATTAGATGCTGGACGAGTAGATTGGAAATTATAAAAACCGAGCTTGTTAAAAATCTATTTGATATCTTTGTTGCTCTATAAGAAACGCTTTAATGGATTCTTTAATAGGTGTATCAAGTGGCATACGTTATAATAAAAGCAGCCATCAGTCCTCGCCCAGGTAACTGGATTCTTGAAAGATCGTTAGACGGTGTGGTATTTATGCCTTGGCAATATTACGCACTCAGCGATGAAGAATGCTGGAATCGGTACAAAATTAGGGCCAAATCTGGGAAGCCCCATTATGAATCAGATGAAGAGGTCATATGTACTTCATACTATTCATCCTTAACACCTCTGGAAGGGGGAGAAGTAAGAGCTCATATTGCTTTTTAGGCTCTTGACAGCTTCATTAAGCTTTAATAAACTTAAACTAAAACGAACTGGACACACTAAATTTGTAGATTCACACTTCATTGGTTAATGGACGGCCAGGGGCAGAGGGCTCAATACGATCCGAAGATTTAACGAAATTCACGATGACTCGATTCGTTCGGCTTCGACTGCAAAAAATCCGGACGTTACATGGGGATTTGATGAATGTCGGTGGGCCTGAGTCCAGATCGTTAGATAAGAGTGTCATGAGAAGATATTTTTATTCCATTAAAGACATATCCATTGGGGGTCACTGTGTCTGTTTTGGTCATGCAAACGAATGCCTAATGGATTCCAAAACACAGGTTATAAAAGCTTTCGATTTCCGCATGCATCCAGTAATGTTCACTGATTATCCAGTACTACCTATCCAGATATATCATCATGAAATGAGAAAGGGCAAAAAAATAAATTCTTCTAATTTTTAATTTTCCTAACGTCTAGAGTGAAAAATGCATGTGTCAACACAATACCTGCGGGGAAAAGTAAGTTTTATCAATCCTGATTTCCTTTGAATAATAACTTGCTTAAATTGTTATTCTTGCCGAAACTTTTACCTTTGAAACGTTTAAGCTGATAACCTACTCTAGGATGCATCTGAAAAGTATTTCTTAATCTTGAAATGCATAACAAAAATTTCGATTTTAGCTGTGACGTATGCTGTCCATTATTCAATCAGTACCCATGGGGCGCTGGAAATTCCACGGCCAGTTCTCGATGCGAGCCCTGTCAGTGGTAGGTTTGATTTCTCTTAAATTATCTGACTTATTGCCCTCATGTTCACACACTGAATATGCCCGTATGCGTCTATAGCCATGGGCACTCCAGTGCGTGCATTTTCGACCAAGTAATCGCTGAGAAAAGGCTATCGATCAACACATTAGGAGTAATGGATGGTGGAGGTGTCTGTCTTGAGTGCAAGGTAAATATCCTGGAAACTACTTAATTAGTTTACCTTTAGCACCGAGGTGATCAAATTTAATGGATCTTTTAACACCAAGGATCATACCGCTGGGATCAATTGTGAGAAATGTGAAGTGGGTTATTATCGGCCAAAAGGTATCCGAAGGTCTGATCCACTTCCTTGCCTCAAGTGCAAGTGTGACTCCTTTGGAAGTATGGGCAGCTGCCTTGCTGATGAAGATGAAGCTTTGCTGTTGGGAAAAGTGAGACGGCATTTTTTAAGTATAATTGAATTCAGGATTAAAATACCAACATAGATAAATAAATAATATAACGTTTTAAAACTATATTTATTTTGCAAATTCTTGACAGGAACCTGGGGACTGTCTCTGTAAAGAAGGTTATGATGGAAAATACTGCCAACATTGCTCCTTAGGATACAAGGGTTTTCCCGAGTGTGAACCTTGTCCTTGCCATCTTGCCGGAATTATTAATTCGGACTGTGAGGAATGCCTTTGCAAGGTAAATTCAATTCAATAACCGACCGATGTCCCCTCATAACCCTTTTCAACGTTTGAAGCCGTGATGGTAATCGTATAATATTTTTTTCATTTAGGAAAATGTACAAGGAACTATCTGTTCGGATTGTAAAAATGGATTTTACAATTTGATACAACAAAATCCCCACGGATGTACACAATGCTTTTGTCACCGTGTTACTGACAAATGTGTTTCGTCTGATTTCGCTATAACCGAGGTTCGATATTTAGTTAGCATTTTCCCATTGTCACCGAATTTATTGAATTACTTTATCACTTGTTATATTGGTTTGGTATCATCAGGTAATGGATCCTAACAATTGGTTTGTCACCGATTTGCACGGGACAAAAGTGATATCTCTGAATCCGACTGGAGGAGTTTATCACATAGCAAATGACGAATTCAGCTCATTTTCAATGTACTATTGGGGCAATGCAAAAGCTTTCAGTGGAAACCGGATCTTGTCTTACGGTCTCAACGTAACGTTTCATATCTCCTGGACTCATGCAAGGGGAGACACGAGTGGACGGCCTATCACGGAATATGATCTCATTATTCAGGTAAGAAATTTATTAAAAATGCAACCCTAAAAACCATAAGAACAAACTACATTTCGATGTCAATTTTTAGAGTACAAACAACATGTTGGCATTCAGCTATAATTCCCACGAAGGAGATAATGCAACCGTTCATGTGACGCTGAATGAATTAAATTGTTTTGTGTTGCCTGATATTGACAACAATATAATACAAAGGTAACAATTAAATATACCTTTTTACTTACCATTTGTTAAGGCTTATGGGAATTCAATACTCGAGTAAATTTATTTCTGTACGTCCCAGAGCTCCTACACCTAAACTTGGCACACCCTGCACAAGATTTAATGTGATGGAAGGCCTTCATGATGTGAAACGGTTGCTTGTCAGAGCTAAACACAATACCGACCAATTGGACGGAATGTTGAGTTATGTATTCATGGAGAAAGCAGATTCAAATTCCATCGCGGAAACTGGAAAACGAGTTGCGACTTCAGTTGAAGTTTGCACGTGCCCGAAGGGTTACTCTGGCACATCTTGTCAAGATTGTTCATACGGTTATCGGAAAAGTGAGAAAGGCTCGTGGATCAATGAGTGCATCAAATGTGATTGCAATGGTCACTCGCGCTCATGTAACTTTGATGGGCAATGTCTCGTACGATGAATTCACATTTAGACAAACTATAGAATATTGATAGATTTTGGATCCTAGTTTAGTTTTCTTGATTTTAAATTCATATTTATTTTTGGACCAGGAATGTGAACACAACACAAGCGGCGACCGTTGTCAGTTTTGCAGGGATGGGTTTTACGGAAGTGCTGATTCGGAATCGCCACTTGCTTGCAAAACGTGTGAATGCCCGTTATCAATTGAGTCAAATAATTTCAGTCCGAAATGTCAGATTACTGGAAACTCGTATGAATGTACAGCTTGTCCAGTTGGATACGAAGGTCCATTTTGTGAAAGGTATATTATTTCCAGACTTTTACCAGGACTACGTGATTGATTCTTATACGAGTGCATTTCAAACTCTGTTACATATCTATTTAGGTGTGCAAATGGATATTATGGGAATCCAACACAGCCTGGAGACTTTTGCAAACCTTGTGCCTGCAACGTGGACGATGGATCTTTGTCCGACAATAATATTTGTGATCATTTGACTGGAGAATGTCTAGTGTGCCCAAGAAATACGATCGGATGGAATTGTGATGAATGTCTCGGAGGCCACTTCGGAAATCCACTTAACGGCAGTTGTTCTCGTATGCCAAAATACTTTTACAATATTTATATATTTTCAAATAGATTCTCAGAAAATGTGTGTTTTTCCTAGCTTGCAATTGCAATTCAGTCGGAAGTTTGAGTCCAACAGCTTGCCACCCTGATAACGGACAATGTCCTTGCAAGGATAACTTTGCGGGGAGACGTTGTGATGAATGCGATGTATAACTAAAAAAATAAAAGTTTATTTCAACATTTGATAGTTTTAATTGACGTCAAAATTGTATTTATATTATAAGATCGGTCATGGAAATCCTGATGAAGGATGTCTTTCCTGTGGTTGCAATCCGCTAGGCTCCTATTCAACCAACTGTGATATAAACACAGGACAGTGCAACTGTAAACCTGGAATCGGGGGAAGATACTGCAATAAATGCTTGGATCTTCATTTCGGATTTTCAACTAATGGATGCTTAGGTGATGAAATGACTGGGGTTTCATGGGGAATGTGTAGCTTAATAATAATTTAAGGGCCGTTGTTTATAAACATTAAATTCTTTTTACAGGATGTGACTGTCATACTTACGGTTCAGACTCAGCAGTTTGTGATCTTAACAATGGGCAATGTCATTGTCTCCCAAATGTTAAGGGACGTAAATGCGACAATTGTAGTGTAAGTCAACAAACAGAATGAATCTAAAAGTTTTATATTGTTTATTGACACTTCAGAAATGTACATTTTCCAGGCGGGTCATTGGAACATTCGATGTGGTACTGGGTGTGAACGGTGCGACTGTAACCTCATGGGATCTGTCAATGTCAATTGTAATATTGAGACTGGCCAATGTTCCTGCAAACCAGGAGTCGGTGGCTTAAAGTGTGATCAGTGCATTGCCGATTGTTATGGATTTAGTGAAACCGGATGTAGAGGTACAGACGCAAAGATAAATTTCAGTACCATTTTTATAAGATTTGGATGACTCCTTAGCAAATCTCGATAGTATGGCGTCTGATCTGATAACTAAAATGATAATCCTTACAATCTAATGTTCGTAGTGTGTGACCCTTGCGATAAACCTGGACATATATGTGAACCCACTACCGGAAGGTGTGCATGTCCACCAAATACCGAAGGATCATTTTGTGAAAAATGTACAGTTGGGTTCTGGGGATATTCTTTGAGAGGATGCCAGGTTCGGTTACTTATCTTTAGTTGAAACAAATCTTATGAAATATATTAGTTATGTTAATATATATTCGATAAATGTATTGTTGAATAACGTTTTTCAGTCCTGTAACTGTAGTCAGCAAGGAGCAACTACTCCACAATGTTCCCCGGAAACAGGGAAATGTAGTTGCGCTGCGGGATTTGAAGGGGACAAATGCAATAAGTGTAAAATAGGATATTACAACTATCCTCATTGCACACCCTGCAAATGTGATGCGGTAGGAACGGACGATAGATTTTGTGACAGTAATGGAGTTTGTAGCTGTGGGGATTCTGGACAATGTCATTGCAAGGTTTTTCTTAAAATTTTTAACCATTTTCATGGACAGTCCAAGGGTGAAAAGTACTAAACCTTAATCACATATGCAGGAAAACGTAATTGGAACAAACTGCGACCGATGTAGAGAAGGTACATACGGTCTTGAAGATGACAATCCGGATGGATGTATGGAGTGTTTCTGTTTTCATAGAACCAACAAATGCTCACAAGGATACTTCAAATGGCAAAGGGTATATAACTATTTTGAATAAGTGAATATGCAATCAATTACTCTCACAATCGAAAGTTTTATTAATGGTCTAGTGCCACGTAAATAATAACATTAAGACTAAATCATGATTTGATGGAAAACATATTTTACAAATCCCTGCAGTTTGGGATGATAAATTCTCAAAATTTGATGGTTCTTCGTTCGCCTGGATCGCCCAATTTTCATCATTTCAATCCATTTGCACAATTTGAGGGCCAGGAGCGGTGCTACGTTAACGTTGGTTTTGAGCACATTCGAAATTACAGATATATCGGCTTTATCTAACTTCACAGCAATTTTTTTGCAATCTGTAAATAATCTGTTCAGCATTCAATTCGGCAATGTTGAACATACGTAATCAAACAAAGTACGATACAATATCAGAAATGTACTGTCAACCGTGGATTATCTTAGATTCACGGTTTAAATGTACATTATGGTCGCATATTTAAACGCTTGATTTATACGTGCGGATTATATGTTTAGTACAATTTGATCCGTCCGTTCCTAATCTAGTATCAGATATGAAGTACATCTGAGTGCGTGGCTAACAAAGTTTTAAAACTTTGAACGTTTTGTTTCGAAAAGCCGGTATTTAAGCGAGCAAAAAGCTACAGAAACACGAATAATGCATCGGGATGATCAAAACCCTTACTAGCGGGTAATAATGGTGCTCTCCGTTGTGTAGAGCTGGGAATTTATGTAGCCAATTCTTTGTCCGTCATATATATATGGTGTTTTTAAATTGCTTGATTTGTGGAAGCTTCGTAGCTTAATATATACACGTTGACATTATGATTTTTACATTTCCGAAAACTTGACATTACAGTTAGCATTGCCTGCGGATCGGCAGATCGTTCCATCCAGGAGTAGTGAGAACCAATTGAAGGTGATCAACAACCTGATTGTCATTCCGGATCAAGCCAAAGATATTATTATAGAAAAGGACATCTCTTTCAGTGCTCCCTTATACTGGCAACTTCCGCATATATTTTTGGGGGATAAGGTACATTAGTACATAATTGAATATTCACTCTAAGTATTTGTAGAGTTGAATAATTATCTTGATTATCATGTATATTAAAGGTCTTATCATACAACGGGCTGTTGCGATTCAGTACAAATTCAATCGGAGGACCAACACTTTTTCCTCCAAGAGTGTTGGCTTCCTATCCATTAGTACAAATCCAAGGCAATCATAGACTTATTTTAGAACACTTCCCAGAATCTGTTAATCCTTTGGGATTTCATGAAGTTAGGTAAGCATCACAATTTTAATCCAACCATAACTTTATATTTAATATTATAACTTTGTAAATATAAACAATCCTCTCTACAGCCTTCATGAAGATGATTGGCGTCTCAAGCATGGACCGTATAACGGTCTGGTAACAAAGGAATTTATGATGGTTGCTCTGCAAAATCTACAACATATTTTAATACGGGGAACTCATAGTCCGGAGCTTCTTAATGCAACGTATGTCATTGCGTCTTAAATATCGCAGGCTAAAAAACTTCCAGCGATAATTAGGGGCATTAATTTTCTTCTAGGCTTTATAACGTATCATTGGACATTGCAATACCATCACCAAATGGGGACAGAAGTATGGCCCATGGGATTGAAATGTGTGATTGTCCTCCAGAGTACAACTCGACTTCCTGTCAAAACCCAAAGATCGGGTACTATCGATGGTACAAACGGGATTATATTACCAGCACCGTTATAATCGATCTTGTGGGGGAAGCAAGACCTTGCGAATGCAGTGGCAGATCCAACCTTTGTGATACTGAAACTGGATTTTGTCAGGTAGCGATCGAATAAAAAAAATCTTAGTACGTATTAACTGGTTGATTCGATATTCAAGCAAAGTTTTTATTAATCGTATGCAGAACTGCTCAGAAAATACTGGTGGCCGTCATTGTGAACAGTGTGCGGTTGGGTATTATGGAGATCCATTGCATGAATGTTTGGCATGTCCCTGTCCATCAACTTGGAGTAATCATGCCGAATCATGTTATAAACCACCGATATCCGACATATTCCAGTGCTTTTGCCGCCCTGGATACACAGGAAAAGCTTGTGAAAGATGTGATTACGGTTTTTACGGGACTCCGTGGGAGACAGGGGGTCATTGCACACAGTGCAATTGCAACGAACATGGAAGTGTAAGTGACGAATGCCACGAAGTCACTGGTCAATGTAACTGCAGAGCTGGCGTAACAGGACGCGATTGTAGCAAGTGTTCGGATAGACATGTCATTGTTGGGAAAACCTGTACTTCTTGCGATGACCAGTGTACTGGAGAGTTTCTGAATGACTTGGATAAAATGAATCTGGATTTGAAGGATCTTCATGTTGACAAAAATGCAGTTTCGGCACTAAAACACCTCATGAAATATGACAATATTTCAACCATACTGCTAGATCAGGTAGTGAACAGAGTCATGGTAGAAACCTTTGCCGACGACTTTCCAACGTACGAGAACTTGGGGCTTATGATCGACGCCAGAGCTAATGAACTGGAACAAAGCTGTGCAGATGCATTTATTCAGTCTCATGCATCAAAGAGGAAATCTCAAGATTCTATGAATCGAATCAACTTAGTCAGAAATGAAATCCGAGGTTGTATACTTCTACTTGATGACTACGTCCAAGGAAATGTAGTTCATACGGTTGACCCTACTTGGGCTCAGAACGAAGCAACGTTAATTGTTGAAAAACTTAACACGGTAGAACAGACACTTGAAGAGTTAACCGATCAAGCCGAAGAAGAACTGGATGATGTTAATGACCAACTTGAAACTGTTCTGGTGAAGATTTTTAATTCTACACAAGTCGCGAAGGTTCAAGGGAAAATAACTGGAATGAAAGACCGATTAGATGATTTAATGCAACACATAAGCCAAGCAAATAAAAACTCGGATGAGGTTAGATCTCATCTTAGAAATACATCCACGTCTCAAAATATTGCCTTTTATTTCAAGTATATTTTGTTGAACATAGGCCGAAAGGACAATCATAACCGCTAAGGAGCTGTTGGATTCTGGAAAAGTCAATGTTGACACGATGGACAACATGACCATAGACATGGACATGAGCACTATAATGACAGCCACTGCTCTCAGTGAAGTAGGGTATATTAAAACCGAGCTAAATGAAGTTCTTTTGGTGAGCCTATTTTACTGCACTTATGTCATAATACATCTTATTGAAGACCTATGGTTTGATCCCATCATTTTACGATTACGATTTCCAGATGATCGAAGATATCATAAGGGATATTAGGAACAATACTAAAGAAATTGAACTGAAGGAAACAAGCCTCTTTGAATTGGTCCCATTGTATAGAGTAAGTTACGCCCAGCCAGCTTTCGACCATGTGGAGGAAATGAAACAACAAGCAAAATATTTGGAACGGCTTCTCATCAAAATAAATGGATCTGAACCATTTGAAGCCGTTACAGCGTACAAAAGGATTGCGGAAGGGTTCAAGAAAGCATTTGAGCTGGCTGCTGATGCTTCGAAATTTTCTATGGAAAGTAGTATCAAGGTTAGTTAGAACATTGTAAAATATAATGTATTAAATAATCAATCTGTAACGAACCCATTTTTTTTAAGATTGAAGGATTTCTCGCTGAATATTCAACATCCGTTCTATTAGAAACGTCGTCCGAATTAATCAGAGATGGGTTAGCTCTCTCTGGGATTGTAGAAAATTCGATGCGAAGTAACTTGTCTTCCTGCAAATCAGCAATTGATTCATTAAAATGGCGAATGAAAGTTTCTAATGAGTCAATTCGACATATGAATCAGAATATGGAAATCTTCGAAGAAAGTAAGATCATATTGAATAATCAAAATTTAAAGATATATTAGATAAGTTATTGTCTTTAACCGCAAAAGGTTTGAGATTGGACGAATTGATGGAAAGAATCGATGAAGTACTCAATACTGTCACGGAAGTCGGCATGTCAGTAATGGAAATTGAAGGAAACATTCAAAAAGAACTTCAAAACCGAATCGATTCTATTACGAGTGGCAGTTCTTTGGATGCGGTTGATGCAGTTGTTCAAGGTAATTTGTCTTATTATGTATCAAATTAACTTGAGTTATTAACAGTCAAGATAAAAGCTTATTCCAAAACTGTATAATTTTACTTTCACAGTAAATAGTGCGCAATTAAAAATTAATCAAGCTAAATCTGAAACTCAACGAGCCGAACGACGATCAAAAGAAACCGAAACTGCAATGGATGCAACTGATGATAAAATGAAATATCTGAAAGCTCTAATTAAACAATCACGACACAAGGCAAACACTGTTGGAGTATCAATAGGGCCTGACGAAACCGGGACTTGTTTCCGATTATACAAATGGCCTGTCATTGATAGTGCTACATCTATTAATTTTAATTTTGCTCCAACAAAAAAGTCCGATTCTCTGCTATTTTACTGGCCCAGCTCAATCAATGTAAGCCCGAAAATGAAAAGTTAACAATTATTTTAATTATTGCTACATGTAAACCACTTTTTAAATATATCCCGAAGGACGATTTCATATCCATTGAAATGGTGAATGGACAAATAAAAGCTAGTTGGGATTTGGGAACCGGACTCCGGACATTGAATCATCCGAGAAAGCTTTCGGAAATTAGTTACAACTCCAATGATCCTGATTACTGGGTGCACATTAGCTTTGAAAGGTAAAATAGACCACTACTACTAATATTCGAGTTGAAGAAAAATAAACACGCTGTCCACGAAGTAATTTTTTTTAAATATTGAAACAGGGTGGGGTCGTCAGTAACTCTTGATGTTAAATCCGTCACCGACAACTCACAAAATCCTATCCGTTTTTCCTCCTCGTCGACATCTATAACATATCAAAATATGGACGAAGAGGCAACTCTAATGAATCTGTCTCCGGATGATCTTATTCATGTTGGAGGGATGTCCAAGCAGATAAGACCCGGACTCGTATCCAATGGCTTAAGTGGCTGCATTCACAACGTGGTTGTGAACCAACAAGCATTGGGACTCTGGAACTTTGTTGGAAACGAAGGATGTTCTCCTTGTGTGGAATGCCGTAATTTGTTTTCCGAACCACCCACAGGAGATCAGGATTATTATTTTGATGGAAGAGGCTACGCTGTTGTTAATAGGCAGCAGTCCAAAGCGTTCAATTCCAAGTACTTTGATGTCAGTGTTCAATTTAAAACTCTTTCCGAGAATGGACTAATTTTTCTCACGGTCAACAAAATTGTTGGACAAATGATTTCCTTAGAGCTAGTAGAAGGAAAGCTTGTTCTTCAAGTTTGGCATAAATGGAATGATAGGGCCAATTCATTGAAAATTGAGTCTTCAGGTGGCGATATTTACAATAACGGAGAATGGGTCAATGTTCGTGCCGTTTGGGTCTTTCAGAAAGGAAGCCAAACAGGTCTGTATAAATTAAATTAGGTTAAATTAAACTTTAGAGACTTCCAGCTTACATTGAGTTGACTATATTTACGAGGTTCTGTTTTTTGCAGGAAAACTTATGATCGGGAAAAGGGATTTTAGCCAAGAAAAGAAAGGTGTAGGTTTATCTCTTGACCTCTACAATGCTGCGTATGAAATTGGTGGAGTTTCACCAACATTCGATCCCGTTAAATGGCAAAACCTCTTAAATATTGTTCCGTACGTTGGTTGCATGAAAAATATTCTAATAAATAATTCGCCTTACGACCCACTATCTGGAAATTACTACGGAGTGGAATCGCCTTGTGGAGGAAAGGTGGGTATTCGTTAATGATGAATTATATGATATCGCACTGGTTTAAATCTACCCTTGGATTTTTAGGCAACTTATCTAACGAGTTTTGAAGGAGATGGATTTTCTGAATTTGCTTCCCAACCGATGGGAAAAACCTTCAAGTTTGGTTTCAGCTTTAAGACCCTCGCTCCAACAGGGCTCTTGCTGCTTTCAACCAGCGCTAAATCGGTCAGTAACAAAACATTTTACACCACAAATAGTTAGTTTTCATGAAAATGTGAATGGACTTCTAGTTGGAATCTCCAGATGAGCATTACTATGCTGTTTACTTGGAGAATGGTCAAATAAGAGTACAAATTGGAATACCGCTTGGTCCAATCGATCTCATGGGTAATGGAACACGCTATGATGACGGGAAGTTCCATTCCATCCGCTTCTTTAAAAAGAATCGTAGGATCTTTTTGTATGTTGACGATGAAGAGATTATGGACTCTAGACTTCCGAAACAAAACCCAAATGTTTTAGCCCCAACAAACCGGGGGTTATTTATCGGTGGTACAAATTTGGAGATACAAAAGAAATTCTCCGAAACACCGCTACCTGTAACGAGAGGATTTTCTGGATGCTTGCAAAACTTTTATTTTGGAAACGAGTTGGTGACATATTTTACAAAATATTAGCTGACGCGTACAAATTTAAGTAACAAAATTAAATTGTTCATATGAACTCGCTAAACTTTTTTCAGATTGTTAAACTTTAACTATCCGATTTCTCATCAAAATCAAAACCTTGGGCAGTGTCCTAAACATCATGAATATGATCCGTTAGTGGTGCCTACACACTATCTGTACCCAAATACAATAGGATCGGTTGGAATAAACCGATATGATGTATTTGGAAGAGTCACGGAACCCTCCTGTTCCGAACATGAACCTGTAATCGAGCAAGAAGATCCTTCTAAAGTACTACAATTCGGAGACACTCCGAATTCATTCGTGACAATGAATTTAGACGGAAGTAAAACTTTAAAACAACGATTCAATCTCACGTTCCATTTCCGAACATTCTATCCAAACGGCATGTTTTTACAAGGCTTGGTGAGTTTATGAAATCAACTTTGACCATTTACTAGTTATTAGAAAGAATAATTAATACAATTGAATTAACTATATTAGAAAAAGAAAGGACATGGAGGGCACTGCCTTATGTCGTACTTGAAGGATGGACAGATCATTGTGAAGCTATACGGCGGACGGCTCCAAGAGTTGGTATCACCGCTGTCAAATCTTAATGATGGGGAATGGCATCAGGTTATTTTTGTTTACAAAGCCAATTTATTGTATTTCAAATGTACAATGTAAAATTCATGTCTAAAGGATGTTTGTAAATGCTAAAAAAGGTCTCGATTGTGAAAGCGGATGACAAAATGTTCTTGCATGTAGACAATGCAGACCCATCTCAAACGAAAGTACCAAAAATGAAAGCTGTAACAAAGCTTCACATTGGTGGTATTCCAAAGGACGGGCAAGATTGTTTGGAGAATTCGGTAACAGGAGTCAATATTTACTTATTTGTCTCGACAAATACACAAAATTGGGGTTTGGGTTCAATTTCGCTTATCTTATAATTTTTTAGGTTCATAAACCTGAATATTTCAAAGGGTGTCTTAAGAATTTCATTGTCAACTCCCACATTTTGAATCTTGATACAAACCATGCGGTTCTAAATGATGTTAATCCCTGCTTTCGTAAAGTTGAGGGAGGTACATTTTTCAGAGCTGGAAGTTATGCCATTTATAGTAAGACCGAACACTTTATAAAATTATGAATGGCATAAATGCACAAAAGTAATACAGACTTGTTTTCCATAGCTCACAATTTGACGCTGGGAAATATTATGGAAGTTCAATTGGATTTCAGAAGTGATTCTAAAAATGGAATGTTACTAGCCTTCATCCCTAACAAATCGTCCAAGTATCCATCATTTTCAATATTTTTGGAGAATGGAAAGGTAGTTCGTTTTGCATCGATGGCGTTAATTATCATGTCGTAGGTCTGTTATTAGTTAGTAATGTAAAACAAACAACACCTCAAATTATATTTACAGGTGATTGCGCGAGAGACATCTTCGAATGAAGAATTCTATGAATCGGTATCTGAATTTGTACACGACCACGCTTACGTTTGTGATGGACAATGGCACTCAATTCGTGCAAATTATGAAAAAGGGTCGATAACGCTTCGGGTTGACGGCCTGACGCCAATTTTTGCATTAGCTGAACCCACAAGACCCACTTACACTAATGGCAACTCAGTAGTTGGCTCGCTATTCATTGGTGGTATTGAAGGTAATTATCGTTTCATTACACAGCAATTTATCTACTTATTAAATTAAATACATAAAATGGGATTGCAAAAACATATTGTTGATGTTCTAGAAGGTGCTAGTCGATTAACCAAGAAAACTCAGTTCCACGGCTGTATAAGAAATATTGAAGTGAATCGACAGCGAAAAGACTGGACTGATATGGCTTTACTCTCACATGTTTATCTCAATTCCTGTCCAATTTAATTTATTACAGATACATTGCCTTCATTTAGGTGACAAATATTCGAGCGATTTCTTACGTTTAAATCTGCTAATAGTGCCAATATTATAATGTATTAATGTAAATCATGTTTTAATTTTTACTCTGCAAATGCTACTGCCATAAATATAATACACATTCACTATAGGTTATGGTTATGACTGGAAATAAATTGTTCAGATATGTTTTATAAAAATTCTAAGTTGTATAATTTATATGTACAGTTTTAAACTAATAAAATATAGCTAATCGCATTTTAACAAGACAATTTCCATTATTTTAAGCCGAAAAACAACGTTCTTGTCTAAAGCTAAGTACAATGATAAAATGTAATGCTAATATTTTCAGTGAATTGAGTCCTCCGGTGATATTCGTTTCCATTCTTGTACAAAAATTAGCTCAAATCCTCTTCGGAGGGATTCCTCGTAACAATGATTGTTGATATCGTTGCTAAAACCTCTTCTCTTTATCGATCATAGATTGTATCTTCATTATCTATTAAAATAATAATTAATAAGCTTCATTTGTAAAATAGTAATTGTTGCCAATACACTTTGAAACGAATGATATAAAATTCATCTGCTTACATCTTGTAAACGTTTTTCTGACTCTTCATCCGGATCTTCGGATTTGTCAGGGAATATATTAACTTCGGGGTCATACATCTGTAACAGTCTCCAGATCATGTCAACCGAAAGCCCACGACGAATTCCGGTAAACCGCCTCTTCGTGGTGTAGAAACCCATCATGCAGATCTCATCGACTTTAGCGAAATCCTTTCCACTGTAAAACTCAACGGCTGGTCGGATACAAATGACTCGTCGGTCCATTTTGTTGAGCAACTGGACGTACTTCCTCGCCGCAATGTAGTTTAGTTGCTCCCAAAATGCGAATCTCGTTGGAATTGTTGGCCAATGGTTAACCGGCATCAGATACTGCATGATGCATTTAATTCCAGAGCATTCATATCCTATGTTAAACAAAGGAATTCCATTCTGATCTCCGATGTCTACTGCAAGGACGTATCGGACTCCTGCCGCTCGTAAATGGTTTCCTGGCAGAATATCCGAATATCCACCATCCATGAGTAAATGCAGATCCCGATGGTTTACCAAGGGAGGAAAAACCATGGTTAGGGTCATGGATGCCCGGACGTAGAACCACATTACCCCATGGCGATGAACTCTCGAGTGGCATCCTGTTATATCCGTTGTAACACAGAAGTACGGTATCCAAGTATCTTCGATGCGGACATCATTGAAGGAGTTTTGAACAAACTCGTCGAAAGATCTGCCTCTGAATACCGATGAGTATGGAATCGTTACATCGCTTAAATACTTTTCCGGTCTTTCCAGTTCCTTCAATAGCCTTCGTACACGCTTCTCAATCGGTGGCAAATCTTGATGAATCGAAAATAAGGCTCCGATAAATGACCCAATACTAACCCCACAAACGTAATCTATTGGAATGTCGATTTCTCTCATGAATTCAAAAAATCCCAACTGAGCTGCTCCTTTGGCCCCACCACCCCCCAAAACGAGACCAACCATCGAATTCGACAGCCACCTACAGAGTCGAGCTATGTCACCGTGCTTGTCGACTTTTGATTTTAAGTACTCTTCAAACTCTTTCAAATATGAGAGTTCTAGCGTTTTCATAAACTGGAACGCACAGCGAGGGAACCTTGCATGATGATGTGTATCAAGCCAAGGCCGTTTGAGGAGCCATTTAGCGGATCCTTGCGGTAATGGAGCAGCGAGAGTAGGACGCCACCCGCGATCCTTATTCTCTGCAAGGATCCCAGCCGGATGAAGAAACATGAAATCCTTCACAGCTTTCCATCCTTCTGTCTGAATCATTTCTTCGATTTTGTACTGGTCCAGTGAACAGTTCATCGTCGCAACGATTTGAATGAAGTCTGCTTGACGAGCTATAATTGTATTCCACAAATCGATTGTATCCACATTCCCTAGTAGAACAATAAGGCTTATTCCATAGCTCGACTGGTAGAAAGCAAGCCAGTGAATCAACTCGGACAGATTGATTCTGGAAGTGCAATGGTTAACATATTCTTGAAAATTCTTGAAACTAAGATACTTTGCTCTCTTTGGATAGCACCTACAAACTTCTCGACAATACAGTTCCCCTGGAATATCTTTTGTCAATGGGAATACAGCAAGGATGGAATTGGTCGATGCTTTCGAGAGGGCATATTTTGGATGACTGAGAATAGCCGTTGCGTCTTGGTCCTGCCGTGGATTGATTTCATCGTAATTGTAATTCTTGTGAATCCTACGTGCCAAATAACTTACCATTGAGGCAGTTATGCGAGGATATTTTTGATACAACAGAGTTATGAGTTCTGCTGGAAGGACTACAAGCTCCGAGTATCTGTCCGCAATCACGGTTTTTTGCATGGATTGTGAAGCAACGACGCATTCGACAAACCCAAACCAGTCTCCAGCATCATAACTCCCATACGTACTCTTGGCATCCATTTCTAGATTTTTCGAACGCATCTGACTACCATAAACTCGGTATCGAAGACGACCGGATATGATGAGAAATGTGGCTATTCTTGAGTCTCCTCTTCTATAAAGAACTCTTCCTGGAGAAACGATCTTCCAGTCCATACAGCAATCGATCTGCCTACAGAATTCGGAGAAACACCCTAACAATTGTTTAACAAAGGGAAAAGAAGTATGAGGGTACTGCTTCCAAATTCGACGAACAATATCTCCAGGAATCTCGAGGATAATGGCGTTTTGACCTTTTGGAACCTTAATGGTACTAAAGCTCGGGTATTCCGTCATCAAGCTCCAAGCTCCAACAAAGAATCCCTCATGAAAGTAATACAGGATCGTGTCTTTTTCTTCCGTTGACTCAATGAATTTGTTCTTCCCGTGGTGGATTTTGTGGAACTTTTTGCTGCTTGACTGCTGAATAGCTCCAAGTTCACCACGATGAATGTAAATGAGATTCTTGATTGGCACACCGATTCTTGAAACAACGGTTCCTTCGCCAACGGCACCAAACCAGCAGTTTTCCAAGTCCTTCTCTTCGAGTGGCAAAAACTTACGAACGGCTGCCAATACGTCGTCTTTCATCTGCACAACCAGACTCGGCTCATCGGGATTCATATCAAAGTTCAAATTTTTGTTGTATTGAGATTTCCACATGAATGGTTGTAAAATTTCGGCATTCAACTGTGCGACATCGTGGAACCCCTCACAGTACAGTTTTCGCACCTTCGTCATCAGCATTTGTATAATCGTATTTAATCGGTCACCGTAATTATAGTGTTCCCAAAGAGAATTGCAAGAAATTTTGCAGACTCTTGATATCTCATCTGCGTAGGCTTGCGCTGGTTTGGGGAAAGCGACGGTTTGTGTAATGAAGTCGAGGATTGAAAACAGGGAAATTATGTTCTCCCCTGCTTTTGCCGACTTGATACGCGTCAGCCCAAAGTCTTCGTCATTGATACAAATGGAGACGGAGCCAGACATTACTATGTAGATGCTATCATCTGTATCTCCAAAATCGAATAGCAATTCATTAGGCTGTAAAGTTATAAATTCTGAAGATTTCCAAATTCTTGCTCCGTCTTCGGTTAGGAAATGTCCGAAAATGCTGAGTGTCTGCATGAACATGAAAAATCCAGGAGGGTAAACTTCGCCCTCCACCGGAGTTTCGGGTTCTTCATCCGGAAGTGGGGCTATTCGAACCTGCTTTTTGACCTCCGAATAGTATGAGATTCCATCGTTTTTGCACGCCTCATGTTTTTGAGTTTCCAGGACTGGGTATCCGACAGTTTCGAGGAATGCTCTAGATTCCTCGTCTACGTCCTTATCCAGAGCTTTTGGATACCATGCTGCTAAGGGAAATTGACGCATAGGAGTAGAACCTAGTCGTCTTCTTCTGTGACCCAGCAGAGTTTCTGCAACGTAGATGCAGCTTCCGTAGAGGAAAAATCGTCGGAGTGACCACCATCCCCACTGGCTTGCAACGCTTTCCCAGACCGGAAGGCATTGTAGACAACGGCTTATATACAGCTCAACTTCTTCGTGGATTTTCATATTGATACAAATTGAGACTATCAAAATAAATAAAAGATGTTTAGAAAGTTTAATATTTCTTGTCAATGCTCTCAATGTTCTCAATCTTCGCGTATTTACTGAATCTGTAATTAAAATCACACTTTAAGGCTAAAACCAAGTAAACTTATTTCCCTAGCCCATGCTAAAATATTTTCAAATAGAACACAGCTCCTGTGTACTTCGGGGAAATAGATAAAACGCTGAATTTTCGAGTGGACCATTAGCGTAATTAGCATTACATTGATGAGTAAGGGGTGTCGCATTTAGAAGCAATGTAAGAAGGGTTTTAATAAACTTTTATTGAAATACCTACGGTTGTCTTAATGTGGCAAGTGATTACTGTTGAAATGATAAATAAAATTATCCACTGGAGACGTGGAGGAGCCTGAACCTGATTTCTTCAACTTATTTGACCGGGACTAAAAATCCTGCGATTAGTTGCCAAAAACTTTTCTTTTATATGAAAACCAAAGTAGCAAAAGAAGCCTCCTTGACAACTCTGTGAACTGACCGAGGAGTCAAATCCAACAGGTCCCCTTTCAGTTAGGATGACCCTGAACTAGATGTAAAAACCAACTTGGGCAACACACTAGATTATATCGACAACGAGTAGCAGAAATATTGAAATAGTACACATATAATTCTTTTATTTTCTCTGATATGATTTACCAACTATGTTACATAGTCTTAAATTCATTAAAATCATAACGTTAGAGTTCAGTACGAGGTCGTTTACTTCCATAAACGGGTGTGAGATGTATGTCCGTCGGGATAGGGTAATTGTCCGTCTCATTGGCAAGTAAATGATATCTTGTTCGTAACAAATGAGCTGAAGCTTTCGGCTGCCTTTCTCTTGTAAAAACTCCCTTTCGATTTCCTACGATTCGGGTTATTCCTAAATGATAATGAAGATATTTAAATAAAAGATTCAAGGTTACTACAATTTAGAAAGCATTTTAAATGACAGTTTTTGTCAAACTGTGTTACCTTGGCCTGTCATGAAATCAGCGAAATTCCATATCATTTCTCCTATAAGACCAGTAGTTTTTCTCAATTCATCAAAAGCTTTAAAATGCTCTTGCATGTACAGCAACTGGAATTCTTCTGTAAATACGAATTCTGGAATCTATCCATAATTTCAGTATTAAGTTCATCAAAACTCCAGAATCATCTAAAAAAATTACTCTAACAGTGAAACATAACATTCAAAATCCTACCATGTGAAGTCCAGCAATAGTGTCAGCTCCATATTCGGCAACTATAACAGGGCGATTGAACTTATTCACCCAGTTATTTACATCCTGGACTAAGGATTTGGTTATGAGTTCCGTATGTCCAACATCGGAATACCATGCGTAGTACCGGTTGATACATATGATATCCACAAACTGTGCCTGAAATTCCATTAATCATAACTTTTCACATACAATTCTGATTAAAATAACACTTAATTAATTCCTTCCTGCAAAACGGTCAATCGTTTTTTAAAGGTATATAAAATTAAACCCCAGAATGTTTACAGTTTGATCTCTGTTATATTCTTGAGCAACAACGATGGTTACTGGCCTGGTTGCATCAAGAGTTCGGGTTAAATGAACTAGTTCACTGCAAAAAATAGCGAATCATCAAATTAAAATCAATTGGAACGTACAGATTTGTCTTCTGAATATTGTCTATTAAGGACAATGGTGACAGGCCGAGTGCTATCCAGAGATTTAGCCAGCTCTACCACGTCCCTACAACAGTTTTTTTTAGAAGACTAATAATAATACTTTATATCTAAATCAAAGCACAATTTGAATCAAGATGTGCATAACTTACCGGAAGTATGGACCAGCTTCAGTCTTTTGAGAAAGTGGCTCGTTAGCTACGGACCACATTACAACGCTGGCTCTGTTCTTGTCCCTCTGCATTAATTCGATCATTTGCTGCTTATGATTTAGTAACAAATTCGTTCCAAACCCACTATTTTATGCCGAAAATAAACATGTCAATAAAACCTAGAATTTCTTCACATTCAAAATGTCATTGAGGTCTTACTCTAATGAAACCGCAGAAATCTCATCAATTATCACAATTCCAAGTTCATCGGTCAGGTCCATAATCTCTTCCGAATAGGGATAGTGTGACGTTCTGTAAGAGTTTCCACCAATCCACTTGATCAGGTTGTGATCTTTCACAAGCATGACATTGTCGATTCCTTTCCCTCGAATCTGTTTGTTGTTTAATGAAAATTCATATGGTTTTGTCCTATTTTCGATTCGAAAGTATTCGTGATTCACTAACATTAAAATCTTCGTGTCGTCCAAACCCTCGGAAATAAAAGGGTTTATTATTAATCAGGAAAGTTCTCGTGTCCCATTTTAATGTTCGAATTCCCACTTTGAGTCGGTAGACATCCATTTCTTTCCCCACCACATCTTTAAGGATTACCTAGACATTAAAGGTATTGAATTTGCTTATTATTCTGTGGTGGTCTGGCAAAAGCGTTAAAAATAATGTGTTTAGCTCGTACTACTAGCGTATATAAGTAACCAGCTTCTGAGTCATTATGAACCATACTAATCGGCCACCACAAGTTCGGGTTAATAACTTGAAGTTGGCCGGAAGGGCCAGACATCGTTGCAACCGTGTTCCCATGCTTGTCTTCAAGTCGTACAGATTCAGAAACACCAACGGGCTGATGAGGATGAATGTCAACTGTGTAAGTTACGAGGCCTATAATTGATTAAAATAAATTAGCTTCTGCATACATCTGGCCTCCAAATCGAATAAATTCTACGCAACTTGGTCTATGTAGAAAAAAGCAATTGTAAACTATCTAACAGGCTGTATTTGCTTACCAGAACTTCCTACAAGAGAAGTGGATACCGTAACGTCGTCAATATACACGATTGGTGTTGTGTAAATATAAACTGGTCGATGAATTCCAGCATAGTTGAAAAAGTCAAAATTGTAGTCCAGAGTGAAGTAGCCCGATGGATATCTGCATTAACAAGATGGACTTAAGACACCAATTTTCCAATCGTCTAAAAATCGATGTACTTTAAAGCAATAAATGCAAATATTGATTTCCATTATCTGTCTGTATATGTTTGCACGGTTTTCTACCTCGACGAAGCCTGATGGACCACTCGTCCCTGTGGAACAGTATCGCCTGTTAAAGTATTATTTACTGCCACTGTAACCCTATTCGTCCCCTGCGTTGATAAAAACGCTGTACTCAGCTCAGCCTGGAACGGTAGGTGACCACCTGCGTGCTCAACAACTTTCACACCGTTGACCCACTGATCCCAATTGTCAAAAAAGTGAACAGATTAATATCAACAATAAAAATACTGGTTAAACTTTGCTTGTACTTAAATCATAAAGCCAAACTTACAACAATTGCATGGTAATTGACGCTCCCAAATCGTAACCATATCCTACGGTTTGAAAACCAATCTTTCGGTATACGAAACTCTCGGTCGTACCATGCCCAACCAACATGATCTCTTATGAGCCTGCTTTGGGTGATATCGTTGTAACTGCTTGGCACCGGCATTAGCTCAATATCCCCTTTCTAAATGAAGATAAATGAAGTTGAAAATGAACGGATTTATTGCCAATCTAAAAGCTTCTTGCTTCAAAGATTCAGCACGTACATGCATTAAGATTAATTGACTTATTAGTAGCTACAAACCTCTGATAATCGGTGGTTGAACCACTCTTCTTTGAATCCGAGATCTGGATTGTTTCTGGGAGCGATCATGAAATCCCATATCCCGTCTAAACTTTTCCTCTCCCTTGTTTCCGAATCTTGGGGATAAAGTATCCCATTCTGAGCTGAAACAAAATTAACTTGTAGGACTTGCAGCGTCACACAAATTGCTGCTGTTATGAAGCGTTTATTAAAATGTTTGTTGTACATCTCAATAGGCCCCATTGTTGATTACTGTCATCAACAAATTGAGTTATTTTGAGCAATTATCAGCATATACAATACAGGGCAAAGAACCCTTACTAAATGAAATTGAACGAGTAAATTAAGGAAATGGAGATGTTGTTGTCTCCAGTTACAAATGGTTATTGATTCATTTTACGAAAGGAGTTTATTATAAATCCATGTAGATTATGCGTTCTGGAGTGTTGGGTTATGTGCATTTTATTCTAATCCTAAACCATGCGTTGTAATGTCTGGATGCATAATGTAATTTAGTACAAAGAAACAACACAATAATACATACAATACAAGGCAGTTTGAAGTATTTATCTCCAACCTTTTTCATGAAACATGATAGTTAAATGCCTATAATACATGCAACACCATAATTTATAACGGGATTCAAACTCTGTAATCATTAACTATCCGTCGTGTTTCCTTTGCGATTATATACTTTGTGGATTTTCAAAATCACAATCCATAAGAAATAACAGTTCTAAGAACAATTAGGTTCATCTGTAATAGTATTTTTCCACGAAAGTTTTAACGATTTACGTAAAGAAAATCAAAATACGAGTTTACAAAGAAATGGCCCGAGAATCTTGAATAAATATTTTGAAAATATATAGCATCACTAACTCGAATGATTTCGATATCAATTCTGAAATGTTAGTTACATCACGCTACGTGTTACATTACATTATCATAGTTAGTTTACTAATAGTATGCAGCAATTCAGTTTGGTCGATGGTTAAAAACTAGTTTGGTCACAAAGTCCAATTAATTTATTAACCTTATCCTTATTGCTCACTTTGTGAGCATCATTAGTATAGATTTTCACACAAAAAATGATTTTGGATCTAAGCAAATAATTGATGAATTATTGCTTTTAGAACTAAATTACGCAGAATTGGATTCAAAAATCACACAAAAACATCCAGAAATATTTTGCCTTTTAGACCTTTGAAAATTAAATCTTTCTTTCCAGTTGAATCTTCGTAATTGTAATTATATCAAGTCTCATTTGTTTCATTTTTTCAGTACACATAAGAAGATAAATTTCATTGTTGAACAAATAATAATAAATTCTAGTCCGACAACTGTATCTAATGTAAAATAATATGAATTTGAATAGCCGATTTACAAAATAGTGTTATACTTGAGTTTGTGACTGTTACTACATATTAGCGTATTTTGTATTGTTTTGTAGCGTTATGCTTTTTTGGCAGGAATAAATACTAAATCCACACCTCTAAGATTGTAAAAGATATGCCACTTAATTAAACAAAAAAAGACAAATGCAGAATGCACAGATCAATTGTTTTTGTCTCACAAAAGCTAATTTTTGGATGGGGTTCATGGGTTCGAAAATACTTCCACTGAGTTATTCAAATTTCTAATTTTGCTAGGTTTGGCGTGGGCATCTCAATTGGTCAAGTGGTTAGATTATTTAGGTGTTTAGTTGTTTTATATGCTAATTTGGAATGGAATTTCAAACTTAAATTAATTCTTATCTGAAAATTGAAAAGTCTTTGAGAATAAATAGCTCCTATTACTCCTATATGAAGCCCATGTCATTAGATCCGCAGGGTTGTAGAAAAAGTCACTTCGAATCTTCGAGTAAGAATTAGTAGTGCCCATTTCATCGAGAAAAATCAGGAAATCAAGTCAGATTTCAGATAAACTCGATTCGCAGTATTTCTGAAAACGCTTCATGATTAATACATCCCCCATCCCCATCCCCCGATATAATTTCTCCGAACGTTGTGAGAGGGATAAAAAAAATCCTCGTTGGTCGTAGGACTGCTCGACAAAGATGGTATTTAGAGTCACTGAAAGACTCAAAATAACAATAGATGTTATCTTAATTATGTTACTTAATACATTTTTGGGGACGGCCAATTCGAAGTATATTTCCAAAATTAGAAGTTAGATCAGCCAGTTTCAAGTAACTCGTTCTAGATTCTGCCTTCTTTGCTGATAAATGAAAGGGCGGATCAGAGTCCAATCCCGGCGCACCGTATCTCTCTTGAAATGTTTAATTGACAGCTATGCTGGAATGAGAAGGTGGAAGTTAATTCAATAGGAAATAACATTAAATCACAAATAAGGGGTCCCTAGTCCCTAGTAATTTCAATAAATTATATTCGATTTCAGGGATACAATTGCATTAAATTATAGATATTAAACTTCGGCTAACAATTTATGAAATACCAAATACAGTTGCAGTATTTAATCAGAACAGCCGAACATATTTAATGAATGTTAAAGCATCTAATCAATATCAAATAATATAGTCACAATAGCCACAAAACATAATACTGTCATTGTCGTTTATTTCGTTGATGATTGGACAGTCAAAATTCCTTTAATAATGGAAGGTTCATCACCGAAAATCTACGATATTCAGTTAGTTATAAACAATATTGAGATTGGAGGGAACACTGCAAAGGTAATTTATGGCACTGTTAACAAACGGGCTAACGTTCCCGTTGTTGCCGTTGCCGTGTTCGTACTTTTTTTTATTTATCATTAATGCAAGTTCATTCATTTTATAATTTAGTCTCGCCACAACTATTGCAGGTACTTTGCGTAGAATGCTGTGGAAGTCGAATGTTCCTTGGAACTGCTGAAGGGTATGTGAACTAATCTTAAGCGTTTCCTTGTCACGAATTAAAAAGCTTCGAACTTGCTATTCAATAATCAAATGAAAACATAATATAATTTATAATTGATAGATTTCTGCTGGAATATTTCATTACCGACGAGAAGTCAAAAACATTTTTCAGCCGAGTCCGACAAGCAAATCTCAACAAGGTACTTTATATGGCCTTTCATTCTCATGGTGTCATTAGTGATCCAACTTATCATCATTATATTTTATATAAACACAATCGATGCCACAATTTGCAATTAAAAATTATGTTTATAGGGTCAACCAATTATGCACATCCGCAATGCCTCGGCATTTGATAGCCTGATCGTTTTGACCGGAGGGAATTTAGCCCTATTTGACAGCCAAACGTTGGAGATCAAAGGTTCAAATAACATTTCTGGAGTAACATGTTTTGCTGTCGATGAAAATCCTATTGATGGAGATCCGTTTGCTGTATCTGTAATTGACATCGATTAAATTTTTTCGTATTGACAACTACAACTAAATTGATATTTAAATTCATACACTTTTCTTGCATTTAGCTATGTTTTTCGAAAAGGAAGTCGATTACCACCGCACAAGCATCTGAAAAGGGATTTAATCTACATAAAGAAATTAGCCTGGATGCTATGGTCATTTCAATGGCAATTGAGTCTGGCCTGGTTTGTGCTGCTTTATCTAGTGGTCGTTATATTTTTGTAAACACAACGGCACCAAAGAAATCTGTCCAAGATCTGTGCGAATATGATCCTAAAGAGGTTCATCCAAAAGTTGTTCATGTTGGAAAGGTATATAAATGAAACACGTTTTTCTCAGTGATTAAAAAAATAATCAATGTAGCGTTTGAAATATAGGAAGAATTCCTAGTCATCGGCCCGGGGGGTTTGGGTGTTTTCACAACATCGTTGGGAACTTCGGAACGACCACCGATGATATGGTCAGACAATGTTTCCCAGCTAGCAGTGGATGGTCTTAATGTTGTAGCAGTTGGAAATGATTCCATTTACGTTAGTAGGTAAAAAAGCTAGATTTTCATATTCTCTGAGTTTCTGTAGAAAAATATCAAAGGTTATGCTGAGAACTTGGAAATTTGGATTTTTGCCAACAGTCTATCTGATCCAGGAACAAATAATTTGATTTCATTTCCTGGAGCAAAATGTTTGGTTCTCAGCGAAGGAAAACTTTACGTTGGTACTGCTAGGAGCTTGTATAGATTCATTCCTGTTTCGATTGAAGCGCAAGTTGATGTACGGTACATTGTCATATAATGTATGAGCAAAATTCATCATTGGTGTTACTTTTTTAACTATTTGTTTGAAATCTAGGCATTGTTAATGTCGGAGAAGGTGGAGCAAGCTTTCAGCTTACTGGAAATGGCCCAATTAAAAGCAGATGTAAAAGTTTTCTTACTAAGAAAAATTCATCGAAAAGCTGTATTTGTTAGAATGACAGACTTTGATTTGTCCCTATGCAAAGATTCTATTCGGGAGTCAGAATTGGATTTGCGGGAGGTATCCTTCCAATTTATGTACTTATTCGAACTAATTTGAAGTACTAATATTATACGGTATAATATACGAAATTGAATTGTTGTTTAATGTGGCAAATTAATGCTTGCAGTTGATCAGTTTATTTCCAAACATTCTACCAAGTTCAACCATTTTCACAAGAAGTCTACCTCAATTACATGACTACATTGACGTAAATCAGGTATGACACAAATTAAGTTTATTAAAACCCTTAAACATTAAAAATATTAAAATTGGTTAACTCATATTCATACAATGAATTGTGTATATTTGATTCTGTAGATAACAAAAGGAGATAGTCACAAAAATGTTACGCTAGCATCTTTTGTTTTGGATGTTTTGACTAATTACGATCCCATGAGTGACTCGAAGGTACGAAAACAAAGTAACAAACTTGAATAAACCGATTTTTCTGAGTTATATTTTATTTATTCAAGGATTTGTCAACGTCATCCATAAAATTAGCTGCAAAATACAACAAATCTAAGTTTATTCTGTTACTTGACCAAGTTAATCGGATGAATATTGACTACGCTGATTGCTTCGAATGGATGCAAGAGCATAAGTTGTATGACTGTGCTGCTTTATTGTACAAGGCAAAAGGGGATATCAAAATGGCTTTGGATATGTGGCTTCAACTCCTTGTTGGCTCTCTCCAATGCGGTGAATTTGATGAATTTGAAGGAGTCGATGCCGTAATAGAAACACTTTTGAGGTTCCTAATCAAACCTTTATTTTACCAAGTTTGGTTTTCTAATAGTATTTAAATTACATTACGATTATTTACTTTTAGCTGTAACGACGAGAAAATTATTTGGCAGTATTACGAAAAGCTTGTTAAAATCGATTCAGCTAAAGCCCTAGAAATATTCACAAAGAGATCTCCATCGCCTGCATTTCAACCTTTGGATATAGCCGAAAGATTGTCGTCAAATCGCTCGATTTGCAGAGACTACCTTACTCATTGTGTTGATTTTAAAAAGCTGGAAGACGAGGATCTTCATACTTTTCTAGCGACGCTTTACATCGACGAAATCCTAGAATTACCAGACAATCAGATTATAGATGACATAAGAGGGGAGTTCAGAAAATTTTTAATTGGCTCAAACTGCCTCAAAGTACAATACCTAATTGGAAAACTCGCCAATACTAAACTTCGGCTAGAATTAGCCATTCTTCATGGAAAGGTAGATATAACATATAGATATGGATTGAATATTTGAATGTGCTGTAATTTCCTTTGACATTTATTTTGCGTTTGAATCAATAAGGCCGGTGATCACAGCCCCGCTCTTAAAATAATTGTTGACGATTTACAAGATCATGAATTTGCCAGAGCTTATTGCAAAAAGATTCAGGATATTGATCAAAGAAAGCAGGCATCTATACATTTATTTCAAACATATTTACAGAAAGGGTACTTAAAGATTAATTTTGAAAATATAAATGCTAACATATTCATAAGATCGATCGAACTTTATATGACTTTCTCTCCTAAATTTTATTTCCAACAGAAACGATAGTCAGATATGCCCGGAATCGTTAGAGGTACTCGGGGACTTCGTAGAAGATTTTGATATTTCGGTGGTTCTTCCATTGCTTCCAGACGGCTGGTCCATTTCAACCATTTCCAGAGTTCTTCATAGAGCAATGAGACTAAAATTACACAAGGTATCTCCTTCTTACCTCTCCGTAACGGCATTTCTCATTCGAAAAAGATAATTCGCATTTTATTTTACAGGGTCGTCAAGTTACATTAATGAAAGGATTATCCAAACGAACTCATGACGATTACTATATTGCAATGGATGCTAAAAATCAAGGATATCAGTTGGACGAAGACAGTGTTTGTGGAGTTTGTTGGAGAAAGTTTGATTCTGTGGAGCCCGTTCTTCACAATAAAGGTCTAGTCGTACATGCTAAATGCATATAATAGATGTTTATAAGTAATTAGTCAAAAAACAAATTCTCATATCAGTTTATTACAACAACCTTGTGAAATAAATGACATGCAATTTTATAAGAAATATTCTAAATTGTAACTTTATTAATAAATACTCTCGAATACGAATTTTATTATTTTAGTGATAGTTTTTGTGAATGTCACGAAATGTGTATTTACCATTGTCAATAGTCAATGCGATTTAAAAAAAATACTTAAAAATGCAACTTAACCAAATAGAAATAGTTTTCACAACCCAATAATTTTTCAAAAACTTGGATCATGGACCACAATACTTTTGTAGCAATTCTAATTTCATGGATGTGGAAGGAATTGGAATTCAGCTATAGTGGTTGACCATTGACGGAGAACCAGTTTTACAAGAAAATAATTATCATGCTAAAACTAAGGAGCAATTGCACTTTTGCTTGTATCCTGAAGCGTAGGTGATTCCAGGCTTGGCTTTTCACCACCCTGTTGAGTATTTATTTTCTTGCTATGTTTCTTATGATGAAGACGTCGACGACCGAGACGATGATGTTTGTGATGGTGATGATGATTAGCAGAGGAATGTCCGTTTGTAAACTCCCTTTCACCCTCTAAATTATCCAAATGCCTAGTTGCTCGGGACCTGTTGCTGGATTTAATTCTCGTTGATGGATTTTTATTTTTTCCCGATCGCGTTTTCGTCTTTTCGCTTTTTGGTAAGAGATCATCATCTGCCGTTAGAATCTCCGTTGGGTTGGTACGCTTCTTGGCATGAGTCCGGCTTCTGGCTTCAACTCTTCGGTTATGGGAACCCCTTGAATGATGCTTTTTTGTCCTTCTGTGCTTTGGCTTCTTGACGGAAGCTGTTCCATTACTATTGGCTGTCACAAGAAATTAATTTGGGGTTATCATTAAGCAAATTACATCACCAGACTACCACAAAAGCCCTTGCCAAACAGTAGTTTTCTTTTAATTGCAAATTACAGCTCCATATTTTTAATTTATTAAAAGGAAACTTACTCGACGTTTTTAAAGCTTGTAATTCTCCGGAAATCCCTCCTGTTTGACCTTCCTTTGGATTCAAGTCAATTTCTTGACCACTGCTGGACTTATCTTTATTAGATTTCTTTGCTGAAGCGATTGTTAGATAGAATGATATTAATATTAATACAATCGGTAGAAGTTTTCGATAGTCCATGATGACGATGACGGGCGGATGGAGGCTGGAATCTGGATGTTGGTTGAAGGATGGAATGAGACTAACTAATAAACACACCTAGAATAAAGAACCTAAATTCTAACTCGTTTTTTTTCTAAGTCACCTCAGGGTGGTTTCGGTATCGTATGTATTTAATGCATCAAACCGATTCCACAGGTGCAGCCAGATACATGCAGGACGCCAAGCGCATTCAAAGAAGGTTTACCATTCCTTTGAACTTCTTAAGCTGTGTATCCGTATCCAGTCGAGCTTATGAGCAAAGTCAAACACATATGCTATTAAATCCTGTGGGATCCTCATATTCTAAACAACATTTCTGACCATGAACCTGTATGTAAGGCTTAAAAATTCATCTAGGGGACATAAATTGCCTTAGGAGGATTTCAAAGACATTTACACACTGTGCATTCTACGAGCAGCATGATGAGGAGAAATAATGGCTTTACTGTTTTTACTGGAGTTTTTTTTTCGGATTATAGATTATAATAACATCTTTTTACATGTTTTGAAAAAGTTGAATGGATGGGTCTAGCTTTGAGTTGGGATCTTGTATCTCTTTAAATGTCTAATGGCATGTCAGTAATACTATGTAATAATATAATATGTATGCAAATTCATCTTAATATTACATGCAGTTCACTATGAACAATTCCTTAAACGCAGATGCATCATCATTCCAAAAATTCCTTACTGCATTTCTGCCGTTCTGGATTTGGAATTTGGACGCCTAAACGTTATGCTCTGAAAACCGAAAACGCCACAGATTGTAGTTATTCTGGGGGCTAAATTCGCTAAAACCTTTATTATATACTCCAAGCTAAAAACTGCATTATCGAATGAATGAAAGATGGATAATTTCCATGGAATTGTTCCATGCACGATGTACAACCGAATAAAACCCAAGGTACGTGAATTGAATTCGTAAAGAGGTAGCGTCACTGGGCAACATTTCGAAAAAACTGTCACTTTTTCAAAAGTGAAGAATTAAAAGTCATGGCAACCTTTGCTTCAGCTACTGCATCATTTTACAGGTGATCTAGCTCATAAAATCCAGTTACGAAATCGTACATTTTCAGCAATCGGGACAACCGTCAAGTACTCGATACTCCATGTCGATATGCGGCCGATGCGATATCGTGACCTGATTATTTGTGCGACAAATAATCTGATGATATGTATGAAATAGTTTCAAATATTATTGGAAATCAAGGCAAATAAGTACTTTAACAATTCCGGCTGCAGATTTGATGTGAATGATTTTACAATTTTGTATGATAATTGCTATGGATAAGATTGGGAGATTTTTCCTTGGAGGACTGTCCTCCAAGGATAATTTTTTAATTAATTTTCAAAATGTTGCTCAGTGACGCTACCTCTTTACGATCTCAATTCACGTACCTTGAATAAAACCTACCCAAACCCGCAACCTTTTTTTATTGCTTTGTTCAAGACTCACAGAAACGAAACCTTGGATCTTGAATTAAATCAAAACTTCAGTCAGCAATTTGGACATGTTTTATCGTTTAAAATCCTATACATTTTGACTTTGAAAATGAGGTAATAAAAGTATTGTATGGAATATGACACTAAAAGGCCAAAACATTAACATACCCTTCATTCTGAATGCAAACTTTCAAGTTGGGTTAAAATACTTTTCGGCTTTTAGGAATCGAGTTATAAGGGGTAGAAAGGCTCTACAGGGGCTATTCTACAAATTAACGATCTTACTCCTACTTCCTTGGGCGGTTCAACCAGCACGTAAGACATTCTGGTAAAAAAGGTTTAAAGCTTATCAAATACTGGGAAGGACAGCTTTTTTGCTTTTGTATTTTTAGCTCAACGTTTTAGGCGAATGGACACAGCTGCGGCTGATCTAAACGTTACGGCGAATAATGCAAACTTAGAAATTAACAAAGACAAGAAGGTTTCTGACTTTACTGATATTGTGACGAGAAACCAAAGGATTAATATATGCATGAATCTGTCAGTGTCTTTTAAATCCGTTTCTAAAATAATGTTCAAAACAGGGCGAGTCATCACCAGAAGGACATTCAAATTCAAATGCAGATTGGATCAAAGCAATAGCAGAACTGTTTCACAAATGGGGATATAAAGATGAAAATATACCGGAACCATTTGGATCACAAAAAACATCGGATATGGAAGCACCTTCACCCGAATTCGCAACTATATTGAAAGGCCTCGAAGATAGTATTCCGGAAGATCTGAAGACACCAATTAAAAATATAATTCATACAGATGGAATTAAATCCTCTGAAGGAAGCTCTGGTAAAGTATATGCATGCATTTCTAAGCATTTTCCATATGCAATACGAAGTACAGAGAGTTTACATTAAGTTTAATTACATTTGGGTCATTAAAGGAAGCCAAGCAAAACTAGATGAGATCGATGAAACTATCAAGGAGCTAGAAGCAAGTCTGAAAAAAGAGCCGACGAAGCAGCCTTTAGATTCTGATTTAAATAAGATTCAAACATTGACGAATCAGACGGGACCAACGAGCATTTTAACTTTCAATACAAGTTCTTCTGGTACAACTGAAATATTTGATTTCATCAATCATACCGATGATGTACGTGTTACGACTGAAAGATTCATTAGTTTGTTATGAAATCCCGTTGTTTATTTACAGAAACGAACGGAACAAAGGATTCACACAAGGATCATACAACGATCTGTGCGGAGCAAGACGGGGAGTGTGACGATGATGGATACGATGACGACGAACTCACAAGTACTGAGACCAATGCATCGCAACCTATTATAATTAGTGAGAAACAAACGTCTGAAACAAAATCTAATGGCACTGATAAACTCAGTAAAGACGAGGCAACGTTAGACGCGCTGATTGCGGATTTAAAGTCCATCATGGAAAAGCCGAAGGAAATGACAGTGGAGGATTCGTCGAAAGCAAAACAGGATTTAATCCAAGTTGCAACATTGGTACATGAAATCGAGTCGATAGCAGAACACAAGGACAAACCTTGCCAAAGCATGCATACTTCAGATGAAACCACAGTCAAAGAATCTTCGAATCATGCAGTTCCTTCTGAAACCAACGGATCTCCTACCAAAGCTACAGAAACAGCTCGCTTTACAACTTCTCCGCCCTCCATCGTTGCAACGACAATGCCAGCAATCATTCCTGATGCAGACCTTGCAGAGAATGAAAATAAAATCGCAAATAACATGAAGCATCAATCCTCATTGGATGTATCTATTGTCGGAAATGCTGTTAAAGAAGTGGGACACCAGTTAGGCAAAATTGCAGAGCAAGAAAGGGAAAGGGCAGCGAACCCGTCTCGCGAAGCGTCTCCTGAAGAGAGGGGATTGATTAAGGAATTATTTAAGGGTATAGACGATACGGGACGCAAAGAGGAATTAAGAGATAGAATCCATCCAGATTTACATAAGCAGGTACAAGACATGGACAATCTGGTGGCTCAAATTAACAACTTCCCGGTGTCGAATAAACAGAAATTAAATATTGCTAAAGAAAATCCATCTGGAAACCAAGCTCAAGAATCTCCGAAAAAAATCCTTGCAAGTGAGGATGATGATAAAGGCACAGGAACCCTTTCTGAAACTGAAGCAAATTCCATTTCCGGCAAGGAAGACGAAGGTATTGCAAAGCTTGAAAGTATTGTGAAGTCGAAGATTTCCGAAGTTTCAGAGATTAATCAGGCTCACGAAAAACACAAAAAGGATATGGTCGACCATATTAGACAAATGAAGCTTTCGAACAATTCTAATCGCAATAAAGAAAAGATTCAAAGGATTGAAGACATAATTGAGGAAATCGACCAGGAACATCAAAGGGTTTTACGGCTACAAGAGAAGCTGAGTCAAATGACGGGAGAGATGATTGAACACAAGCATTTTGAGAAACATGGACATAGATCCAACCAGCAAACCCATGAAAACTTGGAAAATAAAATGAAATCGCTCCATAAAATTGGCGAGAGTTTGACCGGAAAAGTTGGCGCATCAGGCTATGATACAACTATTGAAGAAACGTTGCATACAAGAAAAACGGTTTCTAAAACTTCTAAACACGATCAAATCAAGGCGGAAAAGGAATCAAGCAGTGGACAAGGTACTGACGGAGCTGAAGCTGTCACGGAATCGGCAGATGTACTTAACAAAATAAACCCAGATTTGGAGCTAGAAACCACAAACGGTTCCGATGATTCAGATAGTTCACCTCAAGGAAGTGGTAGTGGAAAAGTTTTTCATGATCCGAGTCCAACACTAGAAGATGGGGATCAGAAACAAGTAAATTCCGACTATGGGGCCCTTAAAATTCCACAGACACAGCAATTTGACGAGTTAGCCCGAGAACCAGCAGAAGTAAACTACAACGGAGGGATTCACGAAAAAATTGAAAGCCTCAAAACTCAATACCCAAGTGGGGTGTGGCCAGATAGTGATGTCTGGAACATCGGAATATCAGACGAGATGCCAGACCAGAAAAATGTATATGAAGAAAACCCCGCCATGCCGTATCAAAGAAGTGATAATGGCCACGAAAACGACCATTTCGACAACAAAATTGAGTATGACAATGAATCGAATGATCACCCTGATGCAACAGGCAGTCTCGAGCATATCCAGCTATCGGAAGATTCTGATACAGAGAGCGAACCACACGCAGCTGGACATTTTCTTGATAAAACGTTAACATCAGAAATACACAAAGACCGTACCCGTCCTCAAAACGGTCCGGACGAAAGCCTCAACACTTTTGATTTGGAACACGAACTAGAGAAAATGGAGAATTCAGAGTCGGACCGAGTGGATAATCTATTAAGTGTCCTAGACAATGGCCCATCTGAAGCAAAGTTTGTCGACTTTGCCAGTGGTTTATCCCACCGTGAATCATTGTCAAAAGTTGAGCCACTAAGTCCAGAAAATTTAGAAAGTATCATCAAGGAAGAACATGGAACCATAAAATCCACAGCAAAGAAAACTCGAGAAACATATCATCATGTGCAGGAGCACGATCTACTTGATAATGCATCAGGAACGCATAAGGCAAAATATCAAACGAGGCTGTTTAATCGATTCAGAAGAAATGGACACTTCTAATACGCACAACACAACCATCATGCCATCATTTGTGATCTTTTACTTGCTGCGATTATTCAATTAGTAACCTAGTTAGTAAGTAATGCATGACGTGGCCATACATTACATATAATAATATGAGTCTCAGTATTACCTTCATGCTCTAAACAAAAAATAATATTTGTAGACTCCGGATAAAAAAAGTGTTAACTCCTTATCCAATAATACATCATAAAATATATAATAATATATACATATTTTTTTATTTTTGCATTGTTGCATTACATTATATTTTACATGCATTTTTATGACTTCATCTGATCTAATTTTAAATATTAGATCAGATACACAAATATAATTAATTAATGCGTTTATAGATAAATAACAGGAGTATTAATATTTTATTCCGACATAATTTAATATCTAATACATTCGCGAATGTTAACGTTTGAGCGTAATTTTGAATTATATGCACTTTCGACTTCGACGATTTCATTATTGATATAATCACAGACCGTTTTAATTCCTCCATCCGATTTGTCTTCTCTACTTTGAATTGAGACAAATTCGCAGACACTTGCGGATAAACTAAGTTATTTTCCTGGATTCACTATTACACTGACTTAGGGCGTTTCTGTAATTTGTCAAATTTTTTCAATTTGATTTACTAATCCAAATATACTCAGACTTTATATATCAGACAACGATTACGAAGAAATCCCTAGCAATTGAGCCAGTGATCATAATGATATTACAATGTTTTTCATACAAGAATAAGTAGATACTATATTATTTTCGCTTCCATTATGACGCGGGAGCTCATATGCAGGAAATGTGAGTATTAATATAAGTATGATCAGTCACATGAAGTTATGTCGTTAGTGGGTCACTAACCTTATATACGGCTGTAGAATCGTCAATAACTTCGTTTTCCGAATCTTCCAACTCTTCGCTCGCTAATCTAGCATATCTTCCTCTCTCATTCCTCAAACTACTTTCACCTTTCAAGTCATCTAACGTCTCTGGTAATGTACGATTCAAAGTTTCGTCCAACAATAGATTAAGTAATCCAGCGGATAAACTAAGAACCCCAAAAATTGTGAACTGTAAATCCGGTCGGATACCGTCCTGCAAATCACAACAGATGATGAAGAAATATTACACAAAAGACAAAAGAGTATGAACTTACGGCTAAGCTGATGAATGGGGCCAAAATTCCACCCAATCTTGCAAAAAACGAGCATAATCCTAGTCCACTATTGCGAATTACCGTTGGGAACAGTTCCGCGCTTCAAGATAGATATTGCATAACAATAACAATTAATTGCATTGGCGTCCTCCAACAAATATATCTACCCGATAAAAAAAGTAAGCATACCTATGAATATATATAATGGCAAAGCTAGCAGCGATGCATAACTTTCCTGTCAAGGCTAAGATAACTACGACTTCGGGGTTCTTTAAGAACTGTATGAGGATGCATGATATTCCTCCCAACGCCATGAACATGGTCAATGGCAATCTTCTACCAATGCTGAAATTTAAAATAATTAAACATTAAACCGAATTGATTATCTTAAAATAAATTACCACAAAAGATGGATATAATATGAGGAAACTTACCAATCTATAAGTAACGCAGTTAGAAAATAAGCTGGTAACTCAACGATTCCACTCAGCATTGTGGAAACATAGATGTTATTTCCAAGACTTTCTGAAGCCAATGTCAAGCCGTAATAGACTGCGCTATTTACAAACCATGAATACAACTGTACACCAGTAGATATTACAGTCTTCTTTCGTCTAAATAAATCCCACAATCTCCCACGTTTGGCATTTGGAACAGGAACGTTGATTTCTAGATCAGATGGAAAAATCATTCCATTTCTATCTGCAATCGTTCTAAGAATTTGCTTTGCCTCCCTCGTCTTTTGATGAGTAATTAACCATCTTGGTGACTCTGGAAGCATTCTACGGATAATTAAAATGAATGAATACAAATAAAATGTAAATTAGGCTTGTTAATTAACGCACTCAGGGCTTAAAATTCTCCAGAAAACAACCTACATGAATAGAAAAATATATGATATTCCAATCGATGTCGAGACTGCAGAAAGAATACGCCAGTTTGAAATTGCGTATGCCAGTAATGCATAGATCACAATCCCTAACGCAAAGAAGACCTGGAATATGTTTCCAGCTATTCCTCTTTTGGATGGGCCAATAAGTTCGCTTGAGAGAACAAAACTTGCTAATATATTTCCTGCAGCAAAAAATCCTACAAGAAATCTGTTGAAATAGGCAATTCACAAAAACAATTTAAATACCTATACTTCGTGATTTCGTGAAGATGCAAATATTTAATTTTAAACTAAATTGAGTAATCTATTTTGGGTACCTAAAACAAAGGTATCCCTGATACCAGGGAATGAAGCTCGAAGCAAGTCCACATGAAATCATACCAATTAGAGTTAGTGCCAGAGTTTTTCTTCTACCAATGCTATCCGCAACAGCACCAAGAGTTACAGCACCAATACCAACTCCGCCCATGAAGATGGACTGCACTAATTTAGATTTGTACGATTCTTCACATATAAGTCCCCACTGAAAAAAATTATTGATTGAGAACGTTATCCATTGTAACAAAACATCGACTTCAAACTTTTTTACATTGCCAACTCTCTTTTTGTACAACAATTAAGAAGGATCGTATTGAAAGTACCTCTTTGGAATAAGAATCTGGAGTGTCTAAATACTGGATATGTTCGCATTCGTCTTTTAGATTGTTAGGGCATGTATTGTTAAACGCTGTTGCGTTTGAATAACAAACAAAATTTGGTTGTTGACCTAGAAGACAAAGTTAATTGAAACATTAATATAAATAAACCAATAACAATGAATGGTGAAATGCATGCAGAATTGATTATATTGTTAAATTCAAATTACCAGTAAACACAACTTGGACAAGTTGAAGGGGTGCGTATAAATTGAAAAGACATAAGGATAGAAAGTATATCTTTTGTTGGATTCCAAACTCCCCTATTTGTACGTAAACGTCGTCGAGGTCCATTATCAATCTTTGTCCAACAGCCCAATTTGCCTTCCGGTTAGGTAGTGTTAAATTGTACGTATTTACGTATCCAGTGTACAGTGGTCTTGATGAGCAAAGCTCAAAGCCCCAATCAATGGTATTGTTTGTGGATAGATTGATGAAGACCAAACTGGCCAAGGCCAAAGGGCAAATGCAAAGGGTGAAGGGAAATGGAAATATAGGGAAAAGGTGTTCAAGGACAAAGGAATCACAATCAAATCCAAAATTAAAGGGCTGAAGGGTGATCAACGGTCTTTCATCTTTTGTCTTTGTATTTTTACTTGATTACTTATTAATTACAAACTTAATTTGAAATAATTATTATTTATTACTTTGTACTTTAATCTTGAATTTGGGCTTTGACTTTTGCTTTGGACTTACAAAGCACTTACTTTGTACTTAGTTTGTGCTTGCTTGTGTGTGGTGGCTTGTGTCGTGCGTGTGTGTGTGTGTGGCGAGGCTTCTACCAAGTCATACTTTATATATACAAACAAGTACTACTTTTTTAATTGAATTGGTTTAAAAGTTAAAACCTAAATTAAAACTTAACCAAACTACTAAAATGAATGATGGTGTTTTATTGACGAAATGAACTGACTTTCTTAATTTCTTATAAAAAAAATGTATTATGTATATGTATTATTATAATATTATTAGAAGTAAAAACATTGAAAAATACCATCTGGCTTGAAATTCCTACTTGTTGCCCAAGTGGAATACGTAATATATTAATGCATGATACGAATTTTGCTTTATGTCGATTTTGCCATTTCGACAGAGATTGGTAATTTTAGTTTATGGTTTGTCTAACACACCGAACACCGAAGGAAAATTGTTAATCTATCAGAAATTCAGAATCTATCTATCACAAATATTATTTAACATTCCATTTATATACCTTTCTTAACTAACAACTAACCAGTGCAGTGGTTAAATATATGAATGGTACTAATGATATATGTATGATTTATCTCGTTTGTTGTCACAAATGGACCTCTATTATTTTAATTTTAAACGTTTTGTTATATCGGCAAAAAAAATAATAAAAATATATCAGCAAGTGATGCATTGTCATTTGGTCTTCGGTCATTCATGTCAAATGTCAATCAACAAATCATGGCATATGGAGTCTGTAGGGCAGGTCTTGGGGTAGTATGTGGTAGTGTGTGGTAGGAGCATGTGGTAATAAATTATTGATTTCCACTTCCACTTTCAGGCAATTAATCTCTCGAATAGATATAACTCCGATCCCGTAGTCAAGTTTTTTTATTTTATTAGAGAATTAAATAATATAAATTTAATAAAAATCGCTGAATTTAGTTTTTCGAAATGCTGCATTAATTAGATTTAAATATTACGTGGTCTCAAGTCTCAAGGCTTAACGGAACCGACCCAGGGCGTTTCCTCAGCTAGTTAAGCTAAAATAATTTATTTATCTTGTATTGTAGTATAAAGTAGAGTCCCTGTGCTTGTGCCCAGTCTACCGTTTTAACATGGACATTGGACTTGGGATTCTACTTTAATAGAGGACGAAGAGAGTTTCAAACGTCCAGTCAAGGACAAGGAGCACAGGGACTTTAGTATGAATACGAATTACGAAACCAAAAGGTCCTTAATCGTTGTGTCAAGAATAGTTGTTTATTTTTATTATTTTTAGATCAAGTCGAATCCACTTATTGCTATTGACTGACTGATTGTTGATGTTGATATAACCTATTATATAGAGCTAATTATAATTATTTATATTATTATTATAATATTTATATATATAATATATATTCATATTATTTAAAAAAAACTACTTAGATTAACTGTCAACTGTAATAGTGTACTCCACGATTAAAAAATTGACCATTGATCCTTTATTTTGCCACTTTGGTCTCAATTCGAATCCCATGCATGATTTTTATTTCCGCTGCTAAGGCCTATAATAAAATTTAGATCGATTAATTGAACACGTTAATGTTTAGAATGTCGCATATAAAAAGAACATGTGACATGTACCAAATTATCTGTATCTCAGTATCTCACCTTATTTACAAGCTGATGTTGCTTTACTATAGAAAGCCCTTCGAACGCGAGTGACTCGACATACACCTGGTACATTGATCCACAGCCCCCTGAAGAAGGTATCAAATACCAAACCAATCATATTCCATAATATTATTAATATTGTTCAAATTATTGAGATTAGCAAAATTTATTTGAATCTGTTTTTGTTATTTTAATTAAACCATATCACATGACATATATAGATTATTGAAATGAAATATACCTGAAATGTCTTCAACGATTATTTTATTAGCAGTGGAAAAAGCCTTCTCTAAAATTGACTTAATTTTGACTTCGCCGGCTTTGTTAGTTTTGTTACTCCCGTTTATCGAAGCGGTACTGTTTGACGCGGAGCGTTGTTGTTGTTGTCTACAAACCAGATCGACCAATTTTGTTTCTAAATTCCAAAACAACGCCGTGGGTGGAACTAATTGAAATTTATTCCGCCACTGCGAATAGTGTTGCTTTCTGATCTGATGGCAACATCCGTTAGTGACAACTTGTTGATAATATTTTCCAGGGACTTGTGATAAAATGCCAACATTCCTCGAAAAATCTGAATTTGTTAGAACTTTCCAAGGGCGGACTAAGGTCACTAAGCTTCTAAATTTGGACATTATCAGCCGAAGTAGCCGAACGAAAGTTTAATAAATAGTTCAATTATGTGGTGCGAGTGATAAGATTTGTTTAAGTTTTAAACACCTGAAGAAAACTCAAGGGCAAGAAAGGGTGAAATTATATATTTTTGATACAAATACTCAAATTCCACAACCAAAAACTCTTGTTCGCGCCTCGGTAATGTCAAAGCATAGTGAAAATTAGGGGCCGACCATACACATACGACAAGTTAATGTTACAATTTATAATATAACTAGGAAAAAGGCCTGTCGCTGACAGGCACAAGATTCAAAACCTAAAATCCACGAAACGGTGTATGAGAATCATCGGGGTTCACCGTTTCTAGGATTTTAGGTTTTGAATCTTGTGCCTGTCAGCGACAGGCCTTTTTCCTAGTCTGTTTTGTGAGTACTGAAGCGTAGTTCATATGATGACCTGCACACAAAATCAAAGAGGCAAAATGATACAATGGGATTTAACTAATTAATTTTGTAGGTTTATTACAATTTGGGCCCCCAAGGGAATTTTATTTTGTATGCATGCTACACATGATCATTAAGACACTAAATAACTTCTTTACAAAGCAGACACCATTCCATGTCTTCATCTAACTGTTTGTCAGGGTGGTAGTATAGCGTGGCTTTAAGCACATCTTTTCTGTCGGCTTGAAAAGATTTCAAACTCCAGTCAGGAAAGTCCAGTTTTCGGTATGTTCGACGGGGCTTACGCAATTGGTATGAAAATATTTCAAACTCCAGTCAGGAAGGTCCAGTTTTCGGTATGTTCGACGGGGCTTATGCAATTGGTATAAATACCTTTGTAAAGCTGTTGGGTCCTTTCTGGAAATAATTAAAACAATTTCTCAATTGAAAATACAGGGGTGTTTTCATAGGAGATTTACGAATTGAGCCGTCCTGCGCATGGACCATTTTGAACTTGATTACACGTTAGAACATTTTACGTGCAACATGTACCGTTTTACAATACCTTCTGTGAACATCTCGAAGCTTTTGAAGCGCTGGCTTTAGAGATGCCAACACTTCTTCCCGGTTTGGAGGTCGATTTTCCTTTAACTCTTTGGACGTTCGAACTGAAGGTGGATGTCGCATGTTATCAAGTGAGATCAGGGTGGGCCCATTTGGGATTTGGCCGCCTCATTTCATTTATCTTAAATATGAGTCATTCATTAAAAATTTGCATACTTGTAAAGAACAAATGATTTTAAAATCTCAATATTTTTTAAAATCTTACAATCAAAATTAAGTCTGGAATTACAATTTCTGCCTTTCCAAGTTTGTCGGCCCAAGAATAGAGTTGAGACGCTTGGATCTTCTAAAAAAATTTAGTTTGCGGATTATCTCCGACTTCCATTTGAACTCCGGGAACCACTTAGCCCGTTCATTTTGAACCCGGTTGAACAGCAGATCGCCTTCGTCGTCCAACAAATCCAAGTCCTGGACCACTCTTTGGAAAAACTTCGCCAACTCCCAGCGTTTGCATTCTATAACGCTTAATTTTTGAGCCCACGATACCACTTTACCCTGCAAATACCAAATATGCTCTCTTGATTTCCGTTGTTTGAGAAGAGTACTTGCTTCTCCGGTCGGATAACCCGAAACGGTGTTCAGCAGAATGATAAGGACGAAGATAATCCAATTTTTTGCTTGTTGAAATGAAATGTTGCTTTACAAATGCAATTACAAACTTTTAAAATGGTTAATAAAATAAATCAGTGTCACTGGACTGGAGAGAATCTTCGGACTCTCTTAATCTTAATACATTAATATAAGAACTTACGATAATGTTCAGTGGCTCAATAGCTATAAACGGAGATGGCACATCAGGGATCGGGGGTCCCTTGCAGTCCTTATAACGGCAGCAACAACTCCAAACTCAGCAACATAGGGTTGCAATTGTTGCAGTACGCTTGTGAACCACCACAAATATCGCTTGAGTTTTTCGGTCCGTTCACCGGACGTTAGAAACGCGATAATATCCCTCTATTCAATATTTCATGTTTAAAATCGATCAATAAAGAACAAAGATTCGAAAAGCTACGATCTGTAGTGAATCGTATCTACATAACGATCTAGCAGTGATTTACACAGACTTGAATTTTGGAATTTACTTACGTATTCTTGAAGTGAAATCCCGAATTTGCACTTCGACATTTTCAAGTTGGGGCCCTTCGAGGAAGTTTCTACCGGATGCGATGTTGAAGTTGTAGTACTTGGAATGGAATATAACTGGAAGAAAAAAAGTTCGACCGGAATGAGGAGTGGATCAGGAGACGAATTGAATATATAAAGTGGCCTTCACGATTTTCTTTGTGGTTGCTCTCAATTATGGATTAAGGGTCTGATGTGCACGTCGGGGAGGATGAATTATTTTTGGGCCCTTCGAGGAAATATTTGGCCGGAAAGACCTTTTCAGATGGTCACAGTTCTTTTATAATTATAATAAATAATAAATACTCGAAATTTAATGACAAAAAAGTGAGATACAGATGATGAAAATCTCAGTTGAATTAAGAGGGAAAGCTACATACAGGACATAATACTTAGATTAGGAGGAAGAGGGAGTCAAGTGTACGAAATGTAAAGTTGTAGGAATTGGAAGGAAAGGGCCTGCCGCAGACGCAGAGAGTACAGCAGAGAGCAAAAAAGGCATGGCATGTAGAGTTGGAAGAGTGAGGGAGAGGGGACGGCAAGTTCCAGAATGCACGATTAGTGGGATTATGGATTAGGATTAGGATTGGCTTGATTTTCCTCCGAAATATAGACAGAGTGGACTGTCAGAATTGAGAATCATATATGAGGTTAGTGGCTTTTATCGAAGAGAGAGAGAGGAGAGGCCAAAATGCAATCGTGGAGGAGCGGGGAGGTGCCATATATATATGGGGAGGTGCATGCCGACGACGGATTCAGGAATTGTGGTATTATTATATAGGATAACAGTTCTCTGTGATTCTATCTATGAACCAAAAACTCGTAAGTACCAAACACTGCACTGACGCTAAACGGAACGTAGTTTTTTTTCGCATAAGATTGAATATTCAATATTGGCTTCCTGTTTGGATTGGACTATTTAATCCAAAATAACATGAATGACGCAATGACGCAAACCTATATTTGATGGTGGACATTAAGATTGTTTGCGCATGCGCAGAGACTTCAAAAACTCTCCGCGTCTTATTGTTTTCATGCGACAACCCAATAGATAAAATCTATTTGTTTGCAAAGCTAGACTAAAAATGTTTTTTTGAGATACGAGTCAAATGATCTTAAATTTCTTTGTTGGCTTTAAAGCGCGTATTCAAAATTAAATAGGCCCCCCTGTAGAGTTATGTCGGACAGTTTGCACTAAGCCCTTGCAAGGGCTTATAGTGCAAACCAAGGCCTTGGTTGCATCTTATGAATTTAAGAAATGATTCAGTCAGGCAAGATTATAAGTTTATACATAATTACCAGCCAACTTGTTCAAAAAGTTTGGATTTACTGGTTTTTAATGAAGGATTGGACATTGGACCGCGTAGAATCTGTCACGGTCTTTAGGTTTGATATTGAGTAACCAACAGCACAAGCACAGCTTAGGGCTTGGTACATGACATTTTTCGTCCTCGTGCTTCGGATTGAAAAACATGTTAGTCACTAGTCTATATCATATAGGTATATCATAAGTGATAGGCGAGATAAATTAGTTTTCGGCTTTTTTTATTATTACCAGGTGCCAGGATATTGCAATTTAAATTGTACGGGTCTAGCTCTAAAGAACTCTCTGGAGAGCTATTTACCATTTACCATTCATTCAAATTCAAGTTCAACTATAGTTGGACAAGCGATTTATCATTAATTTTCTGTTGTTGGATGTTCCTAGAAACCCTATGCATGGTGTAAGTATATAAACATTAATACTATTCGATTCGAACCCAATTAAAATAGAAACAAAAATGGATTTTGCTTACCCAATATTCCTCCTTGTTTATCCAGTTCAGCTCAGGCAGAAATGATAATAGGAAATGTCAAATATGGCAAATTAATTGTTTATGCACGACTCTATTGTATCCACTTCACCGGACCGGTATTCGGTACATCTTGTCTGATCATATGTAATTCTATGCAATGATACTTAACTGTTGCAGTCCACCTCCACAGTATGCAGTACATGAAATATAAATAATTCCACATTAGAAAGATTGGTGCTGCTACTAATTACTAAAAGCTAAATTAAATCTAATTGGGTAGCTGAATAAGTTGAACAGTACTTATTAGTCAAGACAAACCAAGCGGTACATGCATGGTGATTTAAGGAAGTTCGATACAAACGTTCCCTCTTGAATGTAAATTTTTCCTGTCGTCGTTGCATTGACTGGAGTGGAATTTCTAATTATATGTAAGGCTTAATTAAACTGTAAAATATTGAAAAAATGGATTGCTATTACCTACCTCACTGCACTGGTCACGTCACAGTTTGGTCACCGCATCTCGTTGCACACCGTCCACCGTCCTGCAAAATAAGGATTCTAAGATTATGACCAATTTCTCATTTTCCCCTCAAAAATTAAAAATGTAACCCTCGGGCTCAACCCTTACGAGGACGACCATGAGTGACCCAATTGTCGTGTCAATTGACCCTACGCCTACGCTCTGTATTGTGTATTGTTAAGTCAGTGACTCTACCATTTTTACATCTTACCTAGTCTGCCTCTAGCTCTAGATTTTATGGCTCTGGCTCTGGCTAGTGTGGCTAGCAGGGTATAATATAATTACAAATTGATAATATAGTTGAATTTGAAGCGGATACATCGGATACTGTTGTTTCTGTTGTCTTCCAAACGATTAGTGGGTTCAAGGGACGTTCAATAAGATGACGTCATGACGTCGTGAGACTTCAGTCTTGAAAATGTTATTTTTAAATTTTTTACTGTTTGTTTGGACCGTTTGGTAAATGTAAAAACAAACTATGAATTAATGAAAGCAAATCAAATAAAGGGGCGTATTCGGTGGATAGATGCTCAAAAAGTCAAAGAAAATAAATAGATATTAATATTACAATTTAATTTACAATAATATTACAATACAACTATATATATAATATAACTATTACACATTACACTAGTAAAGAAGGGAAAATATTGTATTGCATTAGGGTAATCTTTCTTTCTGTTTTTTGTCCTTTCAATTTCCAGACTATTTACACTTCTACACTACATATCTGTATCTTCGTTATCATCGTCAAATTGATCAAATTAACGCCCACAACGAATGAATTATTCTTATGTATGTATTATATTATGATTGACTGAACGATTGATTGAACCTTATGACGATTAGGATATAGTTTTTGGGCCATCCGAGTTCAGAATAGAGGATTGAAGTAATTCTTTATTTAATAGACATTGAACTTTTTTTTTCTTGTTGGAAGGTGAGACTGGCGTTCAGCGACAGGCCAGAACTGCCACAAGGACACACAATACCAGTACCGGTGCCTGCAGTCGTTGGTCTGTGAGTGAAACATTATTTAGGATTAGGACTATGGAAATAAATTCCGAAGATTTAATTGACGATGGGCCACTGGTGATAAACAATGATGAAGGAGAAGAAGAAGACGAGCAAGACTCGCATATCGTACCGATAACCTTCAGTGGTAGCAGTGGCAATGAAGTTATTGGCACTGGATGGTTTGCTGCTAGTCTTCTCATCATCAACGCTGCACTAGGCGCGGGACTCTTGAACTTCCCATCAGCGTATCATCAAGCGGGGGGCGTCGTAACTGCCAATGTAGTTCAACTTGTAAGCCGTGTTTAAGATAATTCATTTTTTGGAAATGCTGCTTATATGCGCGTAACACTTTAAAATTGTTCAATCATAAACATCCCTGTTATATTCATTATTTAGGTACTTCTGGCATTCATAATACCTGCCCTATTGATTCTTGCCTACTGTTCAGACTGGGATGGCTCTAAAACGCTACAAGAAGTTCTTGCATTTACATGGGGAAAAGGAGCTGAAAAGGCAACTGCTTTTTGCATAGCACTGTATTGTTTCGGAACCTGTATAACGTTTCTTATTATAATTGGCGATCAATTTGACCGAGGTAAAATCCTGGAATTGCCTTGTTGAGCTAACATTTATTGTTAGTGGAGGTGTATGATAAAGTTGTAATAAATGTTGTTGATTTTGTTAACAGTGTTCGCCAGTTTATTTGGGCATTATTTCTGTCGGGAATGGTACATGAACCGGGATTTTACAGTTGTTATCACTTCACTCCTTTTTATTTGGCCGTTTTGTTACCCCAAAAGGATTGATTTCTTGAAACATTTAAGGTAACTCTTTATTTGATTGGGATTTCTATTGTTTATTTGGCTATAGACTAATAGTGTATTTTTTTATTTAGTTCCGTGGGAGTAATTTCAGTTATCTATGTGACTTTGCTAATCATCGTTCAATACTATAAAGGCGATTATATACCAGGAGAGATTAAAACTCGTCCCACCGTTTGGACAGATGTATTTCTCGTTGTTCCTACGATATGCTTTGGCTACCAATGTCATGTCAGTGTGATTCCTATTTACTCCTGTTTCAAACGCAGAACTATAAAACAGTTCAGTGCGGCTATTATGCTTGCTCTAGTTGTTTGTATTTTCACATACACTGTTGCTGCAACATTTGGTTACTTAACGTTCGGGTCGAAAATCAAAAGTGATATTTTGGAATCTTACGATGCCAGAGACCCATTTGTAATGTTGGGCATCATAGCGATTTCTATAAAAACGTACACTACGTACCCAATTCTATGCTTCTGTGGAATCGCAGCCGTAAATGATCTGTGGGTGGACTCTCGTGACGTTCAGGGCGTGATTGAACTGGATCCTCGTGTCAAAGAAAACTTTAGACTGATAATTATCACCTTATGGTTTTTTATCTCGTTAATTTTAGCAGTCGTAATGCCAAACATTGGATCTGTCATACAGCTCTTAGGCAGTCTGGCTGCCGTATTCATCTTTATTTTTCCAGGTATGACTTTTTAATCATTTAAATTCAAAGATTTGAATATAAAATGAATAATAATTTATATTACTTTACTTTATGTTTTGCAGGTATGTGTCTTCTGAAGATATCGGATAAGATATCGACTTCTACAAACCAAAATATTCGCCAAAGCATACTGCTGAAATTCGCTGCTGGAGTTTTTCTTGCAGTTGGAGCCTTCATGTTTGGATGTGTGTTTACGCAGGCAATAATTGTGGATTTTATATATGAAAAAGAGGCTGACATTCCACTGTGCATTGTGAAATAAGTTTTATTGTTATCCTAATTTTATAGTGAATGTTTTTGTATAAGTTTTTAACATATCGTTAGTTTATGACAAATTTTACCTGCTTTCAGCTTAAGATTTTATCTAACAATAGTCGTGCCATTTTATGACAGTTTAAGCACCAATAGTCATCTCGACTTGGTCAAGCTGTGGATTTATTTACTAAATGAGAAATGAATAGACTTGTTTTATATCCACAATAAGGACTAATGTGAATTTAAATTATGAGCGATTATAGAAATACATGTATGGAACTGCATAAAGTTCAGATTAAGTTTTATGGTCAACTCTTAAAAGTTCTAAATTGACCTGAAAAACTATAATACCATCTGTATTTGTATAAGCCATGATTCAATAAGCGTTTTGTTACGACGGCAGTTTGCCATATTCAGTAAATAAATACTCCTGTTTACTAATAGCAAACAACTGTAACAGATATCACGATTTCATTTTCATGAATTTTATCACCGTTATTTATTTCTTGGTAAGATTTACTGGCATACAGTATCTACCAAACCAATCACGAATAATTAAATTGTGAAGTTTCCATCAGAGTTTCAGTAAAGAAGTGGCCCACAGGTTTTAGAATGATTATAGCATATCAAGTCTCCAGTGGGATGATCACAGCACGGCCGTTTCAGACAACTTTGTCCCGAGAAACTGCAAATAGCTCTCGTGCTCCTTCCGCTTCCGGTCCCTCCGAACTTAAATTACATAATTTTAAATTTGTCATAGATTACTGTAAAACTTGAATCCGACTAAAAGAATAATACTATCATTTCGAATTACTCACAAAAAACCGATTCGGAGAAATCATTTTTGGGAAATGATAACTAGATGCAGTTACAGCGAAGATACACCCGATCAAAAACAGTATTGCAATAAATTTCATCTTGCTTGTCTTGTGTCTTGAATAAAGAATGAAACTTATGAAACTATTTAATGCATTAAAATGCCCGATTGTGTTTTCAGGGATTTCAGTTCAACTTAATATTATCAAACTCTTCTGAAAAATCCCAACTGGTAACAAAACAATTTTGACGGCTTGATTTGTTATTATTTATGTGATGGTGATGGCTAGCTTTCAAATTGAAACTACAAATTTCTCACTCTGGCTCATATATATATGAATTTAAAAAATATTGTAGGTCGCTACTTGATTTAACTTTACTAACTGACAAAACCACCAATAATCCTGACCACATAATACATATATCGGATAATTCTATACATTTCTACAAACACCATCCGACAAAAATAAACCATCCAACGAATGTATTGATAGATCGCATATGTGCCGTTGTTATTTGTTATACTGTTTTAATTATCAAAACTGTTTTCAAACATTTTGACCTTGAAAACTGTGTTTTGAAATGATCATTCAAGGAAGGTTTTCTAGTTACAAAATGATGTTGACCCTTACCCCCCCCCCCTGTCATTTGACCTACATATGCCCCGTGAACTAATTAAGTGAAACTTTGCCTTAAGTTTGAAAATGATTACCCGAAAGAAAGGTTGAGCCGTACGCCCGCAAACGTGGTCACAGATGGACAAATGGAGTATGGACGGACGGACGGACAGACATTAAGTCATTCGCATAATGTATCTAGAGTATCTATACATAATAAATGGTGATTGTGACTTGACTCATTGACTGGGCGTATAAAATGCAGGAACCAAACTAAATAAATAATTTTTGTTTAGTAACTAACTAAACTCATATGGGGATTGTTGATTGTTCATGTTCACATTATATTTTAAAAGGAAAAAAATAAACCCTGAGTCTATCAATCGCCACATTCCCGACCACAATCTAAGAAATCATACGGAGAAAATAATGTATAATCCAGTGAATCAAATTATACATCCATGCCCAATTTATTGTCCAATAACTAATGACATGAAATTTCAAATGTTTTCCTCGTGTGTGTAGCTAAATTTATTCTACAATTACATGTAAGTTAATAATTTTATTATTTAAATTCCCAGATATACAAACAATCAATCAGTTCAATCACATCCCCTTCAGCATCTCAAATTCGTCCATGATTTTGGCATTTAATTTTTTGACTGCTAAATCTGTAGGTAAAATGCTTTCGTCAATGCTGGAAACAATCCTCATCCCTTGATTATAACTCATCATGCAAAATCCCAATCCTGTCAAATACATAATAACCAAAGGGGGGTTATAAATCTCTAACGAACTTAAAATACATTACAGATTTGATAAAATTGAACTTGCCAACACTTCCAACTCCCATCCCAGCAGAAAAATTCATTTCAATTATACGATTACTTCCATCTCCTCCAATGAAATCCACGGAATTTTCAGGTCCCGGAAAATTCGATGTTAATGCCGTCGAAAATCCATTGGTAGATAAGAACTTGATCATCCATGCAAATAATCCCCCGAAGAGAGGGACCAGAACGAAATTGAACTGCGACACAGAAGACTGTTTTATTTTCTGGAAGTTTTCTTCAACTCTGAGGAGCCGGTCTAATGGGTCAGAGGTCCCAACTGGTAACTTCATGAACGAAAATATGCTGAATGGTTGAAAAAATTGAATTACAGAACTTTTGAATTTACCGAGTTTTATAATTTATCGATGTACTTTGAAATATTGCTAAAACGCTTACAAGTGATTTCTAAGCTTTCTTGGATGTCCCGGAATCGGAACTGCAACTACAGTTGTAATGTACTTTGGAATCCGAGCATCCATTTCCAACATTGTATTTCGTAAACCTCCGGCAATGGATGCCATAATCACTGAAGTGAACGAAACATTATTCAAATTCTTGATCTCTTTAATATATTTCATCGGAATTATAGGCGTAAAACTTGTATTAAACGGTTTTTTAAGTTTTTCCTTTGGTAAATGCCAGTCATTACAATCCCTACTTTCGATCATCATCGTCATGAATTCGTATGGGATTTGGATCCATCGGGTACATCTAGTTATAATCTTAGAGAATACATTCCGATTCTTCCGATTATATGGCGTTACAACCGGCCTATCAATGCTTACTTTGTTAATTTCTTCAATTAGAAGCCACAATATTGCGAAACCGTCACAAAATCCATGATGCGTTCTAAAAATTAGAACCGACTTATTCGGAATCTTTTCTCCAGACTCAAGGTAATGTGGAAGGAATAAAAACTCCCATGGGCTTTTCCCACTTTCAAAGGGTTTTGCTGTAAGGGTTTTAATGATGTTTTTTAAATCCTCTTCTGTAGTGATTGCCAATCTTGAGTCGTTTTTTGAAGGAACGTAGTAAAGCATATGATCGGTTATATTAAAGTTTGCTTCCCATTTCCAAAATAAAAATCCTAGCCAAGTGTGATAAAACTGTTGAAATTCTGGATGCACGAACTTTCCGTTACTGTGTTTTTTGAGAACGGTATTTTTGTTAAAATTTTCTCTGAACTGGTTGAAATCCAGACACCCTTCTAGAGTCAACCACACACAAAGGTTCCAATTGGAATCCTGATTTGGATCATCTACTGCAATTACAGCACTTCGAGTTGGAATGATTTTATCCAAATCTCGTCTGAAAAGTTTGATTGCAGTTGCAGCAATAAAACGAAACAAATAAATCGGAAGACATGATAGTACTGACATTGGGAAAAGGATAACGAATGCCAGAAATAATAGGATTAAGAGGATTCGATACTTAAGTTTTCCCGAGTTAAATAAATTACTCATTTTAAGCTGAATTAAATATAAATCTTAACCCAGAGAAACAATTTATTCTGAGCAATACAGTGAATATTTTTTGCAATAAGTAACATTTCAGGTATGTAATTTCGTTATCTAATCCCGAAATAAGTTCGCACCTGAAATTTGATTAAGAATAATATGATTTAAAAGTAGCCATTCTTCCATCATCTTTGTTGACGTTGAGCTTTTGAAATATAATTAAATGTTGCATGTCTCAAGAAATGTTCCTCAATCATATTAAGCACGCTAGAAATCAACAGCGAGTTCCTTAAAGAAGAGTGTAAAATAGATCAGATAATTAGAACTTATGATCATCACCTTGCGCAATTTTAAACAATTAACACGCAATGAGGACAAGGGCAATTATGAATTAAGCTATCACTGTTGGGCTTCATGTAATGTGACAACCGAAAACCCCTAAAGAGACATGCTATTTTTTTCACATCGAATCAGAATGGTTCATATGCACATATTTAATTGTCACGGTTTTTTAAACGTCGAAATCTGATAAGTTTATTACAGTTTATAATTGTGAATTGTAGGATACGAAAGATTGGAAGATCTTATAGAGTGGATGTATTCCATTGGAATTTAAATCAATAAATATACGGAATACATATACGATAGTATATAGAAACTCACTTCTTTAGTAATAGCACAATCACAAACACAAGATTCGTGTGAATATTGTGAATTATGGAGAAAGAGCGATCGACTTTATTATAATGAAAAATATTCACAAGTCGGATATGACATATGGAGATTGTTGGGTTTATATTACAATTTACAATTAAGTTAATTGGTTTTTGGAATCAAAATTTTGTACGAAAATTCTGGCAGAGAGAGTGACAACACTGACAACGGCGCAGCGGCTAGCGGGTGTAAATGACGCCAAGGTAAATGTAAAATGCTTCGGTTTGAGTTGGTAGCAAGGTTTGTCAAACCATTTGACAACAACGACAACGACTGACTTGTTATGTTACGCTCAATTTATATATTCCATTTGTATTTTTGTATTGTAGCTTTATGCGGACTAAAACGCTACAATGCAAATGCAACTCAGCATATCGCAGATTGTAGCATAACCAACAATAAATTTGAACCAGGGTAGGATTTGGTCGTCAATCTGTGGGTAACTTGGGATTCGTGTTTTCTCGATGATCGGCGTTGGGTGTCGGCGATGGAAAGGCGGGAACCCAGATTCCGGCGCCGCAGCCGTTTCCAATTTACCAATTCGGCTAAGATACTATAAAGTCACAGATAATGATAATTAAGTGTCCTTAATGAACTAATTATGATTTGGGGGGGGGAAATGACTTCAATCCACCGCGTACTTAAATTTTCATCGCGTTATTACAATCCGAAGTCGAAAATTGGATGATAAAGTCATAAGTTTTTCTCTCGAATATGGAATATATGGATTTATCAATGGCAAATGGAGAGCCTTCTCCAGTTATGTACACAGCTTGCCCCAACTATGTTTTTGAGGAACCGGACCTTAAAATTCCAATTCTAGAGTGTTGAAAGGTCGGGTTGGAAAAAAAATATTTCGAAACAGTTGCGCGCGACCGCGCCATAGCAAAAGCCGCAAAAAATCACAAATTACAGTCTGGAGAGCTCATTTATGAACGAAATTAGCCCAATTTTGGACACAGTACGTAACCATCAATTCTCCAGACAGTGTTTTTGTGTTTTTGAAAAAAAAAATACCCGAGATATTTCAAAAAAACCGAATTTTCGGATTTTTCTCCGATTTCACCGAAGGTGGCACGTAAAATGTTCTTTTTTATTTGCTTAAGTAAGTCTAGTAGAATGTAAATATTTAACAGAAACTAGGCAAAAATTAAAAATTACGGTGTGAAAAAAATTTGAAAATCAAAAAAAATTTCAGATTTTTTTTTCAAAAATTAGATTTTAGTGGATTTCTTCAACGGAGTTACTGTTTATATGCTTTAAGAAGTATGTCTATCAAGAAAATGAATTTAAATTTAAAAAAAATGTTTTAACAAAAACTAGAACATTTTACGTGCCACCTTGTTCGGAGCCAACTTTGACATTTTTTTTCTCTGTCAATTTTCATCGGATTTTCAAAATATATTTTTTATTTGCTTAAGTAAGTTTAGTAGAATGTAAATATTTAACAGAAACTAAGCAAAAATTAAAAATTACGGTGTGAAAAAAATTTGAACATCGAAAAAATTTTCAGATTTAAAAAAAAAATAGGATTTTAGTGGATTTCTTCAACGGAGTTACTGTTTATATGCTTTAAGAAGTATGTCTATCAAGAAAATGAATTTAAGTTTAAAAAAAATGTTTTTTCAAAAACTAGAACATTTTACGTGCCACCTTTTTCAAAGACAACTTTGAAATTTTTTTTTTTCTCGGTCAATTTTCATCGGATTTTCAAAAAATATTTTTTATTTGCTTAAGGTTTAAAAAATATTTCATGTCTTAAGAGGGGGTTTAAAAAACTATGGAAATTTTGATTTCCCTATCTAAACCAATGATAAAAACCGTTTTACGGGGGGACTCCCACAGCCCCAACCGATCCATCAATCGAACTAATTTTTTTTTCTAAAAATTTCTTGATAAATTCAATATTAGAGATGATCCTTCGATTTTTTAAGTTTTTTGGACCACACGCACACCCGCAAAACCCGTAGTTACAAAAATTTCGGCTTTTTGATGACAGTATTTTCAATTAAACTGAGTTTTTAAGGTAGTTCTAACATGAAACTAAAAACTCGAAGGATCATCTCTAATATTTCTACCTACATTTCTAATTCAGTATGATCATTCATTTTTTAATTCGCTTTTCGAACACCTTATAAAAGTCAAATGAGTAAAGAAATCGAGCCCCTCTGAGGATGACAAACAGTTATTTTGTTATTTTGTAAGAAGGGTGAAATAAAATCGAAAAACTAAAGATCATACTAAATTAGAAATTTATCGAGGAATATTTATAAAAAAAATCTGATCCGATTAGTTGACCCGTAAGGGCGGAAGTGTTAACATTGGTTTGGATAGGGAAATCAAAATTTCCATAGCTTTTTAAACCCCCCCCCCCCCTGAAGTCTCCAGACTAATAATCGCTATGGGAAAATGGGTATCAAATACCAACCTTTGACACCTGGTTTCAGATAAACCAATGCACATACTAGAATTCTAAAAATTATATTGGATAAAATATTTAATGAAGTTTTTTATAAAAATATTTAAAATACCACTGAGAGTTCCACTAATTGTAAGTCACAATTAAATATCTCCCAGTGCATGTTTAAATCACGTTTGACAACGTTAGCTCCCGATAGGGTCATCACAGAAAATTTTGCGATATACCATTTTAAAGATAATTTTATTGCCGAGGGCGAGTACCCGGTCAAAATTAGGCCATCTGTTATGGTTTAGACAGAAAAAAATAAAAACTAATTTTTAAAATGTGATCATTATTTTCTAGGCAAAAATTAAAAATTACGGTGTAAAAAAAATTTGAAACTCGACAAAATTTTTTGATTTTTTTCAAAAATTCGATTTTTTGCGGATTTCTTCTACGGAGTTACTGTTTATATGAATTTAAATTGAAAAAAAAAAGATTTTTCAAAAACTCGAAAATTTTACAAGTGCCAACTTGTTCAGAGCCAACTTTGACATTTTTTTCTGTCAATTTTCATTCGATTTTCGAAAAAAAAAAATTAATTGGTCAATTTCTCGCTGTAGATTACAAATATTAAGTGTTTTTAGCATATTGCATTTGCTGACGTTAAAAAAAATGACCAAAGTCGGTTCCAATGCAATTGCTTCATTTGGTGCAATTTTGAAGCTTTGGAACAGTCTACAGAGTTCATTTATGCACGAAATCGGCCCATTTTTTGACACAGTACTTAGAAAACGATACTTAAGACAGTGTTTTTGACATTTTTAGAAAATCGGGGAAAAATCCGAAAATTCGGTTTTTTTGAAATATCTCGGGTATTTTTTTTTCAAAAACACAAAAACACAGTCTGGAGAATTGATGGTTACGTACTGTGTCCAAAATTGGGCTAATTTCGTTCATAAATGAGCTCTCCAGACTGTATTTTGTGATTTTTTGCGGCTTTTGCTATGGCGCGGCCGCGCGCAACTGTTTCGAAATATTTTTTTTCCAACCAGACCTTTTAACACTCTAGAATTGGAATTTTAAGGTCCGGTTCCTCAAAAAAATAGTTGGGGCAAGCTGTGTATTACATAATACATAACTGGAGAAGGCTCTCCATTGATAAATCCATATATTCCATATTCGAGAGAAAAACTTATGACTTTATCATCCAATTTTCGACTTCGGATTGTAATAACGCGATGAAAATTTAAGTACGCGGTGGATTGAAGTCATTTCCCCCCCCCCCCCCCCCAAATCATAATTAGTTCATTAAGGACACTTAATTATCATTATCTGTGACTTTATAGTATCTTAGCCGAATTGGTAAATTGGAAACGGCTGCGGCGCCGGAATCTGGGTTCCCGCCTTTCCATCGCCGACACCCAACGCCGATCATCGAGAAAACACGAATCCCAAGTTACCCACAGATTGACGACCAAATCCTACCCTGATTTGAACTAGTCATCTTTTAGGAATTCACACCTAAGTGAACACATGCAGACAGATTCATAGAAATAAGGACGTCGCGCAGACAATAACAAAAATAAGTACGATTAAAGGATTAACAAGGACTACGTTCTACTTGTACTGGCTGTGTGCCGTGATGCCGTGCCGTAATGTTGAATGTATTTCCTTTGTTTGTTGTTGTGCGATGCTTGTAGTTGTAGACGGCGTCACCTGTCGACGAGTAAGTTGCACAACTTACAACAAATTTTCTCGATTACTGCTTAGTTTTGCATTGACATTCAAATTTAATTCGAACTTCAAGTTTGATGATCGGATGCTATTCATTTGATTTGCTAACCTGTTGACTGCGATTTCAAATATTTATTATTTTGGAGCTGGAACTTTTACAGGACATAGGACCTTAGGACGGCCGAAGGGATTCACTTTATTGAGCTGGTATTCAGTATTGGACAATTTCAACAAATTACAAATAAATTTCGGTATGCATGCATGCATTTAACAGTTACTGACTACATGCATACAACGGCACATACTGCTTACTTACTTACTTAAGTGCCGATGTGCCGTATTGGTGGTGTTATCAGACCAATCGAATCAGTGCATAATGATCACTGTGATTAGTCACATAATATGTGACTGATCATAGTATAATATGCATATAGTATATGCATATTATAACGTTTGACGTTTAAAAATTAGTAATTGAGCTGTGCTTTTTTCGTTAAACTTAATTAACTTAACCAAAATATGCATTCATTTCAATGAATTTAAATATTAAGTACAAAGTATTAAACATTGAAATTCAAAATGTAATATTCAAAATTTATTTATTATTTATGTTCAAAAACCAAATTTTAATTTATTGTTTTTGTGAAATTATTACCGTGCCGCCAGCATGCCGTGACCAAAATTTAGAACCAACAGGTCAACAAGATACTAAGATCAAATTTCGTCTTAAAAATCAGAAACAGGAAACGGGATGGAGAAGAACGGAAACACAGAGTCATCAATGGAAGTGGTAATAATTTTATCAAAAATATGGCTATTGTTGGGTACGCGGATAAAACTGCCGTAATACACAATTTAATTGACACAGTCAGTTATTTTGGTCCGAGTAGTCGGATGGTTATGCACTATGATTGGTGGTTTTTCCGCAAATCAAACTATAGCATACTTCATAAGAATCAATAATTTTCTAAATCAGTATTTATCAACTAACAAATGTTTAAAACTTGACCTTCAACAGGATCCACCAGGATCGATAACTCCGCCAGCATCGATTATGAGCTTGGAAATGAGAGTTCAATTTGCTTCCACGGATTGGAGTAAAGCTCCCGAGGAGCTGATTGATCTAAGAAACCGGCTACATTTTGTGACTTGTGATTTGAGTGTCACACCAATGGAATTCGGGGCAACGTTATTGACTGCAAACGAAACCCGTGAAAAGATTCTCCTAACGACCTTGAAAAGTATTCTTGCCGACGAAAATTTTTTCTTCGTCAGTCGTCAACTCATTTGAAGAGATGTTGTCGAAGACCGCATGGGCTTGTCGGCATTTAGCAATCGAAGACAATCCAGATATCGTCCACGGGAAATGTTCGATGGAGGAAAATACATTGTTCTGGAAAAAGGTTGCCAACTTGATGCCTGATCCGACTTCGGGATTAGAGGCAACAAAGGTACTGCTAAAATTTCTACGATCAAACATCGAGGCACAATTGTCTTGGAAGGAATTCATCGATGGCGTCACGGATAGACTAATGACGAATCCAATGGTGGAAGACGATAAAATCACGTTGGACGATGTAGAATGCTTGGAGAAACTGCACGCCAACGGTATGACCAGTTGTAACGAGATGGAAAAGTTGAAGTCTGGGATCGAAATTCTTATGGATAATCTCGGACTTCCGGGTCAGTTTGAAGATGTCACGGTCAAGCAAAATCTTAGAGAAACGCATGATCAAGGTGAAGAGCTCCTCGCTATGAGGGGAGATGTGGGACAATATTATATGACACAAACACAACTCAGTTTCATCCAAAATCTCTCATTAAATCGGAGTGCTGAAACACACAAAGTGGTGCAGAAACATTCAGAGTGGTGCTTAAACATTCAGAGTTTTGCTTAAACGTTCAGAGTGGTGATGAAACATTCAGAGTGGTGCAGAAACATTCAGAGTGGTGCTTAAACGTTCAGAGTGGTGCTTAAACATTCAGAGTTGTGCTTAAACGTTCAGAGTGGTGCAGAAACATTCAGAGTTGAGCTTAAACGTTCAGAGTTGTGCTTAAACATTCAGAGTTGTGCTTAAACGTTCAGAGTGGTGATGAAACATTCAGAGTTGTGCTTAAACGTTCAGAGTGGTGCTGAGACATTCAAGTGATGCTGAAAATAACAGTTAAATGTCCAGCATACCACATCGCTTGGCGCCAAGCAGCCAGTTTTGAATATGATATCTGACATCTATCTCAATACAATCATTTACATTCGAATAATAATGGAAGCCTGGACAACGTTTAAATTGGATATTAGAAATTGTATTGTTAATTGCATGGAGATAATTAACAATGATAACCAAGACTTAATAATCACGAGATTAGAGTCCGTTATTTCTGCAATTAATTTGTGGGTTGAAACCTACGGTGGTCATGTTCTGTTTACATCTGTTTATTAATTTATGGTTCATTGATAATTGTACAAAAATAATCATAATCTAAATATATTTGCTTTGGCTTATATTCAGGTTGGGAACTCGAAGAACACGAAATTTTTTTTTCTATTCGTCAATTTTCTATTGCAAGAACGAATTTAGAATTATAGTTAGTCTTTCGCGGTGGACATTTGGTTTCGGAACCTCAGCCGTCAACATCGTCACAATCATCTTCGGTAAATGTCTCCAAGCGTTCTTGTTTCGGTAAGGTTAAAAACATCTAATGCCATATAAAATATAAATACCAGATTGCCAGATTTAAAGTAATGATATAGATAATAATAATTTATTTGTATGATTAATGTTTATCTAGTTCCATTGTTGCACGTTCTGGGTGTTCACTACAAGATCTTATCTGCCGATCCTTGTGCTCCGAATATGTGGGAACGGATCCTTGGAATCCGCTTTTTCCCGAATCTTCTCTTATATCGGGAAGTGTCGATGATCCTTCGTGATCCAGTGACGACGCTTTTACATCTATTAATGCAACTTCCAATGCACAAATAATTGAAAATTGACGAATAGCAAAATGCTTTTCGTGTTTTTCGAGTTCCCAACCTGAATATAAGCCAAAGCAAATATATTTAGATTATGATTATTTTTGTACAATTATCAATGAACCATAAATTAATAAACAGATGTAAACAGATCATGACCACCGTAGGTTTCAACCCACAAATTAATTGCAGAAATAACGGACTCTAATCTCGTGATTATTAAGTCTTGCTTATCATTGTTAATTATCTCCATGCAATTAACAATACAATTTCTAATATCCAATTTAAACGTTGTCCAGGCTTCCATTATTATTCGAATGTAAAATGATTGTATTGAGATAGATGTCAGATATCATATTCAAAACTGGCTGCTTGGCGCCAAGCGATGTGGTATGCTGGGCATTTAACTGTTATTTTCAGCATCACTTGAATGTCTCAGCACCACTCTGAACGTTTAAGCACAACTCTGGATGTTTCTGCACCAATCTGAATGTTTCATCACCACTCTGAACGTTTAAGCACAACTCTGAATGTTTAAGCACAACTCTGAACGTTTAAGCTCAACTCTGAATGTTTAAGCACCACTCTGAATGTTTCATCACCACTCTGAACGTTTAAGCACAACTCTGAATGTTTCATCACCACTCTGAACGTTTCTGCACCACTCTGAATGTTTCATCACCACTCTGAACGTTTAAGCACAACTCTGAATGTTTCAGCACCACTCGTGTGTTTCTGCACCACTCTGAATGTTTCTACACCACTTTGTGTGTTTCAGCACCACTCTGAATGTTTCTGCACTCCGATTTAATGAGAGATTTTGGATGAAACTGAGTTGTGTTTGTGCCATATAATATTGTCCCACATCTCCCCTCATACTCGCAATGATCAACGATTTCTTGGAATTCATGAAAAGCAATGATAACTTCAGTAGCCGGAAAACTGAATTCTTGATTTGCCATTCTGGAATGGTTCTTAAAACGATGTCCGAAATCCTGCAACTACATCGCTACTTTCTTCGTGGGATTACTCAATCAAAGAGAGAACCTTCTTTTAAAATGTGAATTGACTAATTGACCTCGGAGGTTTGGCATGGAATAGTTGTTTAAGCTCTAATACCCCTCACTTTGTTGAAGAAAGTACATACGCATTATACTACTTGTATTGATTTTACGAATACCATTTATTTTTGCTTTATCATTTTGCTTCGCCTTATTATAAAATAAAAATTAAATTAAATATGTTGTTGACAGGCCAGGTAATTTGGTGTTAATAAAGGCTGTGCAGAAGAAAGGAGTCCACTCTAGTTCATTGTACATACTGATTTGTGTTTGGGTTCTGACCATTGTTATTATACTATCCATATCTATGGTTCTGACTGACGCTCTGGAAGATATATTTTTAATGTTTATTTCAGTTAAAATATAAACCACATTTTCATTCGCTATTTCAAAGTCTTCGATTGTGTGTAATAGTAGCTGCAGATTCTTGAATCAGCATTCATTTTATTTCTAGGATTCGATTTTTTTAGATGATTTCATAAAACATTCTGGTTAATTGAGGTTCAATGAAAAAAAACTGGCATCCTCCCGTTAAGGTTTCCCAAGTACGTTACATTTGCCATTCCAAAACGCGTATGTCAACAGACAACAACATTGCCCTATATTATCATGTGCATTCCAAATAGCTTAGAACAGTTGCCCTTCCTTGTATATATTCAATTCAACTGCATGGCATGAAACTACTGAAAACACTTCGCATATCCACCACATAACAAAATAACAAACAGATCAGTTCCGAATTAAACATTGAGGAAGAGAAGACAAGACCTAAACAACAAATAACAACATTGGAACATTGGAATTGGAAAAAATGTGTGCCATTTAATAGTTGCACAAGAAACATTAACAACAAGAAGTCTAACAATCTAGGAATAATTTATAGAAAAACTAGCTCCTTTTTAACTGCCAATATCGTATTTTTTTCAGACTTACGCAACTTTATTTGGATTTCATTTAAATGATAACCTGCATTGTCTAAAGCAAAAATAATTGATTACTATTATAGTATTCAAATTGAATACCAGGGTCTTATCATAATCGTTCCTACAATTGGCAAATGTTTTAAAAATATATGTTTAAAAAACTATATACGACTGTAATATATATTTTATCTAAATGAAAGGCAATGATTTCTTGACCAAAATCAAGATAAAAAATTAAAATTGAAAAAACGTAATACAAATGCCATTTGATGACAACACATACAACATATTAAATCAAGACCAATTTTGCAAAGTATACGTCAATTTTAAAAACCATTTTAGTACTTCATAAATTATATGGTTCACACTTGCACTTCCATCATCTCTTAATAGGCAGAAAATACATTTGATTTTTCCTTAGCCTGGTTCAACTACTTTGTAATAATTTTTATTCGAGCAGGAATCACGACTGATGATGATGCTAATTTACAAAAAGTCCAAGCGATTTCAACTGTGCATACGGGGATTAGCATTTTAATTCTAATTACTCTAAGCGTAGTATGGACAGTTTTTTGCTAATGTCCTGAGTCCTGACATCATCTGCAGAATTCCTGACATGTCGTCCTCAAAAACTAATCCTTCCTTGAGTAATTACTCAATCTCCATACTTGCTTCGCTTTGTATTTCTAAACAACCAATACTATTTGCCGTAAACCTTGTTCTCCTTTTCCTAAGACTAGATTATTACTATCAGTTGTCCTTTAGAATAGGAGAATAAGACTGAAACTACTGAAGGGGGTGTCAACGGAAGAATGATCTTCTGTAAAATTAATTTTCTTTAAAAAAAAAATCTGCCTACTTTAAAATGGAGAAGATTGGATTTGACAACAATAATTTTGAATTAAAATGTATTACAGTGTGACAGATTATGGAGAACAAGTCTGATTGAAATCAAACACGTTTTGATCTCCGTACACAACATATCTTTTTAGGCAGCTTAGTTTTGAAATACGATTAAAAAAGAGCTTATTTAGCTTAAAAAAGTCTCAATGCACATTTAGTAGTGCGAATGTTTTAATTACACGTATTTAAAATGGCTCGTTGGAGCTGCTATTGAACAAATTGTTTGGCTATCTACCAAAACGACATAAAAAATTAAATGCTTGACTACGTTCTACCAACAACTGAATGGATAGGTTGGTCTTGATTTTACGAATGCATCAACTGTGGATTTGTTGCCCTCCAAAAACCATTTATCTTACTTCTTAATCAAAGAACGATTATGAAACCTTTTAATAATCTCCAACTCCAACCTGCCGGAGATGCTGGGGTTATAATTTACGGCTTGTAACTCAATATGACGCACTATGCAACTATACACAAATACAAATACATTGTATTGACAAGGATTATTTATTTTGTTTTGATTGGGATTGTTTTTTAGTAAACCGAACGGTTCTAATTTCTAAGATAGGTAGGTCCCAAATTTATAGGAAATGCAGCATTGCATTTATATATTACCACTTACCACTAGTAGCCTCTTCAACGATTTGTCAATGCTCCCATTAGAAACACAATAGGGGATTCTAATTTTACTTGCATCCGTAACGCTAGAATGCAGAAATTATAGACAATGCGCGTATAGCATGTACCCAACAAACAGGATTACTCTGAGCTCTGCAATAAAATTGGTTATTAAATTATAGTCGCTTTTTCTTAACCTGTAACAGTTAACTGCTTGTAGCTAGTTGAGAAATATTCTAATATGCCACCCAATTTATTCCTTCTGATTTTGTTAATCAAACTCAAAGCTCCTAGAATTAGAATATTCGAAGCTACTCTTTATAATACTTAATTACCCATAAAACGAAGTTACGAAATCCGATACAATGGGTTTAAAAGTATATGGTAGGTCATATCAACACCCCAATTATGACAGATTGCTTCACATCTCTAGACTGCGTGAAGCCGTATCATCGGCAGCAAGGCTGCATGTTAAAGTCAACACTTTTAAAATGGTTTAATCCTCATCATCCTCCCCCAATCGCCTGTGTATAAATTACATTGTCTTCGTGCACATGGGTTCTTTTCATTTTTCTCGCTCGTGGTGGACACTACACTGTCGGCTGTCAAAAAGGTACGTTTGAACTCTTAAACCTTCACTATATCCTTGGGTTATTGCCATCAAATTTTTAATTTCTCCAAACCACTACTAAGCTGAACTTAATTTTCTTTTAAGTTCTCAATCACTGCGTGGTTTAATTCTGTAAGAATAATTAATATTTTCTTCTATTCTGTAGGTTAGGTTCATCCTCGTCATCTGAATACTGGTGTCTGGAATTTAAGAGACGGTTTGGGAATTTTCTGGAGGTTGCAAAGAATTCCTTCATTGTTTTAAAACCGATTACTGCATAACTACTCTGTAAGGGATTTTTTTTCAATATTTGCACGAAGACTTTTTGACACGTTGATAAAGATTACATCAAATCAAATCTAATCTGACTATCATAAGATTTGAAAGCGAAGGGCTTTAATACAAGTACAATTCTGTTATTCGTCTTAATTAATCGTTGTAACATCATTTGTAATCCTAGAACGATGGAGCTGGAACTTTCTGGAGATCATTATTCTACGATGGACGGAATAATTGGAATACTAGTATTTGTAGCTGGACTGATGCTTTTATCCGTCCTTTCTCTTTTCGGATCCACGGCGTTCATCACATATTCATGGATGTCCAGCAAATCCAAAAACCCATTGGGATTAGTTATTGCAAATATTTTATCTCCCCTTTTTGCCATGTGGGGTAAATAGTGCGGTTTTAAGTATTGTGGTCAGGTCCAGGTGTATCAAGATGATCTTATATACTGAGCGGCACTCAGTCTCAGTTAGACGATACTTCTTAAAAGGATAACATGTCAAAAATATACCAACTGCAACTGATGCCGATTTAGTACTATTTTTTAATATTTAAGAAACTGTATTCTGAATGATTAGTGTATAGCCAAAAATGCTGCAGTTTTGTAATTTAAATGTAGATTGTGAAAAAAACAGCACTAGATTGTAAGGACTTTGTATCTTAATTCGATCTTACACTTAATGAGTACTACATGTAATTACGTTTATACAGTAAGACTATTTAAACTAAAAATAAATATGGGATAGCTTAATAAAATTGAATTGACTTTTTGTCGGGACACAATTTTCAAATGTACTGTTCAAAATAAGTTAGCAAGAGCTTCTTTGTTTCGATGAATAGATTCAAACCTTTAACAGACATTTATCCAGCCATTGGGTCAATTATTTTTAAAACTATACTAGTTAAAGTGGGTAATACGTCAGTATCGATCGATTTGAATGTTGGAATTGAAAGTTTTGTTGGTATTTGATTTCTATCGATGCATCACGAACGTCAAATCCTCTTACATCCAAAATCCTAATCCTAAGTTACAAACATCTAGAAGCATTTCACGCAGATATATTAATATATTTATATAAAACCCTACCGTAGATAATATACACAAATCAAATAAATTTGAAGCTAAAACTTGAGCCACGTCAAAATTCTCTTCGTTAAACCAATATCTTAAACCAGTAATAGCTAATATTTTTCAAGAGAATAATACTTTGTTGGACCCTTGTTTTATGGCTCCAGTGGTTAGTTAAAGTGGTTATACACTGTCTTTTCATTATATATTATATAGTCGCTGTGTAATCCGGATGGCTCTATTACATGCTATATCAAGTTGAAGTGGTGTACTTTTTTGTAACAACATGGCAAAAATGTGGTTTGAAATTCAATTGCTAGAGAAATCTTACGTTTTGCCAGCTTGGAATAAAGTATAGGAAGCGGATTTAAACATTGAGGCTTTTTGAAGTTTTATGACAAGATATTATCATTTTGATTAAGTGTCTTGTATAAACAGGAATGTTCACTAATTATAAAGATTCCTTAAAAGTACCAATCGTCAGTCATTTGTATATTTTTTTGAACATTACTTAAGCTCGTTTGTACATATAAATAGGAAGATTATTGCTTTTATTGATATTTGGATGATGAAATTACTCCATAAATACAATGTCAGCATCCAACAACGAAGAATATGTTTAATCTTATGGATTAATGCTGGCTTCACACGTTTTTAAACCGTTCCAGGGATGACTAATAGTATATTGTAATTTGATAATTGATTTTATTTGAATTTGTTATTAGTAATATAGTAATAAGGCAAATTGTATCACCAGTCGGCAGTCCATCCTTACGTATTTTATATGGGCATCATGTTCAAATATTTTTCTTCAGCGATGTTGAAAAGTTGAACTTCGAATCAAACCTACGTTTTTATGACATGTAAATGTAATGCACCAATTGATCTTGATATCAATTCAAGATTTCTAAATTAAACTATTTTTTGAAACACTCTCATTAGTATACACTACTACCATTACATATATTCAGGTCAATTTTTTAAATCTAGACATATTTTATACCATTTTGTGGAAAATTTGACGTAGAATCCGAATCTGCAATAAAAAGTGCTGTGTCAACGAAGCGTTTTTGAGATAAACCCCGAAAACCTGATAAAAATCGGATTTTTTTCGGATTTTATGTATTTTAAGGTCTTTTATGATGCTATGTGTGAGAAAAATGATGCTAATTCTTGTTAACAATTTAAATATGAGTTTATATCACTAACTAGATTGTGATATCTCAGAAGCGTTCATGAGATATGTGCCAAAAACTAACCCATAAAACGGTTAAAAATCAGTTTGGTACGAGTTTTTCTCAATTTCAGGTATTTTACATGTTGATTGTTGTAACATTCGATTGTTGTTCAATTTTATTAATTTTCGCCCCCTATGCTGGACGGTATAGCATTTAACACCCCACTGACCTGCCCCCGGCACCGGCCCCGCCGGCAGGCGCCAAAATGTCAAGAAAACAGTTGATCCAGGTTAAGAAGTTAGGTAGGGATATGATACCGAGCTATGCGAGGTAGACAGAAGTATATAGTGGTAGGATACCGAGTTATGCGAGGTAGATAGTTGTAGGATACCGAGCTATGCGAGGTAGGTGGGGGAGGATACCGAGCTATCCGAGGTAGATAGGTGTAGGATACCGAGCTATGCGAGGTAGGTAGACCGAGCTATGCGAGGTAGATAGTTGTTGGATACCGAGCTATGCGAGGTAGATAGTTGTTGGATACCGAGCTATGCGAGGTAGGTAGGGGTAGAATACCGAGCTATGCGGGGTAGGTAGGGGTAGGATACCGAGCTATGCTAGGTAGGTAGGGGTATGATACCGAGCTATGCTAGGTAGGTAGGGGTATGATACCGAGCTATGCGAGGTAGGTAGGGGTATGATACCGAGCTATGCGAGGTAGGTAGGGGTATGATACCGAGCTATGCGAGGTAGGTAGGGGTATGATACCGAGCTATGCTAGGTAGGTAGGGGTATGATACCGAGCTATGCTAGGTAGGATACCGAGCTATGCGGGGTAGGTAGGGGTAGGATACCGAGCTATTCGAGGTAGGTAGGGGTAGGTATCTGAACTTATGAATCGGATTGATTGTATTGTTGCTGGGCCTCCGGCAAAACTAAATGGCCCCTGCCCAACTTTTCGTGGCCTCCCCACCAGTCTTGTTTTATATACTTTTTCTTTTTTAATTCGGACCTTTTATATAGATTGCCTTAAAAAGGCATTCAAAACTCAGCAAACTTTAGTAATTAATGTAAGACAGAACTCATAAAAACCGGCTATTCGATTGTTTTAACAAAAAAATCATTTGTCCATGAAAATTTTATATAAATAGCTGTAATATTTAAAATCCAGTTCGGCATGTAACTATTAGTAAAATTGATATAAATGACCATCAATTTGTGTACTTTTCTAAATTAAAAATCAATTGCTCAGAGTATACAAAAAGTTCACGCCAAACTGCAAATCATCTAAACTTAAAAATCAACAAAATTATTTCTAGACTTTGAATAATCATCGTCAATTCGGTAATAATTACTTGGCTACTCTTCATTTTGCTCTTCTAACATAACGTAAAAAAACCCGTCGCAAGTTGTAATACAAATTCTTGAGTTCTTGTAGCTCTGGATGTTAATGAAAATTTGTTAAATTTATTTTCAGGGACACGATATTCTATATAGCAATCTGCAACTAGCAGATAAATCGAGACTCTATCGATGCTTTGCTTTGCAAATTATGTCTCATTGCAGGGTTGAAGGTCAATAATTCAATGTATTTCATGCATCTTTCTATAGTTCCAATTGATGAAGGAAAATCGAATGGGTATGTGATATGTAAGTATACTTGTTTAAATATTTATTCATAGCAAAGCTTTATGAAGTTTGCTTTATACATTTCATTCTTCTGACTGGGATACGGGTTTTGATCATTTAAAGATTTTGTAACAAGAACTGTGACAACTAATACGCAACGAACAGGATGATAATAAAATGGCTGCAATTACCTGATACCTGGAGTTGGGTTACTCCCTGAGAGATTTATCGGATTTCTGACCTTGGACAACTTGGGCTTTATTCTCTTAGAATTTTCTGTCTGAAATATCAGAATTTTTTTGCAAATCTGTCTACTACTTGTTTTAATTTTATGACGAGCATAACCAGTTAACAAGTACTGTAGTATCAAATATACTTAAAACATCCGGATTTTGAGTTTTTATAATATTTGGGTCTATAGGTATATACATCTTAAAGTTTACCAAGAATTCTTAATAGTAAATGATTTATATATGAAAATTTGATCCCGGATGGAGTTATCAAAAAGGTCTTTCATTTAAAAGTGTAAGACCCCCAGCCAGACCAGATCGTATTCTTCGTAGGTCATGAATAAACCCACTATCAGATTAAATATTCAAATTCTCCAAAATTGTTTTGGGAAAATCCACATGCCACATTCCACATGCCCAGTTGCCCAGACTCCTCCAGAATTCAGTCAAAGTAGCCAAAGTGATGTACATATAATATCTTTTATCACTTCATTTTATGGCGGTGTATGTTTCGAATTGGATACGATAATAATAAAGCTTGATATTTCGACTTAATTTATCCTGAAAAATTTTGTTTATTTTGGCCTCCTCATGCGCTTAGTTAGAAGTGGAATCCGTTGATGATAAATCCAACGAACTGTTCAGATTGACAGTAAAAATTCATACTTTTACATTTTCGCAAAAATTTTGAAAAACAGACGAACACTGATGATTTGAAAAACGTTTGGAAATGTTAATTTCGTCGATTTGTTTATTTTCCAAATTTTTTAAACATAGTAAATACAGATTAGAGGAGCTAATTTATATGGTTCTATTGTTTACACTAGTCCCCATATATTTATGCATATTGGCAAGTAATCCCGAAAGTAAACAGGTTCTTAGTTTAACACAAGAAAATAATGGCAATGACGCAAATCTTTTAGCCGATTAAGTGGAAAGCTGACATAATTCATAATAAAGCCAAGTCGGGATTGCTGCGCCTTCCAGAACGTTTGCATATTTCAGGTTAGAATAGAATTAGAATTACAAAAAATTTACACAGAATTACTGCGAATTTAATTCGAGCAAATAAGTATTTTCAACCTTTCGGTATGTTCTACTTTATTATGAAAATAGTAGCTAAACGTAGTTAATATAATATTGATTTTTATGAATCCATGAACGGGGTATTCGGACAGAGTTCACAATAGTATACACGTCACACGTAAATCACTGAATGATGATGAATGATAGAATCTCTATCAACTCGTTACTATATGTTTTTCATTCATAATACTGACTCCGATGAATATCCCAGTTTGTATTAGTTTTATCTTGTACAAATTACTCTTATTACTTTTAAATCCTGATTCCAGGTAAGACGATTCTAACAATTTGACCATGGTTGCCCGCTATACTGGGAAACACCTAACCTTAATATGGAAACCTGGCCGGTTTATGACGTAACGTAAGAGTGAGCACAACGATCTGCAACAACAATCTGGCTGCACAAAAAGCTGATGAAATTAAATGACTAGCACAATTCGTCGTCTGTCAATGTCACACTTTAATCCTTCCGAAACAATACAATTATTCCATTTAATACTGATAATCCTACATTTTGTCATTTACTCGATCTCAGCCGATTGTTTATATTTTGCTCCATTTTAAATAACTAGGAACACTTTAACTGTTTAAATAATCTTTGGTATCATTATTCGTATAAAATATGACATCATATATGGAACATAGTTTGCCATCCACCTCTATCGTAAAGAGAACACAGTGTTAGAACCTTGACAATGGTACAAAACAAGTAAGTTTAGTACAGATCGGGAAGGTGGATAAAAGAAAACTCGGACCTTCCGGTATTCAATTAAAACATGCAGAGTATTAAAAAGCAATCTCATGGATTTTCTTCCCTTTGAACTTTTAAAAGGGTGTGGATTTAGTATGGGCTTCTTCTTCCTAATTAAAAGGTAGAGGATACTCGGTACAACTGACAACAGTACAACCCAGCAATTAACGTTATGGTTCTAGGATGAGTTGCTTTAATTTGTTATATTGTTGATGTCGATCCAGGCGTGGAAGCCTTATCAGGCTCAAAATCATCGTAAACCACTGCAAATCTTGCAATTAGTTGAACTGAGGAGTATCCAACTCATTAAATTAAACTAAAGCAAATAATATATACGCCTCCCCGGATACTCCGGAAATACATAAACATATTTCCTCAATTTATAATGCATCGGTCAAAATTTGACACCTAACAATCAAATTTAGCTAATAGGAAGATGCTAGTAGGAATGGCTGTTATCTAATCGAAGGACGAGCTACATCCCTCTTTCTTATTTGATTAAATTAGGTAACAATGAGATTATTCACATTTTATTGAGCGTTTGTGCTATAATGAGATGCTGATTAAGGATACAATATTCAATGGGAGGAAGCTTATTTCCCAACTGATTTTGGGGAAATGGAAGATCCAGTGGTTTCTGCAATAAGTAATTGCTTCTAGCACTTGTAATTTGTTAAATTTTCCGAATGTTTTAACAGAGCAATGAGTTATCTTCGATCAAGCATTTTCTTGATCGAGGATAACGCTGTACACCGGTTATATGATTATAAATATTAGATTTTTAAGATTTCCACCAATCTAACAGGTTTTTATTTGTGCTTTTATCTAAACGTTACAAAGGGCGGAATTACCACACTGTTTTCAACTATTTGGCGTATGTTTTTTATAAACGAATAATATGTATTTTTAACTGTCGAATTGCAGCCATCAGTAGATTTTCTATTTACTTTACTGTAAGCATTTTTTTTTAAATTGGAGCACCTGCTCGTTGTTTGATACTCATCATATACAATACATTTTTTCACGTTGATTCCTCCCCTTTGAAACTGTTTTTCCAAACTTCCGAAAAGTGGGTGGCATTTTGTGGAGGGGAGTGGTTTGGCAGGATTAATTATTTGTAATTCAATTACAACCTTTAAAACTTGATGAACTACCAATTAAATTTAAAAATATTTAAACTGGACATTTCCGCATACGACTTGTAAGATTGCGAGCAATAGGGTCACTTTTCGGAAATTTTGTTGTCTTATTCTCAGTAGAGTATTTAAAGTAATGCGATTCTCTTATGCCTCTGATAATAATTACAAGATGTTATTATGTACTCAAACTAAATCTTATATCATAATTTCAGATATTAAGTCTTGTTTTTAATCTTTGATCCGTAAATAAATAACATTTACTTTTTTGTTCATCCATGCAACAGGGAATTAGAATGAATTATCCTGTTTTTACTTTTTTAAATTCTGTATGGCAAGACGATAGATTCATGCTTAATATATTCAATCGTAATACAATGTCATTAAGCTAGTCTCCCAAAGTCCAAAAATCCAGGAAAAATCTGCGTTTCATTCAATTAATTACCATTCACGAGACGACCTTCAATCTAAAACTAAATAAATCTAAAACAACTCTGCGCCAGGACCACCCTTTGGATGAAAACAAAGTAATTTTTGTCGCTGGTTCCAGAACATACCTTTGATCACCAGATCGTACTGCAGTACTGCTAAATTGGTACATGAATAATTCAAGATCACGAGAAGTATCACGAGGAACTAAACTAACTGGGACGGTCGGGGTTCTTTAGGAAAGGAACACAATAAAGGTGTGCTATCTCCTTTAAATTCGATTAGTAATTGCTAGTCTTCTTGTAGTATGGTTATCCTCTTATCATCGGACATGGTCTTCAGTTTTTGTTGATTTGGGGTAGCTGAAAAAACATGATTCGCCGGATTTCAATAGTATCGCAGTCAAAGCTGACAGATATTACATACAAAAACGTTGAATCTTTCTAGAATTTTAATTATCTCAATTAATGCATTCGAATATTTGTAAATAGACAAAGATAGGTGCAAATTGAAAGATCTAGAATTTACTAGACTGCAAAACTACAGTATACGATAAATAATTTAAAAGATTCTAATCCTTGTAGCGTTGGTGTGATTGCTTTTTAAATTCTCACGGTCAGATTCACTTGTAATGAGCATTTTGTGCTTTTCTTGCAGATTTAATAAGACAATCAGATATGCTACGAGACGAGACAAATCTGTGAAATTTCATCTGGTTTTACTTTATTTCAAATCATATTGTTAAGACAAATTAGACGTGCAAATGATCATGCTTAGATTGCATTTAATATTATATCTACAACATTTTAGTCTATCTGGGGGACAGCAACCGAAGTTTCTATTAAAAAGCTACTATTGACTTAAAATCTTCCAATCCTTGGTATTTGTTTTTGGATTTAGTAAACGGAATGAACTTAATTTTTACCAAAATATAGTATATTAATCTTATTTATTCAGGTAGTAAATACAGTATAATAAATATATCTGTGATGTTGTAATTACAAAAATATAATTACAATTCATTACACGACCCAGACGCATTGCTTTTAAAATTGTTGGAGCATCAAATACTTAACAATTATGCGTTTGAACTTGAAAATTTATCATTTGTAAAATAATGTTTTTAAGTTTTGTTGCGAATCGAACTCTTATTGTGCCTTTCGTGCACACTATTACAATTATGAGATTAAATGCTATGGATTTCTACTATTACGCTAGCACAAAATCGTCAACCAAGGTGACAAATAAAGTACTAATGGTATATACTATACTATACTTGGATACTACCCATGGTATTTTTCAACGGAGACTATTACAATTACCATTCATTACTTTTAAAGATATGAGCATCAAGACGAAATATTGTCAACCCAAAATGCAGTTAAAAAGGGTTTCTGGCTGTGCTGGTCCAGGATGTGAATGGCTATTGAAGCAGACAGTTAGTCCATGTAGTAAGCTACCAAAAGGGTTGGACAGTATGACATCAATACAAAACTCCACTGTTTTTGAGGGATTAAAACGGCAAGACCTTCGCTGTCTATAACCCGTCATTTTCAGAAATTATTTTAGAGTTGCCTTGAGAATTATATATTCCTTCGGCCAATAATACTATCCCCTGTTTTCAGATCGTCTAGCCCAAAATCCTTGAAGGGTTCTCAGTTCTCACTGTTCAATAACAGTCGGTTATTCACTTTCGATTATTTCAAGGTGTTAGAAAGCGTTAAGGGTTATGGTTTTTATTTGTGTTGAGACGAGTGTTCCCATACTCCATTTAGTCCGCCAATGATCTACATAAATGATCGTCATATATCTGGATATTTGTTCTAAAAATATTCCAAACGAATTGAATTTTGTACTAAATGTTTTGTATGCATCTTAAACTCGAGTAGGTCATGTTTGTATGTCTCTTATCTGAACTGTTTTGCATTTACCCTATGTTTCGAAATAACTATATGAACTATGCTTTGACATTGACGAGTTCCTTAAAACGGAAGTAGTTGTCAGAATAAATTGATTATAAATTGTTTATGGAGATGGAGAACAATAATTACACTGTTCTAGTGGACGCTTGAACGCTATAAACTGGATTGGTTTAAAAAAATGATGTATCATATCTACCTTTAACTCTATTCCGGTCATTATTACTTCGATCAACTAGTATTTCTCAATAGAGTTCGAGTATATCGTGGGGTGTGGTGATTGAAATTTAAAATTAAAAACATTTCAATCTAACCATCTGTTTATCAAGATGATCTTCATTGAATTCATATTTAATACTTTACACTTACTCTACATGATGCGTTGCACATACATCCCTGCGTGTAGTTTTTGTTATTAGTAGGCAGGTAACTAACCCAATTAATTTCCAAACTGAAGTAACCGCAGAAGTTAGTACAACATTAGGAGCAGTTGGTTAGAAACAACAACATCCTGTTTACTAGATTCGAAAAATGTTTACTAGTTTTGAAAAATCTATCGTCCTTAACTTGCCTATTTCAACGCTAACGTAAATTTCTTGGGCATAATAACAACATTTAATTATTTGTTGTGCTGGTTTTTTGATTTTTTTGTCATAAACCACTGAATAGAATCATACGGAAAACTACAAAAGTTCAAGGGATGAAATGTCGGCGAGTTCGAACAACGCTTCTAAAAACGAAGTCTAGATCTTGAAGATCTAAATGAATCCAAAACTGTACTTACTAACTGGTAAATAGATATAGTATAATTATGTTTTAGGAAATCAAGAAACTAATGGCTCTAATATCTGTTTAGTATACAATTAACTCCAATATTAATTGATTGGTCGTTAGATATGGTTTTGATTTTGCAATTTTTAAATGTGTATCGATCATACCAGTGTCCAAACCAATACTCATAATAGTTCTCCTAAAATGTTCATCCTGAATGATTTCCTAATGTTAAGCTTCTGACAATGTAAATATTTAGATACCGGTTCCTTGTGCAGCACGCTTGATGCCAAGGAACGTGATCTACAAGGGCCTCCAATTTAATTCCCTATAAACGGCATATAGTTTTAATATCTCAGTGTGCGGTTTTCTACAACTAATTATTAATTTGTAGATATGCAACATTGTAATATGCATACAAGACTGCCTTCAGTTTCTTGTATGCAGCAGTACTCTTTTCCATTCTGTTTTGTTCTAATGATTCCTTATGAATTCTACAGTACTAATGGACTGACAATAATATTGCACAAGACCATGAACAATAAGAACATCTGATTTCCTTAAACGAACGTGTTTTTTTAGAAATAGCCACCGTTGATAGTCAGAATTTTCTATACTGAACGGTTGTAGTTTAATGAATACGTGTAATTGGATTTGCAGAACTTTAGTCCCTGCTGCTGTCTGTCAGTGTCATTTACTAACAGAACATTGGCAGCTCATTTATAATAAAGGTTTGATGTGTACATTGTACATTAAGTACCTTCACCCCTTCGCTTCGAATGTGTTTTTTTTCGTTGAGATGACCTACTTAGGACTTCGTATCACGACCTTGTACGGTACTATGGTACATGCATTGACATTTGAAGACGTTCATGATTCCAAGGTCACTTGATATATACATATGTATATCTGACATATCTCAAAAGCTAAGACTGAATGCAGTTTGTAATACAAACAATCAAGCATTATTATAAATAAAAATTCAGTTTTGTTAGTTTAATGAAATCCGGTTGTCCAAGGATAAAAAATGTATCCCAGAATAGAACGGTACTGGTTATGTCCATTTCCTGGACAACTTTGGCCCAGACCATCAAATGGTCGATTTGCATTCGATTTATTTTGATATTTTAGCGAGTTGTATAGACAGTCCTATAATTATATATAGCAAATCTACGTTTAAGATTCAACTAAAACGAGTACATCCCATTCAAACCCATAAATTAATTGTCGCTCTCAAAATTCCTGCTAATTTTCCGTCAGGACTTTGTTAGTTATTGTTGTTGAAACATAATCATTGTACACTGGCAAATGTGGGATAGAAATAATAAAAAAACATTAAAAAAGTGTTTATGGTCAAAGTCTCTGAACTTGATGTCAATAAAAAGCTGTTGTTAATTAAGGGAATTTTTGTATTGATTACAACGTCTCGCTCCGCTGATCCAAAAATCCTATGTCTTCGGTATTGACTGATCGACTCACGCATAGTACATGTATAAGTTGTTATTCAAAAAATTTTCATTATAGTTTGCTGTCAGTTTCCAGCTTGTAAAAAATAGTAGTAGTGCCTCACCCAGAGAAGTGATTCTTAGATTTTATTAGAAAGAATTAAGCATTCGAATTTAAATTGTCTGCATCAATGTTTACTTTTTAATGATATCACCGCTAAACTAACTAACTTTTGTACTGGCTTCATCTTCAGGATCAAGTAGCTCATATAGCATGCTATCTATCGTTGATGATTCATTCAAAGCCATTTCAGTACATCCACGTCAAATCAAACTATGACGAAATCCATGTTTGTAGAAAAGGAATTTTCAGTTTGGAATAATTTTGTGATTGAGGTTGAGATGAGAATTTTTTGCTGAGAATTATTGAACATTTGATTTAAAAGTTCATTAGCGTTGCGTAAACTGATTCAAAACCAGGAATTGATTATGTGCATTGCCTATATATACGTTAACGTTGATAATGCAGCATGAATGTTAGACTGGCCTTTCCTGTCAATTCTTTGATGAATCAATCCTTAATAATTCTAGTAATCAATGTAATTCAAATTTGCCATTTTGGAATTAGAAATGAATTTAGGGAAATTTATAGTTAGTAGTTAGAAAATTGTCTTCATATTCATCTTTTGGTTTTCTAATGCCATTAAAGTCAGTGTGGCGGTGTCTTTTTATTCATTAGACGTAATTTCACTTAATTACAAATAAATACAGGCTTTTATTGCAAGTCGATAGGGAAACTGTGGAACGAAATTCCACCAAAATTTATAGAAAAGTACTCAAATTGCAAAGAAATAACTTCTGGATTATTTTACACTTGTCAGTATAATACGGTGTCTTGGTCTTCTAGGATGTCATAAATATGCCAGAAATCCCTCTGTTTGCGTAATCGGCAAGGCCACTAGCATTTGAAATTAAGATGGGGCCTGTAAGTCTTTCGAATACGAATGAAGCTCAAATTGAGCCAGATGAAGTAACCATGAAATGAGATTACTTTTGGGCGACCTCTGATTAGAATTAGCGTTGAAGTACCCGTACATACAAAGCAGTGGATCAATGCTGATAGGATAACGAACACTAGGCAGGAATTTATGACCAAGGGAACATTGATTAACTGTGGATATCATGACATCCAAATTAGTATTCACCTCTAATTTTTTAAGCAATTCAAGATAGTTATCCTCGAAACTGAAGTTATGTCTTAACCTCTTAACTCCTATTCACATAACCGAAGCCCATAATATATCTTCCTAAATCATGTCCCAATCATCATGTACGGATATGCTTCATTGGTAGAGTTACACTTGCCGTTATTCATACTCTGTTTGGTGGAAAAGCCGTATTTAACCTCAACTCGAGTAATTAGTTGCAGGCAAATTTCTGTCAATGATTTAACTTTTAAGTCTCAATTTCCCTTTCTCTCGTCAAAATTAATGAGCAGTTTTCTTAAATGCAGAACAGAGAAGAGGAATGACTAATTGTTTGATCGAGCGCCTTGACTGCCAAAGATTTCCTTCATTTTTGAAGCGTGTATGAGTCAGTTGGTTAAATGACGTTATAAACATTTAATGTCAGGGATATTCTTAACCATTTAGAGGACGCTCTGATCATCTCAGGATTGTTTTCCAAGAATCAGAATTCAGAAATACCTATGTTATTTATGCGTAATTATGAAATCATTTAACAAGCTTTTCTTCACTTGATTTGGTTATTTGTAATTTTTTAAATTGTACTTTTATATAAATAGATAAAATACATATGCAAATATAGACTTGCAAACGATTGTCATAACTGCGTGTCACATTTTGAGATTTATTTTAAAGTATGATCTTTGTGAGTTTAGCTTCTGGAACCATGCAGTCAGTCACACGTACTAATTATCACATTTTTACATTATCGATTGGCATCAATTAAATACTGCTCCGTGTTCTTGAAGACACTCCTAACCCCTGGCCCTCATCTCATCATATATTGATGCTTTAAATAAGTTGACAAAACTTATCGAGATTTATGTCCTTGTTCGAGAAAAATGAAATCACTGACAGAAACTGATTTTTAAACTCCGTCATTTTCTTGGAATCGGAATAAGGTTTAGGAAACCGAAGACTGAACCACAAAGTAAAACTTTAAAATCATCATATTTACTTTACTAATGGACATTACCAATTACCATCCACCAACTCATTTGTTCTCAAGGAAGCTATGAATGAATCCACTAAATCGTGCTGCTTTTGACGTAAGAACGTCTTTTTTAACTACAAGAAGTAATTCTTCCATGGCCTAACTACAGTATTCCATATATCAAATTGTACACAGCGCGATACACAGTGAAATACAGTAAGGTATATATTCTCAATCTCAATTCGGCTATTACCTGACATTGTTGCTGTTGTTTAACCTGTATCCTGTGTAAATTTGGGGGTCGGGCTATTATAGATAGTGCCTACCTTTGCGATCTTGGCATACGTTTTGCATCATGCTTCTTCTGAGGATCTTAGAATTAGTTGGAATTGTATAGGGTTAGCCAGAAACACTTGCACTTGCCTAGCATTAGGTTTTACAAACCTCATCTTTCTTCTCCAGATAAGTACACTTTAGCCTTAGCAGGAAGACCCTTGTAATCTTCCAATAATATTACATATAGGGAACACTTTTACTTTTCCTCATCATTCTCTAGGAACCTACCACCTTTACATTTAGTCCACCTCTGACTTTCTTATGGTGAAGAGTTGTAGTCAGGCATCGGTTACAGTCAACAGTTCATAATATGTAACTTTTTTTATTCGCCGATCTTTCAAGTTCAATTCATTTTTCATAGACCAGAAATCGATTCGCTAATAATTCATCGTCAATATTTACAATTTTGTTTATAAACATTGCACAAGCAATTACTTAATTCCACAAGAAGCACACTTTGTTCGTCTCTATCCTGAGACGGGTGACAAATACGTAGATTTAGCTGGCAAACATTACCTTTGTAGTTTATTTAATCTTGATTGAATTAGCATTTACTTGGAAAAGATTGTACCGCAGGAGCTCAGAATCCTCCACACGATCATCATGTCCCAGAACTGACCGGAGGGGTTTCCCAGTCTTCATACCTAATCAATTGGGGATTTTTTTCCTGGTCATCTCCAGAAGTATTTATTTGGCCTGTGAGACGGGCGAATTGAAGTTAGTTTCAGTGAAGAGCTCTCAGAATGAACACATCGTACGCAAACAGTAGTAGTAGCGCGGCTCTGCTGGGGGAATACGGGCGAAGTTACTTCGATAACCCCAACAGCCCCCTCAGAGGAGAAGAGTTTAAGTATTTTGTCGAAATCTCGCCCGTCAATGACCCTTCCTACCTCACCGTTTACCAATGGGAGCATTTCGAACTGACGAGATGGAGGCTATGGATGGGACACAATTGGTCATGGAGCGTCTACGCTTCCTTATTTTATGTCCTTGCCATCTTCAGTATACAAAGACTTATGAAAAATCGGAGTCCCTTCCAGCTCCGAGGAGCCCTTACCTGTTGGAACATTTGTTTAGCAGCCTTCTCCCTTGCCGGCTTCCTCCGGACCGCTCCTGAGATTTTCCATGTCCTCAAGGACACGTCTGGATTTTATAAATCCGTTTGTATCAGGTTCGTACAACTATTTTCGCATTTACGTTTCATTTATTTTTAAATTCCATACAAAGTGAATTCCTTTAGGGGTTTTAGGGGTTAAGCTCTCAAGTTTGGCTGTATGAGTTGGGATTTAATTGGATTAATAAATTGTGAATCAGAAATAATTTTAAGCGAAAAGGCATTACAAGAAAACGGGCCGGTTTAGCTCATATCTCAATAGCTCAAATCCAGGGCTGCGATATTTTATTTCTGGATATTAGGGATCTTGTTTTTGTCTCGAAACAGCAAAAGTGTCTTAAAATGTCATTTCAAAACATTCACGCGTCTCGCACGAGATCTATATATGGAGAGTAATAATCTGCGATCCAATCTATAAATCGAAATAATCCAGGATTTAGGACCGTTTACTAATAATTATTCTCATTTGACCATGAATAGCAGAGGATTTTTAAATCGAAATCGAAAGTGCTAAAGTTAAAGATCAGTGTCAGAATCGTGTCATTTTTTACGCAATTATTTGTAAACAACAAAATTGTAACTGGAATAATAGTGAATGGTGAGACGCTAAATGGTAGGATTGAGAATAAGTATATAGATGAATGCTGAACCTGCTCCTAGAAGCATTTTAAAAGTAAACAATGAAAGGATTGTTGCTAGTACAGACTTCAGGGAAGTGCTGACCAGGTTATGTGCAATTAAAGAAGACGATAACTTGCCAATTTGTTACTGCATACCGCAGATGCATGGGTTTCATAATCGGATGAAGTGATAGTGAACTACATTTTCTCAGAACTTGTTTGATGAAAATGAAATGATCTTTTCATGATGTAAGGGGATACTTGAGAATTAGATATATACTCCTTCAACCGCCTTCAAGTGGCTAAAATCCATTCATTCCTATATACGCTCAAGTAATTGATAGATTTGCATGAGACAAAATTAGTTATCTATCGTAGATTAGTAGATCATGTGTGCTTCATTTATGTATTAGCTACGTGTTCGCACTAACCAAAATTATGGCATAATGAAGGAAGTCAAATTAAAAATATATTGTTTCGTTTTGAAAGGTCTTACAAGATTGCTACTTAATCTTGTGCAATTTTTTTTGTTTGGATAAAAAAAAACAAGTGGTCTATTGGGTCAAATATTCATAGCCGGTTCTTTATATAATTAGAAACATCAATCTTGCTATTAAATAATCCTATAAAATATTACTTACTTTTCTGCAAGAAGCTGATTTCAAATCATAAATTCAACCACACCTACACAGCCCATTTTTTACTGCCTTGAAATGTTAAAAGTCCCATGAGGCAATGTCATCAATAGGATGACATGAGATTAATTTTTAAGAACAATATTTCACGATAGGCATTCCTTGGATATATATTTATTGCATTATGCAAGAATCAAGGAAATGCAAATCTGTGTTATAGGTGCTCTAAAAATTTAAAAACAAAGATTGAAGTATCTAAATATTCTACAAATAATTGTGGCACTATCATGAAATTAGGATAAAAAATATTTGCTCTTGGACTTTAAATAGGTTACAATTTATGTTGTTTACGTTGGGGTAGTACTAGAAACATAAATAGAATTAGAATCAAGTTCAAAGTTTTTATTTAGCTTGATTATAAACACTATAATTATAACTGACACTCTTGTTCTTCTTGTGTTAAAAACATAAAATTCGACAAGTTTAGGTTGTTATTCTAAATCCCCCAAGATCACGGTTGCATTTGTTTTTAGATTTCATGAGATAATCCATACTTTGTACTTATTTTTTCCTCGAAAGCGAATAAAGATTATTGATAGTGCTATTTTTTTGTACACGATGAACAGTGAGTTCAATGTTTATCATCATAAATCAATGTATAATGCCTAATGACTGTTTACAATTTTATGGTTGTGATTTACAGGGATGAGCACAACGCAGCTACAGGTACAGTTTGTTTTGTTTTCCAGCATTTTAAAGTCTTCCACTTTTTTGTCTTTCGAAAATTATAATAAAACTCGTTTGAATATTTTTTCAGCATTTTGGGGATGGCTAATGGCCCTATCAAAGATGGTTGAATTAGGAGATACGGCATTTATCGTCCTTAGAAAGCAGCCACTTATCTTTCTGCATTGGTAAGTTGAAATTCCCTTTTAATTCCTTTAAAAAATTAACAATTAAATTATAGTTTCCGAGCCAGAGGGACTAAATATATTAAAAATTAAGATTAAACTTTTATTAATTTTTTTATTATGGGACTAACCTTACAATAAACAAATGTTACGAAATTCTTCTTAATGCACTGCCGGTCGTGGTATGGTCTGTGGTTAGGAATATAGCTCAGTCCTAGGTTAGTTATATTTTTCAGGCCTAAGACCATAATAAGTTATTCTTTAACTATTTTAATACAAAAACACGACCTTGAGAAAGGAATGACTTGATTTCAGGTTAAATAAGGTCTCTGAACCATTTCGACCTCATGATATGCATCTTATCAACTTACTCTCGGAAACACCTGACCTCTGCATTTTGTTAGTCATCTTGAGTTATTTCCGTACGTATTATGGCCACATCCGTAACCCGGAACGAATTAGATAGTGTAGGTATTTGCAGTAATATTTCATCCATGCAGTACATTCTACCTAAGGAAAGACGCTTCCGGCTTTTTAATGCTTGATTCCTGTAGATTCGGAAGTAAAGTTATGGACAAGAAATCAGGATCTGGAATGAAATAAAAGTTGTTTTATAGCTTATTGTAAGTATGCAAACATGGGCAGTGTCACGCCTTAAATCACGGAGGTGTGTGTATTATTCCTCCACATCTAGAGTATTCAGGAAATGATTGAGGGAATTCCATGGGGTATAACAGGAATCGGAAAGATCCCTTCTGCTTTTATGCAAATCTAGCTAAACAATCAACTGAAGATAGTAATAATACTAATCAAAAGGTCGAATCTTGTGTAGATATATGGATTTAATTGCAGCAACCGGTCATGATTAGGCGTTAGATGCTCAAGTACTTATCCTCAAAATAAGGATAGCTTCTACATTGTACTGGGTTTCAGAGCTGAAGGTCGGTTGCTGAGGTCCAAAGTTTACACTTGTAGTTATCTGCAATTGTATAGTTATCTTATGCATACACATCTCGTTTCTATAATTCCATCAATTCAAGGTACTAGCGGCTTTTTAACGTGAAAAATATTGAATTCCGTGCACCAAGTCATTCCAGTTTATTAAATGGCATATGGGCAAAATATACTCTTTATACAGTAACTTTCCGTTCATTCCTGTTTGAATTTAATTGACATTATACCTTATCCACGAGGATTCTTTTGAAACTATTAGTGATTGTTAAAGAAGCTACGTGATTAGAACCTTTTGTTATGGTTTTTCGATTTTTTTGATGAGTTTTGTTGTAACGCATTGATGAATCCATAAATTGCTCATTTTGAGGACTATTTTCAGAAAACAAAGGAAAATTTTTATTTCTGGTTTTGTTTGTATTAGAAATAAAGCAAAATTATTAACATCTTATCTTTTGCATGCGAAACTTATGTTCACGTTGACAAAAAATGAAAACGCTTTGCATGCAAATTAACTGATTTTTTTCGCTTCCCTTTGTCCTTATTATTGAAAAAATTAAGGTTTGAGTATTCTGGCGAAGTGTATCACAAATTAAAATTGAAACAAAAACCGTTAGCACGATTGAACACTTATTTGCTGTTACTATCATCATATCTTGAACGTTTTCTAACCTGGAATTTCAAACAAACAAATCATTTAAAATATAATTCCAGGTATCATCACATTACCGTCTTGATTTACACTTGGTTCACGTATGAAGCCTACGAACCACCCTTGAGATATTTCATGACGATGAACATGTTTGTCCATGCTGTAAGTAAACCATGATAAATCTTTGTTGGATTTTGAGTTTTTAAACCCAATGTATCCTATTTTAAAATGCATTTATTTTGAAACCTTTCAGCTGATGTATTCCTATTACGCTCTTAAGGTGAGATCAAGTTCTAAAATTATTGTATGCAAAATGTCTCGTCGCCTGTTGGTTGTATTTGCGTTTAACAAGGAAGATCTATACTTTAGAAATTAGTGGCCTTTGCCTTTCATCTTTTATCAATCTTTTCAATATCAGAGGCCAAGGTATCCAAGTCAGTTAAATGATTTATTATTAAACAACGCTCTAAACTTCTAAAGACTAGCAATAAAAAACCGGATGGATAAAGCAGTTGTCCCCTTCTAGTATCCGTACTGCTATTCCTGATTCCAAACTTGTTTTCGTCGAATATTCGACCTTCTCCTTGACTTGTGAACAGTGCATCACAGAACTGCATCAGATGTTACTTGTCATATTAAACCAATTACAAGTATCTATTTAGATGAGTTTCCGAGATGATAAAATCTGTCCGGAACTCAATACTTCCTCATTTGTCAGTATACTAAAAAAACAATGCATTTTACTGGATGCTTTCCCAACCTATCTATCATCGAAAATATCCTCGACTTTTTGGGTGGTCCTAAAATATCGATGATCCGATCAATTTGTTAGGTAATGCTTGCGAGGATATTTAAAGAATGAGTTTGTTAATTTCAGTCTCTGAAGGTAAGAATTCCACGAAATTGGGCCATGATGATCACATGCCTTCAGCTCAGCCAAATGGTTGTCGGGGTCACTATCAACCTCTACTCCCTCTATATCAAAGGTCGGTTCAATTAACAACTGTATTTGAAATCTATGGATGGGTGATAATTGATTTTGCATTTGAAAGTGAAACTGAAACCTTGTTTAGAAGATTTTAAAAGCAAATTCGTTAACATGCACAGTTTTACACAATCAACTCCGTGTTGCTATTATCCCTCTTCTTTCCAGTTAATTCCCATACAAGATCAGCTTTCAAAGAATTTGTTTTGTTAGTTACCACCATTACAAGATCTAATGTCCCATTCACAACAAAGCAAAATGACTTAATAGTTCCGTAATATTACTATATATTAAAAAATAAGTAATGAATTGGAAGCGATTTTTCTAGACTTTGTATGCAAATGTATAAGCAAGCAGAGGTGGAGAAGTGATAATCAGTTCTCGAAAATAATTATTCTGTTAGTGAGCCTTCACGAGCTTTAGTTAAAAATAATTTAAACTGAAGGTGAACCTGTTTCTTGAATGCTAGCGAGGGAATAATAAGTGATCCTTTGATTTGACAATAAGTCTTGATGATGCTGTACCTCCGTCATTTTTCTTAGAAAAGGGCTTTGGGGTTAGTTATTAAAGAAATACAGGAGTAACAGGAGATTTTTTAACTTTGACATCCTTGAGATGACACATTCGCATAAAAATTGTAGCGTTTTCTCACTTCTGCTAGAAAAAAAAGTGAGTTTGTGTGAGTACAACGAAATCGAAAGTAGCCCATCCTCATTAAATCTCAGGTTCTAAATGGTAGAAAATGCATGAAGCATATAAACCTAGGTCGTTAATTAACTAGTCGTCTTTTTATGGATCTTTATGAAATCCCCCAACATTCCGTTGTTTTGTATTTTCGTTTTTAATGGACCCCTTTTGTGTGGAATTACAGCAACGGGATCATCTTTCTGTGCCTGTGGATGGGAAAACATAAACTTGGCCCTGACGATGTACGCCTCTTACTTCATTCTCTTTGCCAACTTCTTCCACAAAGCTTACTTGAAGAAGTCCAAACTCGCGTAAACCGTCTAACATGATTCCGTATACATTTCAACCACCTGTAATGTTATGTAGTCTAAGTATTTTATATTTAAGGTAATTTTGCATGCCTCCCTAGTACTTAATTATCATTACAGAAATACTTAATTAAGTTTAATAGTAGACGATTAAATATCATTGTACCGTTGTCTATGAACGAGACATGCATACGCAATTTGTATTTTGTTACGAATCGTTTCTTCGATTATAAAAAAGATTAAACTGGTAACAGACAGAGCCATGTGATTTTCTGAAATTACTTTATGAGGATTGTTACTTAGGTAGACTAGTATAAACGAATATAGGACGTATAATTATAACCGAACGTGCGATTGATTACGTTTATGATCCATAGTTTTTCATGCCAACCATGTAGTCAGCGAATTCGTTATTTAGTTCTCAATTACAGAGCTTCATTTCTCTCCGTATTTCGATTCAAAACATTCGAGACCCTTGGGATGTGTTTTTGAGAAATAAGCGTTCATTGACAATTAAAATTAATTATTCCTGTTTTATTAATGATTGATTAATTAGTTACATATTTAGTTTTCGAAATTGAGTTCATTTACCAATACACCAACACGACACCCTCTATACCATTAATAGTATGATATAATGACTAGATTGTAATTGTGACAAATATGCATAGAAGGGAATATTTTGAATTTTTGAGTTCTATTAAGACTGAAATTCAAATTCGATTTTTTCGTAAAGAAACGATTGCGTTCATAAAAGCTTAGTTTTGAATTGCCATTATTACTCTACAGTTCAGGAACTGTTTTTATGTAAGTCAATAATGAATTCTGTAAGCCAATACAATTTTTAAGTAGTTTTAATGAGCGTGTTAGAGCTCAAGTATTACCTATATTATGAACCTTGAAATGTTTCATATGGTATGCATTGCCAGTTCAAAGGTTGGCTTGAAATTATAGAAATGTATATATTTAGTGTCCTTTGAATTTATAAGAAACATGAATTTCGTTAAAATATGCCATGTTGATCACCAATTGTAATTGTTGACATGTATGCTTATTGTGACAATTTATGTTTGGAAAACAATGTGACAAACTAAATACTTGTTTCCGATTTACAAAATTTTATATTCAGTTTGAGCCTGTATATGTGAAAGTAAATTTATTGAAGAAATAATGATGTAAAGTAGCCGAAGGGTGGGCTGGAAATTTGGAAATATGTGAAAAACAGACGGACTAATTTTGAAAAAATATACGGTTTCGGATGTTCGATATGAAGTTGAATCCATTTTGAATTGAAGAAATCATATTGCAATGATAGTTTCGGATAATTAGTCAATTTTTGAATTCCAGTTACGTGCACATTATTTTAATTAAATCAAATCCTTCAACAAGTGTAAACTAAACTTTCACGCGTCGTCATTGTGAAAAGGCTCTAAAAGAACTCGAGAATAATCGTAATATGTATATCGTGTTGCTTGAATATGCGAATTTAAATATTTGCAGAAAAATTGTTACACTTATTTATAACAATACAAACGAAAATAAATTGTTGTTTTACATAACCACGATATAATATCATCCTGCCCTTAAACTGTAAAATGAAAGAGTGGTCGGATAAGGACAATCTCATTAGAATTATTACAAGCATAATAAGATTTCAATAACACAGGCAACAGTTCCCAGTGAAATCGTGAAAATACCAGTTATTTGTTTTCTAGCTGGGAATTTCTATAATAATGGCAATTTATAAATTAACAACGGACAATTTCGAATTTATTTTACGTCATATTACGATTTTTGGCATGCAGACTACCATTGCTACCACTGGAATTGATTATGGTCTTATATAAATTTCTATAAAAATAAGTCATCGCGTTGCTAAAAGCAATTTGAGCGCTTATACAACCTATACATTTCCGACATTTCGGCTATGGAATTTACCACTGCGAATGTAACGTGAGTATCAAGTTCTCATTATAGTTTATCAGAAATTCCATTACACTAGTACATTAACGTCAACAACAACCTATCAATAATTGTCCAGGAATAAAATAAAAGGAAGACAAATCTTAGCTATAGGAAGTGAAGATTCCAATTGTTTGACTAATGGGCTGAAAGCAAAAACATTCTGTGGAAATCTGACAGAGTGTTTTCAAAGAGAGTAAAAAAATTCGACCCAACGTCTTTCAGAACTTTTGTTTCTTACATCGTATAAAACAATCTTATAGATACGAAACTCTTAAAAGCTTCTACTAAAGATCTAAATTTCCTTCCATGGAATATGCTTAAAAATCAGTTAGACAAAGAAACTGGGGAAAAAATCCAGCATTGAAGTAATGGACGAATGATGTGATGACAATGAAGGGGAAATGGAAGGTGACTGGAAGAAGCTTATCTCATTTTTATGTAACTTACATTATTCTTTCAATGGATTAATCATCTCTCGTATCAATTTCAAAGTGGATTAAAAGCCCCCGTCAAAAACAACTCTTTTGTTCGATAGACCGGAGCAGACTGGAGTAGACCGGAGTGTTTCAGGGGAAGGTATTGATTATTCTTATTATTATCTGCCGGCCACAAAGTACCTGCCAGCTACCCGCCTCTCCAACTAAAAACGGAAAGATGACCTATAGCTAAAACGTCGTTACAAATAAGGGGATATTTTACGAGCTTTACTATTCTAAGAGTCCCTGCTAGTTTCATCAAATCTCTCCAAGATAAAAAAAACGGGAATCCGGCTTCCGCCCTTCCAGCCTCATTTATCGACATGATGATGCGGACTGCGGTAGTTCTTCATTCCAGCTTGTTACTTGTTTCTATGTAATGCTGAGATTCCAATTCGGTATTCTACGTTTTTATATAAAAGTCATCACTTCATCAGTTACCCGTAAAAACATAAAAATATCACGGCTCTAGCATCCACATTCATTTAACTCCATGCTCATTAACTCTTCCGAACTAAACTAACTGTCAAAACGTTCTGGATTCTGGAATCCTCGTTTTTGGGGTACTGTGAGAATATCTAGAATTTGAACTGGCTTATTAATTAACAAACTTCATTGCAAACTTCATTGCTTTATAGGAAACGGATGGCCACAATTGAAGATAAATAATCATTTAAGAATCGCTGCTAATGCTAAAAATAGAATGGAAAAAACTTGGATACTGGATTCCGAAGTTTTGAGAGCGTGGTATATTTTTGAGTTTGAACACCTTGTTTATGGGTTGAGTGAAATTAATATTCAGACAGGAATTCAATATCGAATCGGTTAATAAATAGGAGGTAAGGAGGTTTAGAGGAAGTGATCGGTTTGAACATCCGGTTCCAAGCCACTGCAAAGAACAAAATGCATAAAGGTTCGGAAATGGGGTGTGTACTGGGGGTAATACAAACAAGAAGAATAATAATAATAACATTCAAACACTGACAAAGAGATTAAGACAATCAGAACACGCAGGAGACGCATACGCTGCGGGTAAGCTACTATAGCCAGCTCTAAGGTAACCTATTCCAAAAGGTCAAACGGTTTCGGTACAAACAAACGCTCCCAGTACTCCACTACATAGTCTGACGGACTCCGTCCTTTAGAACGGAGTATGTTGTACATTAAAAACATGCAAAAATATGAGTTCCATGAACATGAACAAATACTTTTAAATATACATTTGGCGTCAGACGGGGTGGAACATTTCGTGAGCTAACCCTCCTGTCATGTCCTATTCCAGTTGACATTAAATTAAAAGACTGTTGTGCATGAGTACACAACAAACTAGGAATTTTATAGATTACTAGAAGTAAGCCCGGTCGAAAAACCGGGGTCCGAGGAGGGGGCAAGATATAATATCCTAGAAAAATCCTAAAAACAATATGATAAGTGTTAGAATAAAGCTTATAGGATTTTTCTAGGATATTATATCTTGCCCCCTCCTCGGACCCCGGTTTTTCGACCGGGCTTACTTCTAGTTTGTTTAATATTATTTTAAGGATCGTCCATTAATTACTTAATGCAAAAAACGCGATTTTTCAGACCCGCTCCTCCCTCCCGACGCAAAACATGACCGCCTTCAAAGTTAACTCTTATGGAAGATAACAAAATGTCCGGATCCCCCTCCCTCCCCCTCTTGCACTACCTAATTAACACAGAACTCATAGGGCCTGAGACCATAAGGAACTGTAAGGAACCACAGAACTCTGCCGTCCAAGCCTACCTATGTCTATTCTGTGCCTAATTAATGGAGGGTCCTTTACCCCCATCCATATCAGGAGGTGACCCTAACCCCCAATATTATACATCGGTCAATATCACCTGGCCGTCATATTTTTCGAACGACGTATCATACGTACATATTCTTATTTGCAATTTGGCAATTTTGATCCCCCCAATCAGAGAGTTGCCCTGCCCCCCAATATCATACATCGTTGAATAGCCCTTGGCGCGGCGACGGGAAATACAGCCAGCCGACCCGTATGGCCGTAGGCCGTGCACAGTGCAGAGCTGCATGCAGACAGGGACGAAAAGAGAGCGTGGCCTTTAGTTAGGAGCTGGAGAGAAAGAAACCATCACGGAGACGAAAAGAGAGCATGGCTTTAGTGGTGGAGCCGTGGAGCGTTGAGTTTCGGAGAGAAAGAAACCCACCGAACAGTTTACTCACTTCTTTGAGAGGGATGGAAGGAAGCATATATATGAGTGATAGCCTCATATATGGGAAGGAAGGTAATATAAACCCTTCCACCCCTCTCATTCATTGAATATGGAAGAGTCCACTGTGAGCGATCAGTCAAAACATTGGGATATTATTATATGAGATAAGTGAGGGAAAAAGGGTATCAGAACCCGGGTATATATTATTATAATGGAACAACGACCGCTTCACCAGAGAGATAGGGCAAGGGCATGAAAACGGCAAGGGAGCTATACGGACGAGGCTTTTTTAATGTTATTATATTATTTTCATATAAGAATCGACATGCCCGAATCGGATTGCCCGGACTGGAACAATATTAAAATACATTATGCTGGGTAGTTTCATAACTCGGTTCGGAGTGACTGATAAAATATGTCCCTGCCAGCACTTACCTAACTTCCTATTCAAGTCTCTCGACGAGGTGTTTAGTTAAATGAAAACGAGTGACTCATGTAAGAGTGCCCAGAAAGAAGGCGAGAACGAGAGGGAGAGCGAGTGAGAGAGAGTGAATTATCAACGTCCTTAAAAACCGAATTCGGATTTTCGGATCCTTCGACTCGTTTTTACCCTTTTCATCCGGGGTTGTCAGCTGGCTTAGGGATTTTGGGCGTATTGGAGCTGATTTTAAAAGAAGCCGATATCCAGTAGCTATATCTCACCTCCATACCATACAGTGTCAGTGTCATTTTATCCCACAGCTCATTTTTTTCAGACAGAGTTAGCGACTACTGGATTACATGGTAGTAAGCAATGTGTATCTGCAACGAATGGATAGTGCCCAAAAATTGAAATCCTTTGTTGGACTTTTAAATTCGCCAGCTATCACCGATTGCGTGTTGCTTCAAACCAAACCATGGCACTATCTGAACTGAATAAATACTTCAGGCCCTGGCATTTACGTATTCAAGTCTGATCTATTCGTCTGTAGTCTGTTTGAATAATTCAAGAGGAAGCTAAGGAGAAATCATGCAATAGCAACTGTTGGACCCCGAAGGAAGCTAAGTTGTTTTTCCTTCGACCTTTGATTCGTTATCTTAGCCTGTTCTATTGTGTTTGATAAAGAGATTTCAAGGATCTGCGTGTTCGAAGTCCGAATACCGAAATTGTACAATGATTGTGCTAAAATTGTTAACTTGTGAGAATTTGAACTAATTGGAAATTGTTTGTGCAGATTAAAGCTCAGCCAATTTAAATTGAATGCATCATTGAGACTTTAAAACCTAGATTTGTTGTACCCATGATATTATTTGTCAAGAAAAAGTTTGGTTGCTAGCAATAGTTAAGCTACAATTCATACTCCGAACTTAATCACCGTTCGCTACCAATCGTTTCTGCGTTTAGTATTAGAATCTAGTCTGTGTCTTATATGTCTTAAAGCGTCGTTACTATACCTTAAATCCCGTATTAAAAATCTAGACTCAACTAAACTAATTAATAAAATGCAACTCACAGAAATCTCTCACATACTAAAAAGAGGAATAGGACGGAATAATAATAAGATTGCATTACTCAAACAAGAGGACAAGTTTTAATAATTAGCATGGGATATATGATATAACCATGACGTACGAGTCTAAGTTGCAATTTTAACACGAAAATGTTGGCATTTTCACATCCTCTAAAAATTCCATCCCGATCATAGCATTCAAATTAAACCATTTATAGATCTCACAATTTTCCCAACAAAATAACGAGGAATTGTATTAAAACACGCTAACTGCAAGTTCGGCAGTTTATCCCAAGAAATGCAATCTCATGATCATCCAAGATCGCCACCAATCACCACCTCTGCCTGAAAACAAATCCTTTGGAAACAAATTTAGCAGTGGATTTTATTACCGATTATTTTTCAAAGATTATGCTGCAGCTTTGTGATGCTCATGTAGTCAAAACTATTTGTTGTAGGTTTTAGATTGAATTTAATGGTGCAAATCTCAATCCCACGCACGTATAAGTTCAAATATGCAGGTGCACTGCACAAATTTAATATTATAGACCAATAGATATAGTATAAAGTTAGCATAGTAAGTATACATGAAACAGACACAAAGAATATATTTATAACATCAGATTTGACAATTATTCATTAATGCTGGAATACATTGGGGGTCTGGAGTCAGTAAGGGAATACGAAGGATTAATTAATTAGTCTTTAATAAGAAGCACATTAGTGAGTCAGCTCAAAGAAGCGGATGAACTGTATACATAATTGTCTTAAAGCCTTAGGCACCTGTTAAATTAGTAAAGGTAGGATTTTGAATATCCTACAAAATAATAATAATAAAATAGGGGTGCAAGCCGACTTCTGAAACCCTTTTAGAATGAATTCAAGTGACGAAAGTGCAAACTTCGTAGAAGTATTCCCAATAATCGAACCCGGATATTTGACAATTTATGAATGGGAAGTGGTGGAGCTAACAAAGCTTCGTCGATGGGTGGGACAATATTGGAAATTGAGTATTTATGCTTCTGTGATTTATGTGATCCTCATATATTTGGGTCAGACATGGATGAAGAATCGACCGGCTTATAATTTAAGGACTTCCCTCACGGTATGGAATGTCATTCTCGCGTTATTCTCATTTATTGGATTTGCCAGGACTGCACCGGAGTTGTGGCACGTTCTGAAAGAGCCCTATGGTTTTTATACATCCGTCTGTACGAGGTATACAGGAAACTGACAAATAGTAACTATTGATTTGTACTTTTGTGTGAATTGATTCTCATGACTGAACTTTCTTTTGTCCGTTTTGTGCATGACAGGAGGGAGCATAACATTGCCACAGGTAAAATGAGTTATTTATAATATTCTTCCAACTATCTCTCTCGCCTTTCTTAAAAATGGTGAATTATATGTCTTTCAGCTTGTTGGGGTTTCCTCATGACTATGTCTAAGTTAATTGAACTAGGAGATACTCTGTTCATTGTACTAAGAAAGCAGCCCCTTCGGTTCCTTCATTGGTAATTCAAACATTTGGTCTCATTCTAACTAAACTGAAGTGGTTTTATATTACCGTCCGTTCAAGGAATCAATGCAGTATAGAGTTTCAAACTTATGGAAGTTCTGAACTAAAATGAAAACTCGATCCGATGAATTATTAAAGCCTTTCTAGCTACTTTCGTCAGTTTTAGTGGGTTTCTATTGAATTTTTCAATGCGAGCAAACAGGGCCGGGAACTAAATAACCAGAAATTTTATGATGGTAAAACAAACTTATTGGTACTTGGCCAAGAGAAAGGAATATCGAAGTTAATGAACCTTTTATCCACAAACGTATCTGTTACAAATGAAGTCAAAGTCTAATCATTCCATTGCATATGTAGAAACATTGCGTACTTTTGCTGATTTTTTTTTCAATATGTAAGTACGCTCATTAAATACGTAAAGAAAAGGAGCTTTCATGGGTACTTAAAATAAGTATGTATGAATCTTTGAAATTACTGTATAAATTCGGTAGTAGTTCAAGACAAGAAATAAAATTTTCAGCTTCTTTCGTTGATTTCTGATGATTTGAAAAATATTTTAAAAAAAAACATATTTTTGTTCTTGATTAATTTGACCACATTTCAACTATTATTAATAAAAAATTGCAAAATTTGGTAAGTCTTAAATGTAATTATGTTTTTTTTTTAAACTTAGGTACCACCATGTCACAGTATTCATTTATACATGGTCCACTTATGAAGACTACGAGCCGTCTCTTAGATGGTTCATGACGGTACGTAAATGCAATGAGATATATTAATATGAGCATCAAAAATTTATCGACAACTAACGTGTATAGTTTTGTTACAGATGAACATGGCAGTACATGCTGTAAGTAACAATAAATTTTATTTCGAATACATAATTTTCCAGCAGTTGTATATATTTAAAAATCGCAAACTATTTATCTATTGTAGCTAATGTACACCTACTACACTTTAAGAGTAAGTGACCGGCGAAACCAAACCATTTCCATCAATCAATTTAACTATTATAATACCAACATTTCCAATTAATTTCGTAATTACAGGCGATGAGGGTGAAAGTACCAAAGCAGTGGGCAATGATGGTCACTTGTTTACAGATCAGCCAGATGATCTTCGGGGTTTTCATAAACTTGTACACAGTTTGGCTAAAAAGTAAGGATTACATCTGAAAATTTTACTCTTAAAATAATTAAATCACTACAACGTGTGTAATTGATTTGTGTTTGATTAAATAGGAAGTGGAGTTGAGTGCGTCCGAAGGGACGACGTGATTCAGTTGGCACTTCTGATGTACGTCTCATACTTCATTCTATTCGCCAACTTCTTCTATCAGTCCTACGTCAAGTCATCATCGATAAAACTTTCAAAGCCGAGATCTTCGAAACGCAAGAATAATTGAAAAGACATTAGTTTAGCTATGACAAATGAATACAATTAGGTAATTCTCAATGCCAGCCGAAAATTAATACAAATAATAGACGCAAATTAACAACAAATGTAAAACGTATTTCGTCACGTTAAATTAGATAGGCTCCAACTTAAATACGTATTACTAGTTTTTTTTTAATTTGTAAGTCAAGCCAAAGATGATCAAGATACTTTTCAGCACCCAAGTCCCACAATGTAACAAGACAAAACTCTGCAGCCATTATATTTAGAGAAATATACCACCAGGTGCAAAGCGCATTTTAATTAAATCCGAGAGTATTATAAGGTTTGTCTTAAGGCAAACGAATTCCGGGTCAAAATAGTTTTAAAAAATTTATGTAGTAGCACCACTATTGCAGATTTTCCACTACCAACGCAAATGCAACTTCACTGGGGATAGGAATTTAGCGATTATTATTTTTAAGAACTCATTTTTCTTCATTACAAAGCAATCGCTATTTCAATATCATTCGCACACTTCCATTTTATATTTTGCTTTGGACTAAGCTAAATACTACCATTTGATTGAATCTATCAATTACCAAAAATGCTCGAAATTGTGTACAACTTTATTATTTATTTGTGATTACTTTAAGAGTGAAACTTGTGCAACTAGCTAAGAAAATGAATTTTTCTTCTAATTTAATTCGTCAATCTATTTTAATTATTCTATCATAGTTCACTATCATTGCAAAAAACGAGAAAAATTCAACGTTACAATATATTTCTCCTTAAATTTAAAAGAACTGAAATTATTAATAATTCCCAAAATCATTACTAACTATTCTACATCGAAACTAATTCTTTACGTGAAACTGTGTCACCAGCCATGATCATAATATACAGCGACACGAGAACAGTTTTACAATTTGCAATTAGATATTTCTGACAGTTTGTTTAAATTAATGTTTTTATGTTTACTCGATATATGTATTCAGTAAATTAAGTGAAAAAACTCATTAACTTAACATTGCATTGCCCATGCTAGCGGCAGGATATAATGTAGATTGATTATAACGACTGTTGATAAACTTCTAAATTAGTCAATTCAAAAAGGCTTTATCGGAAATGAAAAATATAAAGTCGCATTTATAACATTGTTTTAGCAAATGGAATATGACTGTATAATTAGAAGCAAAGAATTGATACTGCCTGATACGCAAACGTTAAAATTTAGACCATCTTGATCTTTAGGGAGATGGATTTGTAATAAAATAGTTTCCGTCGAAAGTGTGTATGCTTGAAAGTTTTGTAATTACACTCGGAAAATTATTTATTCTAGGCAGAACAATAAAGAATGGTTTCGGTACTATAACTGCCATACCGTCCTGACATGAAACCTATTGGTTCTGCGTGTGATAGCAAGATAGTTTCTTTTTAACCCATTATAGTGTTTTAAACTTCTACATCCTGACTGAAACTTGGTATCAACACTGACACCAAACCCCTTATTTCTATCTGAATAATTTAGGTCGGAATCTACCATTATAATTCTATGGAATCTCCCGTATTATCGATACTCTGAAATTCATGTGTTTCAAATGAATCAAAAATTCGATCAAAGCTGGAAATTTTAATGAATTTGCACCGTACTTGTTGTAATTTTTAGTGGGTTATATTGAATTAGGTAAATTTGCTTGAATTCATGAAATGAAGCTCTCTAAAACTTCAAAATCCTGGGGATTGATTCTGGGGAAATCGTGTAGTGTAGATTGCCTCTGATTTTAAAATATAGTCCCGATGCATCTTGAATGGAAGCTCAAAAGTCGACCCCCGGTCACTTCTTTCAACTGTACAGCGCAGCAATCGATACGCATGTTGTCAAGGAATCTTTGCCAAAGAATATGAACAATGAATTACATTGCAGATTTCGTAGCGATTATTGTATTTCCGGTCCTTGGTGGCAGTTTGGAGTTTCCTAAATTCGAACGGTCATGAATAAATATTTAATATTAAAATGTTGCCTAAATCAGTTATTCATCAAGTTCTTAAAATCAAGTTTATGAATGCCCGTGTCTTAAATTTTGGGACCCGAAAAGCTTACTTCTGCAATTCAAGGTACATCATTTCCGGACCGCCTCTGGATCCTATTGTTGGTCTTACCATTCCAGAATACTTATTTTCTGATTTGTCTAAACACGAAAATTCCAATGCATTTGTAAGTCTCAAATTTCAGACTCATTAACATTCGGTTCCAAGTTCCAACGTATACTCATTCTTAAAGATCTAAAAATATATGCTTATTTGAAATTTGAAGTCGAATGCAATCACAAATCAAGCATACACATTCAAACAAATTTACGAGATGTCTCATAGCTTTGCTGCCGCTTTAAAGCAGCATGGTATCAAGAACGGCGACGTTGTTGGAATACTGCTTCCAAATGTGCCAGAATATCCGGTTGTTGAATTAGGTAACTTTTGAGACCTGGTTTATTGATACAAAAATACAAGCTCACATTATTTTTGGCATTCAAAATATTTTTAAATTAGGATCGTGGTTAGCCGGAGCAATTGTTTCCCCGATAAGCTATTCATCCACTTCAGGTACATTGCTGCAACACACAATTCAAAGAATAACGTGCTGAATAATTTATAGGTGATATATTTGGCATTCAGAGGAAATTGTTCGACAGTGTAACATAGCTGAGGCAAAGACCATCGTAACAACAGGAACGTTTTTACCTCTTTTAAACGGAATAAAATCTCAAATACCAACGACGAAATCGATTATTAACATTGACGGAGCAACGGACGGAGCGCTTCCATTTTTTGAAATGGCTCAAGTTAATTATAGAGGAATACAATTTTCGAAAGGATCATCAATAGACACTAAGAAAGAAGTAGCGCTCCTATCATTTTCCTCGGGTAATTAAACCATTAATAACTTCTGAGCTCACACAAATTTACCATGTTTGATTATCTACTGACACTCATGCTTCGTAATGTGTCCCTTCCTCTTCTAACAACTTTTGTATCATTTTAATCTTCTAGGCACTTCTGGACCACCGAAAGGTAATTTTTTCGAATTTTTTCTGCAGTAATATTTAAATTACATTGTAAATTAAACTCATATAATTTATTATTCGGTTATTTAGCTGTTATGTTGACACACTCAAACATATGTTCTAATGTCGAGCAATATCGAGACCCAAGTAATTTCATTGGACAAGGGGAAGAACGTTTCATTGCAGTGCTCCCATTCTATCATTGCTACGGGGCTGGAGTCCTTATCTACACGCCAATAAAGCGTGGTTCTCATGTATCTTGTGTTCCAAAGTTTGATCCGTTGAGTTTCGTAGCAATCCTAAGGGCTCATAAAGTAAGCCTTTAAAATAAAAATAAACACAATACTTCATCTAACGTTGTCACAAAATATTTTTGATTTGTATTCTGAATCCAGCCGACTACTCTGCATATCGTACCTCCATTACTTCAATTTATGTGTCAGTCCCCGGATATTGGCAAGTCCGAGTTGGAATCGGTTCACAGTGAGATTGGAAAATCATTTGTTCCAATTCGTTCATCCCTTATAATAGCATAATACAAATATTAGATGATCTACATTTATTTTTTTAGCAATTATATGCGGTGCAGCGGCAGCTGGCAGATCCTTGATTAAGGCTATTATAAAAAAATCTGAAAAAGATATTTTCTTTCAAGAAGGTTATGGAATGACTGAGATGACTGCCATATCACACTTAAATCGTGCAAAGAGGAGGAATAATAAACTTGGATCCATTGGGGAAGTCTTTCCTGGTACTAAATGTAAGGTTGTGGATTCGGAAACAGGAACCGCACTTCCAAGTAATACAATAGGCGAATTATGCGTTAAAGGACCTCAAGTAATGAAGGTATGTAGACGGAATTCATTAAAAATTATAACTATCGTGAATCAAACTTGTCAAATTCTACCCCAGAATTATTTCAACAGCATAATTCTCAATAATTCATAACATTAAGCAATAATACTCTTTTATAAATTAACCCCTGTTTAGTGGCAGTTAGTTTATAATTCCCAAATACAAACCAAAGAACCATGCATTTGATAGTCATGAGTTTTTCTTAACAAAATTTGTACAAAATTGGATCGTGAAATGTTCCATATTTAATACGGAGATTATCTTACGTCTTAAGCTCATTGTTGACCATAGTTTGTAACAGTATTATAAGCAATTTCAATATATATGATTTCGTTCCAATAAGGGGTAAAAAATGAAGCCGCAACAAAAGAAACGATCGATTCTGATGGATGGTTGAAAACTGGAGATGTTGTTCTTTACGATGAGGACAAATGTTTTTTTATAGTTGGCAGGTTGGAATTCAAATCTTTGCCTTCATTCATTTTCAAATGCTAAAAATGATTTTCAATAACCTGTTGGATTAATTTTGATATAAAATCAAAATTTTCAGAAGTAAAGAACTGATTAAAGTCAAAGGCCTACAAGTAAGGACGCAAAAAGTTGTTTTGGATTTTTACTTCGGTAAACAAAAAGTAACTAAAATATCCAATTTGTTTTAATTTTAAGGTCTCTCCATCCGAACTAGAAGATTTACTGAGAACAAGTCATGATATTCTTGATGTCGCGGTAATTGGAGTTCCACATGAGAGGTTTGGAGAAGCCCCGAGAGCATACATAGTTCGCAAATCCGAAAAATTAACTGTAGCAAGAGTTCACGATTTCCTTGAACGAAAGATAGCCGATCATAAGAAGCTGTCCGGTGGGGTTGAATTTGTTGAAAAGATTCCTAGATCATTAGCCGGAAAGATATTAAGACGCGTCATTATTGAAAGTTATAAACCAAAACCTGAATAAAAAGTTTATTAATTAATCGACTTCCAGTCCAACTACCCGACAGAGACTTTTTGGTATTGATGATTACCAAAACTTACTTTCAGAAACAGCAAAGGGCAAAGGGTACATAAATATCATATGGCTTCCATCAAAATTGACGCGATTCATCAGCAAGATCCAAAAATTTATTGTATTACTGTGAATTTTTTCAATAAACAACGGGTATATTTTGATCAACCATTGGCTGCATTTATTTGTAGAATATCAGATTTTTTTTACGTTTTTTGCTAACCATATTACATGGAACATTAAGAGGCAGAACAGAGTTCCATTGGAATACGAAATGAGACGCCAACGATTTTATAAATAAAAAACACAAAACAACAACTTCCATTCAATCTATCCCAAACTCTAAATTATTTATAAGAATTGTCAGTTCCGATTTAACTGCTTACTTGTTATATAGATAGATATATCTATAAACTCTGCACACTTCTCAATTATCTAAATCGTAATAGTTTTGTAGCTTCGCTTGATGAGCTGTCCCCTAAGCCGCTTCCCCACCCACACTTATCATCTAGTAAATAAATACTTCTTATAAATATGCCAATGAAAGAACGAGGATATGAAATGAACTGCTATATTCGTTTGTTGGTAAACAGTTTCCCCCAAATGCATGCCTGCATTCAATTGATAATTGATAGTGAGTAGTTGTGTTGTGATGCTGATTGTCATTAACTTTGAAAGCCAAGCGAATTTACAAACTATCGCTAAATTTTTTACTTGAAATCTTATTACAACTTCTAAAAAATGAATATTTTATCGAATATCATATTTCAGAACCTGAAATCACGAACCTCGAGTTTGCCTTTGATAAGCACACTTAAATTTTCTAATTCAATTCCCTGCCAGGGTAAATGGGCTGTATCGAGTCCAGAATTTCCTAACGTTATTTCGTCTCCATTTAAAATCGAGCCTACTTACGGGATTACAATTCCCGAGTTTCTAAAGCAAAATCTTCACAAATGGGAGAACGCAGTAGCATTTGTAAGGAGATTATTCTCGGTCACTTTTAAACTCGGACATTCTGCATAAGATTTTTCATTTTCGAGTGCCTAATCAATATTAAAATTCATGGATTTCTTCTAATAGGAATGTGGAGTTACCGGCAGGAAATATACACACGGGGAAATCTTTAAGAAAAGTCACAGCTTTGCAGCAGCGTTGAAGCAACACGGTTTGAAACGCCGAGATGTGGTTTGTATTCTACTTCCAAACATACCGGAGTATCCTATTATTTCCTTAGGAATTTGGGATGCTGGTTTAATAGTGTCGCCAATTAACCCATCCTATACTCCTGGTAAAATAGCAAATTTAAACTAAAATAGAAACACTTACTAGTCGGAATTTTGAAATACTATCCATGTTAAACTGCTTTAGACGAGGTTGCAAAACAAATCAATAACTGTCAAGGGAAAACGATCGTTACCCTCCCCGAATTACTTCCAATTGTTCAAGCTGTCAAACCCAACTGTCCAAGCCTGTCGTCGGTAATCGTCATTGGTGAGGCGGAGGGATGTCATTCCTTTTCGGAAATGCTCAAGACGGATCCGTCTAGCTATAAGCTGAATAAAGGCTCTGACATAAATTCTTTGCGAGAGACGGCCGTTCTTCCATCTTCAAGTGGAACGACTGTGAGGTTTTCGATGAAATACTGATACAGTTTCAACGTAACATTTTATGGTTCTAAATGTGATTGGTTATTTCAGGGTCCCCCAAAAAGCGTGGAACTGACCCACAGTAGCTTTACAACAAATCTGCTTCAGATAACCTACCCTGGGTTTAGACAAACAAGATTTTTTGAGAAAGGAAATCCACAAGAACGGTGCATTGCAGTGATGCCCTTCTTCCATATGTACGGCTTACAGATAATAATGGCAGTGACATTATTTCAAGGAGGTCATACCGTTTGCCTTCCAAAGTTTGATCCCCCAACATTCATAAAGACCCTGAAAAAACATAGGGTATTTCTACTATTTAAAAATATCGAATAGCTAAGCCCCAGAATAGTAACGTTTAAAAATTTTCCTGATATTTTAGCCAACAGTACTTCATCTCGTGACACCCTTAATAGCTTTCATCAATCATTGTCCTGAAATTACCAAGGATGACTTGAAGTACACTCAGGCAATAATTGCGGGTGCTGCACCTATTGGACGTAGCTTGATCGACTCGATACTTAATAAAGTCGGACAGTACATACTATTTCAAGAAGGTATCGATTGGTTTGCAACACCTAAACGAATCATCCAAATTTTGTTAAATACAAATGTCCACTTAATTTTTATTGGCCAGGATATGGAATGACCGAGATTTCATCAGTATCACATATTCTTCCCCCTGAAACTAAAAATACGAAACTCGGATCTTGCGGTGTTTTGGTACCTGGAACAACTTGTAAAATCGTTGATTTAGACAGCGGAGAAAGCGTTGGTCCCAATCAAACTGGAGAAATTTGTATTCAAGGGCCCCAGGTACAATTTTACAAGAAGTTTTAATGGTAATAAATGCGTGAAGCTTTGTGAAGCATGAATAATGAATGAATCGAGATCAAAATTTAGATTATGAAAGGTTATTACAATAATGAAGAAGCCACTGACAATGCCATTGGTCCTGATGGGTTTCTTAGAACCGGTGACATTGGATACAATGACGAAGAAGGATTCCTTTACATTGTTGACAGGTAAAAGTACATGAACTTATTGTAACATTCTTATCTAACTGCAAGAGTTTAATGAATTTAATGGGATGATTCAGATTGAAGGAACTCATCAAAGTGAAAGGAATCCAGGTAAAAAAAACACACTGTTGACTGTTTCTGAATTTAAAAGTTTGTGTTGATTACAATTACTGATTACGATACATTGAAAATTGAACTTTCCTAGGTTGCGCCAGCAGAACTAGAAAATATCCTAAGGGAACACTCCGAAATCGCCGACGTTGCTGTAATAGGTGTTCAGCATGACAAATTGGGGGAAGCACCGAGGGCTTATGTCGTTTCTAAAACAAAAACACTGACAGAGACATTAGTTTGTAATTTCTTGGAAGGAAAGATCGCTTCCCATAAACAACTTGTTGGAGGGGTAGAATTTGTTGATGCAATTCCCAAATCACCGGCTGGGAAAATCTTACGACGTATTCTAAAGCAGGATTATCAATCAAAACATTAGTAAAACAGATGCGGTATTCAGGTGAACAGAAACCGTTGGTGAATTCGAAACTTAAACTGGTCTGAACAGTTTGGAGCAAACAAAATAAAATATACTAATACTAATAATGATTACATTATTTCCGACAAAAATGACTGTAAAAATAACCCAAACACCTGAACTGAAACTAGGAACTCTGACTGCAATTTTGTAGGCCTGCATTTGCGAAAAAAATGTTTATTTTTAATATCGCAATTGTTTAACTTTTATCACATAAAATAAATGAAGAAATCTGGCATGCAATGTCCAATCTAATGATATCCTACTCAATGATGAGGAAAAAGAGAGATCAAAATATAAGCAACCAACATGCAACATCAAGTATTCAAGTTATGAGTTCATCTTCATTTTTGCTGCAAGTTAACGCATATATATATACTATTAATTTGTTATTCAAATCAAATGATTCGTTTTCAGATGTCTGAACGCTGTTTCAACTATTGGACCTTATAACATATTTGTTAACAATTCAATAGAAAGAAATCCAGAATAATTATTTATAGTACACAACCTCCCATTTATTCGTCTGGCAATAAGTAGGTGTAAACACACGCACTTGAAAGAAAAAACCGGCTTTGCTGTACTCATTAACCATCATTTGAAGGTTACACGACTTTAGTTTGACATTAGACGGGACCAGAACCAGAAAACCTTGAACAAGAACCGAGAATCCTCTCAAAATGTTATCTAAAATATATAAACTACCATTGCATTAAATTAGAATAGGTAACACATAATTCGACTGACATTCTTGTCATTCTCAAACACTTAAAACGATCAACCTCCATTAATTTATTCATCGTTTTATTGTGAGTAATTGAGAGCTTTTAGCTTGGATTGAACAGACCTTTGGACAATATCAGCTGGTTGTGCAAGAAAAACATTTTTAGTTAGAATTGTTATTGACAAAGCTTTTAATCCCATATTTACTGGATCTTTCAAAATTCATTAGTTTAAAAGAGCTTTAATATAATTTTTTCCATGTTAGATTTCAAAATATAAATAATCTATTTTATCAAGATTATCATGATCTCTCTAACATTAGGATTAGGAGGCTCAAAAGTTTACCGAGTTCTAAGACATGTCAAGAGCAATGCCTCAAAACTTCGATATTTCAGTCGAACGGCTTCAGATAGACAGAAATGGGACGCGTCAAACGATGACAAATTTTGCATCGTAACCTCACCTCACCATCTAGATCCTGTGGTAGGATTAACGACTCCCGAATTTCTCTGGTCTAATCTTCATAAATGGGAGAACGCTCCAGCATTTGTATGTTCGAAATACTAAAAAAAATATTGTAAAAATAAACTGCATGCAAAGCAAACTCTTTTGAAATGACTTTTATGTCTCGAGTACGATATTCATATTCTATTTCATTTTCAAGGAATGTGGAATATCTGGAAGGAAATATACTCATGGTGAAATTTATAAAAACAGCCGAAACTTTTCCGTTGCCCTCAAACAAAACGGTTTAAAAACCAATGATGTGGTTGCATTGATTTTGCCAAATGTTCCGGAGTTTGCAACTGCTATTTTGGGAGTTTGGGAGGCTGGTATGGTTGCATCAACCTTTAACCCGACTTACACTTCAGGTTTTTACATTTAAAATTTAACAGTTTTATAAATTGAATTTTAACTTTGTTAAAAGGCTCATTTCCATTTAAATTTACATGTTAACTTTAGACGAAATTGGTAGACAGCTTCTGGATTGTGGTGCCAAAGCGATAATTACGCTTCCCCAATTCGTTCCACAAATTAAAGAGGCACAAAAGCAATGTCCTCAACAAATCAAATCCATCATAACAATTGGAGAACCACCGGAAGGGTGTCATTCGTTTTTTCAAATGTCTAATGTCAACTCTCAAGGAGCAGATTTTGCTCAAGGTTCAAAAATGAATACCCTCGAGGAAACTGCAATCCTTCCATATTCTAGTGGGACGACGGGGCCTCCTAAAGGTTATTAAAAAGCAAAAACTGATACACAGTATCACCGACTTCTTTTTATCACTAATTCATCGTTTTTTAAACGAATTTAGGTGTAATGTTGACCCACACAAATATATGCACTAATCTACTACAAATTACGTATCCCGGATTTATTGCCAGTCAATCCTTCGAAAATGGAAATCCTCAGGAACGTTTTATTGGAATTCTACCCTTCTTCCATATCTATGGCTTTGAAGTAGTTATGGCTAAAACAATTTTCCAAGGAGCTCACACCATGACGATTCCTAAGTTCGAACCTCCTGTTTTTCTAGATGTACTTAGACGTCAGAAGGTACTTTTAAAAGTGCTGGATATTTTAAAAGGAAAAGTTATTGAAACGCACGTTTTAATCGGATATTTTCATAGCCAACTATTGTTCATCTGGTACCTCCATTAATCGGATTTTTAGGAAACTCGCCGGACGTAAAAACTAAGGACTTTGAGACTATCCACACGATAATGGGAGGAGCTGCACCGTAACCTATACTTTTTAATTATAATTATTTTGACATTACTGAATATTTTATATTGTCATCATAATACAGTTTTTCTTGAAATTTTTAGAATTGGACCAACGTTAGTAAATAAATTGCTGGAAAAAGCTGAAAAATATTTCTTTTTCCAAGAAGGCTATGGAATGACTGAGCTTAGTCCCGTTTCGCATATGGTTCCACAATGGGCGAAAAATACTAAAATAGGTTCGTCTTAATTACAAGATTCGTTGATTGCATTTTAGCATTAGTACTTTTGGCTTATAATTTACATTTTGAAAGGGTCCTGTGGAGCCATCATGCCTGGATCAATGTGTAAAGTGGTTGATGAAGAAACGGGGAATGCCGTAGGTCCCAATACGAGGGGGGAAGTCTGCGTCAAGGCATGAATTCAAAAACCATTATCATAAAATTAGTATCATTTTGAGATTGAGACCAACTTGTGGCCTAATGAAATTATGAAGTTTTACAAGATTTTGTTCAGGTTTATACTGACATTCATTTTTATTTATTCGAAATGCTTCAATTTGAATAGGGTCCTCAAGTAAGTATATTCTGAAAAAGACTATTTTCACTGTTTTTTTATTTCAATATGCTTGATAGTTTTTTGTATGTTATGGCATAAAGGTAATGAAAGGGTATTTCAAGAACGATAAAGCTACAAAGGAAACAATTGACTCCGAAGGTTGGCTTCATACGGGCGATATTGGAATGTATGACGATGACAAGTTATTCCGGATTGTTGACAGACTCAAGGAACTTATTAAAGTTCGTGGTTTCCAGGTATTTGCAGTTTTTAAATTTTAAATAGCTATACATCGGTTGGAATTGGTATTGAAAACTCTGATTAATATTAGGTCGCACCAAGTGAATTAGAGGATATTCTAAGAAACCATCCCGATGTTGCGGATGTTGCTGTAATTGGTAAGATAAAATTACAAATTATTAGATTTGTAATTTTAGTGCATTGAATTCAAAAATTTAAAGTATGGTATCCATAATATTCAGGAGTTCCTGACGAAAGAGCGGGTGAATTACCGAGAGCCTATATTGTTCCAAAATCAGAAAAGCTCTCCGAAAACCAGATAAATGACTATCTTAATGACAAGATTTCGACCCACAAGAAACTAAAGGGTGGAATTGAGTTTGTATCAGCTATACCAAAAGCTGCAAGTGGTAAAATTTTACGACGGGAACTGAAAAAGGATTATCTTTCAAAGCAAAAACAGTGATCCATACCTGAAATATATGTAAATTGACTTGACAAAATTGTTTTATATTCATTCGTTTGAACTTTTTAGCATTTACATGATTTCAAATATTTAAACACTACTGTTGACTGTCTTATTTAAATACATTTCCCATCCAGATACAACAATTTCATCATACAAAGAGACAATTCCCGAACACCTACAACCTAGGAACAAATTTTAGTGTCTTCTGAGATTTATGAGTTCAAATCAGTTCAATGCGAATTTGGGCTGCTATTATGATTCGAGTTGTCTTACACAATGAATATTTTACGGTTTTTAAATACTGATTTTGTGGCTGTAAACATAAAAATATATATTATGATTTATGAATGTCTCAAAGTAATTGAGCCTGTACCCAACTGTGTGCAATCAACCCCCCTGAATGTTTAAAAGTATGCTTCAGTTTTGTAAGTCTTGATATCCAATATCAAAATAATAAACAGTACTTATACGTATACGTGAATATTAACATTCTCTGCCAAATACCCGGTTTGAATCACATCCAAACCCCGAATTCGGGCTCGTATGAAATCGATTCCCGAGAAAACAAATAGCGCGAGAATGACACCGAATAAAGTTAAGTAAAGGAATAATATTCGAGAAGTTTTAAAGTTAACCAACTGATTAGCTAAGGTTAACTCTTTTTTGTTTTCTAAGCAATTTATTACCTCCAATGAGCACGTTTCTATATAGATTACATGCAACTCATGTTTAAAAGCATAAGCCATAAAAAACTGGATATCAGTTGGAAATAACAACAGGAAATGGATGGATTTTCTAAGCCAGTAAGAATATCGATATATTCACATTGGTAGGAAGGTTATCTTAACATGGAATTACAAAAATGTTTTGAAGTTGGTATGTGAAACAATCAAACTTCAACTTGTAAAGAAAAAATCTTCACTCGTACATTCACTTATAATAATATTTTATGTACATCTCCTTAGTTCCTAATCCATACTAAGTAATTGCTCAGATTCTATCTATTTTAATTTATACTTATACTTCATTCATTACAGAAGAAGAGTAGAATTTAATACACGCTGACACGTGCAGAGGATATTAAAATTAAATTTTGATAAGGGGATGGGTTCTTCGGGGGCTGCTGCTGATAACACAGTGAATGGTAATCCTACAACTGTTAATCCTGGTTCATCCTACAATCACGAAATTAATGTGGACTCAAGGAATAGGAACAACACTATAAAAAATGTTAAACTATCTACACCTGCTGTAGCTACTAGCAAAGATTCCTCATCTGCAACTTCTTGGTTTCCCATACCAAGAAGATTACCTTTAGTACAGGAAAGACGGCCCTGTCAAAACTCATCTTCACTGATTGTTGACTCCTCAAAAACCAAAGGTAGTTAGTAGTTCCTACGTATTCACCAAGAAATACAGTTAGATGATTTAGAGAAACAGTATTTGCATTCAACAGATTTCGTAGTTGTTTTGACCTGTACTGTAGAAACGGCAACCAGAAGAGAACCTCATCCAACCAGTTCACCGCCGGGCGATCAGAACCATAACGGTGGGGGTAATTGGTGGAATCGGACATTAGCTAATATACTTCATAGTTTGTCTGGTAGATTTACTATTTTGGCGGCAGCTAATTTATCACAAGAGGTTGTCATTGTCGCATCTGATGCAATCGATTTGCATAACAGCCGAAGTATTAGTAATTCCAGCGTGAGGGGTGGAACAATACTAAGTAAGTCGAATCATTGTTTACTTAGAATTTAAGGACTATTTGTAATATTCTCAGAGGACATTAAATTTGTTTAAATTTTGTTGACGACAGAGTCCGATATACCAATACTTGCTAATACGGATACCCCCCCTCTGGCCCGAAGGGCCAGGGTACCCCCTATTTAGTCCAGAGGATCGGGATACCCCCTTCCTGGCCCGAAGGGCCAGGACACTTTTCCCAACTCGACGAACCGGGCACCCCTGCCTGGTCTAAAGGGTCAGGGACGACAGTTCCATTTTATCCCCATATTTAAGATTAGTATAGAAAATTAAAAAGTGATCCACGAGAAGAACCTACTTTATACTTTCGACTTTGGTTTAGAATATGTAGATTTTAAATACGTATATGACTTCAGTCGCAAATAAGTAGTAACACGGTCTACAATTTTTTTTCATTTCACATTTGGGCTTACTCAAAATCGTCGCCCCCCTGCTCATACTCATGGATGGGGTTAAATTTTTCCGAGAAAATGACGCAAATTATTGATCAAATTATCTCAATTAATTATAAATGATTGAAATTAAATTTCAATTTTGTCATGTAGTAGTCCTATTCCTAACAGCCCCAAAAGGTTACCCCTTGCAGCCCTTACAGGTTATGCACTTTGGCAAATCGTTATAATCATCAAGGGGGGAAGGAGGATTTAAAAAACTTTCGTAATTTAATTTATTTTTCTATCTCAAAATCAATGTTAAAAACTTGTTTACGGGGTCAACCTAAGCACATCACTGCAGTGCACTGGCTAAACCAATCTATCGGATTTTTTTCTTAATGTTCTTCGATAAATTTGTGATTCAGTAATATACCAGTTGGATTTTAGATTTTTTAACATGCTTCCAGTTAAAGACACTTGATAAAAGTGTCTTAATTTTTGAAAGCCTATTTGACTGTCCATGAGGATTTTTAAGATTTTAAGAAATTATTTCGTTGTCCGTAGTTGTTACTTATTATACATACAATACAAAATTATAAGTTACAAGGGGCACTAAGAAAGACCGAAGCCCGATCTTCTTGAAATTTAAACTACTAATGTGAACAATCAAATTATACAATGTAGCTAACAATGGACACTATTTGGGTGCCAAACGAGTTAAGGGCTGTATTTTTGCAAATAGACTAATTCGACCATGCTGATTACAAAAATCATAATTTTATCTCTGCCAATTGAGGTCTTGTGGGTCAAAAGTAGGTGGGAAGGTCAAACAACTTGAATGAGTTCAGACTTTCCTATAGTATTTTCTCGTTTACTTGTCCAGAAAATGCTAATACCAGCGCAATGTTATTTTCCTGGTGCCTCCAATGTTAGCGCCCTATCTTCTGATCGGTTTCGCGAGAAAAAGGGAGGAAAAGTGGAAAACTCGACTTTCTCCTTCTTTCCCCCCTTGGCCTTCTCGCTTCTGTTTACTTTTAGCTGTAAACGCGCGGTTCCTGACCTTCCCACGTTCCCACACTTACGTTTGACCCATCAGACTTCAATTGACAGAGCCAAAAATTATGATTTTTGTAATCAGCATGGTCGAATTAGTATATACGCAAGATTACAGCCCTTAACTCGTTTGGCACCCAAATAGTGTCCATTGTTAGCTATCATGATTTTTCTTCAGTTGCTAATTTTTAAACATCCACAATCCACAAATTGGGCAAGTGAAGACGTGTTTCTACTTTTGTATGCAATTCAATATAAGCTCGGAAGTGTCTGAAAATTTGATATTAGAATAATTTACATTTTTTTTAAGTTGACGATCGACTGTGTGTACCCGTTAGGGGTAAACCCCTGACGCTAATTTGCTGTTGTTAATTTGTTATTGCTAAAGGGGTTTCTAAGTTTCTAAAAAAAAATTAAATTTGTGGTTCTAATTTTTTGTTACTTGGATCATGGATCATTAGATTACTAATGATTCATTAGTCGTTACCATTCGAAGGGGTAGCCAACCGAAAGTGGATTTATAAAAGCAGCAAGTTTGGGGTGCTGTAGCCATTTGACCTAACAAGAGACGCAAGGGAACGATCAAAGCTCCATCATCCCATAAATCACGTTCTCTATATTTTAAAAATTGACAAAATAAAAAATCCAATCGCTTGCCAAACCACTAGGTTTAGGTCACTCTAATTTTAAATTTAACTAGTTTTGGATTATTTAATTTTTTTAAAATTTTCTTGACCTAAAAGAGTTATATTTTCAGCAAAATTGAAATATTCAATTTCCTACAAAAATTAAATTTTGTAGATAAAACGAATACAAACTTTATCGAAAATTGAAAAAAAATCTTTTCTACTCTTGACTCTTCTGAAAATTGAACTCCTTTTAAATCGAGAAAATGAAAACTAAATTCGAGCTAAAACTAGTGATTTGGTAAGCGTTTGAAAATTTCAATTTCATCGATGATTTTAGTTTGCAATTTCTAAATTACCTATAAAAACACTGAAATTAAATTAGGGTAGCTACTTACTATACGGACACTATTTGGGTGCCAAACGAGTTAAGGGCTGTAATCTTGCGTATATACTAATTCGACCATGCTGATTACGAAAATCATAATTTTAGCTCTGTCAATTGAAGTCTAGTGGGTCAAACGTAGGTGGGAAGGTCAGGAAGCGCGCTCTTTCAGCTAAAAGTCAGCAGCGGCGAGAAGGGGAAAGAAGAAGGAAGTCGAGTTTTCCACTTTTCCTCCCTTTTTCTCGCGAAACCGATCAGAAGATAAGGTGCTAACATTGGAGGCACCAGGAAAATAACATTGCGCTGGTATTAGCGTAGTTGGTATTCACCAAAAGGCAACGGGGAAACTCTATACGATAGCCCGAACTCACGCCCGTTTTTTGACCTTCTCACCTAGTTGTCCAAATGACCGAACAAAAAGTGTTAGTCTATTTTCGAAATGTTTAAAGCTTGTTTTGTGCCAATGTTGAAAGTTAAGGAATGGTATTGCTATTTACATTTACTTTAAATACCCTTAAAGTTCTTAATTTTAAAAAATAATTTTTTTGAAGCCCATAAACCCATCGCACAAATGCTTCTATATCTTTTTGAATTTAAAGGGGAAGGGCTTAAAAATAAACAAAAGGGGGCGTGGTCACCAAAAAAAATTTCGGCTTCGCCGAATTAGCCTCCGGCGGCCCTCCCGGGGGAACACCCACGACAAGTGGGGACCCCCTAGGCCGGGGTACCCCCCCTCTGGCCAGATTTGGATATCGGAGTCTGGTTGACGAGTAACATTTTTATCCATAGTAGAGCCTATATCAGTTTCTGGAGTTGAAACGGATAATATTGGAGAGAATCCATCAAAGCTCTCGAAAATGAAGGAAGACAAAGCTGTGGAAGTTTTCCTGAAGTCTCTCGTATCGGGAGGTATTGTACTTGATATTTTCTTGTTGTTTACAATTATGGGAACTATTTGAGTTCCTCTTGTTTTTATTACTTACATTCCAATTTCAGGAGGCACAGATAATTATAATTTATAATGTATGGAACAGTTGATAACACTGTAGATTTTTAAGCATTCTGCTTATGCATAAATCAACATGTTATTTTTCGAATTCTCGATGTTCTCGTTGTAATTAGTTAACTGTTATAACAAGCGTTTTTAATGGTTTCCGATTCCGAATACTGTTTTAAATGCATGAAGTAAATAAATCTTATGGAAATCAAGCAAGTTATTCGAACGTCGTGTTTAACTTTAGAAAATAGTGTTAGAACACTATTTAGAACTGGTATTTCATGAATATACATTCCTATTGACGGCTGGAAAATTAACAATATTGATGCAGCGTTTCTTTATAATAAATCACATGTAGGGATTTACGTTGTGAAAACTACATCCGTTAAATCGGGTATCGGAGTGCATGCATAAACTTTTTTATCATAAAATGTAAGCAACTCAAAATGTCAATTACTTAGATATTTTCATATAATTTTAAATAACTTGTTCAAAACAAGTATTTTAAAATGTGACTTCTCTCCAATTTTTTCGAATTTATTCTGGATGAGTATTATATTGGGTGTAATAATACAGATTTATTTGTGGGACTATTCTTTCAAATCTTACTACATGTGTCGGGATTGAGAGACTTATTTCGAGATTTACGATACCAATAGAAAAGTAACAATAAAACACTACTGTACGCTTACCCCTCGAAATCATAACAGTAAAAATTATTTTCATTGTAGTCGACATTCTTTAGCATTGTAAACCGTATTCCGCTGTAAATATGATTCGTATAATGCGTAAGTGTGTCAGGAGGAGTTCTACTTGCACTTACAACTCTTAAAACAATCGTAATAAGAGGAGAAACAGTTACCAATTGTTTTAATACTATGTATTGCTATTTTTATATGACTACAAGCTGTAAATATCAAATTGAAATACGATGATTCATCTGACTGCAACCAATTCATAAATGCTTCACAGTCAATCGGCATTGAAGTTTACAAATGCTGGACACAGTAGCATATTAAAAATAGTTATTGTTATTGATTAAAAACATAAACCTGTTTATTCTAAGTAAAATACACGACATGTTTATTAAATTGTAAAGTAAAAAAAATTGAAACCATTAATGATACAGGGTGTTTTGTCGCAAGGTTTTCGGTCTTTAGAATTCGATTTCGGAAAAACTACTAAGCCGATTTTTTAAAAGTTTTGATTTTTGAGTAGCCTGATAACTATAAGGAATATCGGTGGGGGTCAAAAAATTTACGACTTTCAATTGATTGGACCCCTACGGGTTTTGTAGAATTGTCATAATTTAACAAGAGGAAGGGGTACCCGGTTACTATAGACACAGTGACTGAACCCGGCTAAAACTGTGCAGTGTCTTACCTTTTTGCATTATTTTTTCTTGACAACGGCCGTTGCTAGGAATGTAAGGGGTACCCCTTCCCCGTGTTAAAATAATGACATTTTACTAAACCCGCATGGGTTCATTCAATTATAAGTCGTAAATTTTTTGATCCTCATCGATAATCCTTCTTGTTATCAGGCTACTCAAAAATCAAAACTTTTTAGTAATCGATCCAGTAGTTTTTGAGAAATTGAATTATAAATACCGGAACCTTGCGAGAAAACACCCTGTACATTCTAAATGAGTCTGGTTCATGGCAATCTGGATTTCTGGATATTGTTTTATGTTGTCAATGAATGTAAACAATTTTTTAATCTCTTTAGTTGGGGTAATATTTTTTTGCTTTGTTTTTTTTGGGCGTAATGAGTGGTTTTAAATGACTATTCACGAATAAAATGAATGCTTGGAGTTTGTTTCATCAATTTTTGAACTGGGAATTGAAATTGAAATGCTATATCGTTTAAAAACTACAAAAAACCCACTCTAAAACTAATCCATTGTATTTACAGGAGTGGCAGGAATGTGTGCCAAAACAGCCGTAGCCCCTTTGGATCGAATTAAAATACTTCTTCAAGCCCACTCGAAACATTATTCACATCTCGGCGTGTTTAGTGGTCTACGAGGAATAGTAGAAAAGGAACGATTTTTAGCTCTCTACAAAGGTAACTTTTTGATGAGGATAAACGGAGAAAGATTTTTAAAATGTACTAAATGTATACTTACGATGCCATAATATATATTTTATGCCTTTAGGAAATGGTGCACAAATGGTCAGAATATTTCCTTATGCTGCAACACAATTTACCTCCTTTGAAACGTACAAAAAGCTTTTCGGCGAAAATTCGCATATCGGACGATTTGCAGCCGGATCTTGCGCTGGAGTTACCGCCGTTGCACTAACCTATCCATTAGATACTATTAGGGCTCGACTCGCGTTCCAAGTAATGCATGAGTATTAAATATGCTACGTGTCGCTGTGTTTACCTCATTAACCGATTAAATCCGACTATTCAGGTTTCTGGTGAACATCTTTACAACGGCATAGTACAGTGTGCCACTCATATTTTTAGGGAAGAAGGTGGAATTCGAGCTTTATACAGAGGTTTCACCCCAACGATATGTGGCATGATCCCTTACGCAGGATTAAGTTTTTATTGCTTTGAATCCTTTAAATTCTTTTGTATGAAATACTTTCCTGGTAAGTATAAACTTCTAAGATTTTTGTGCCCTATTTTTTTATTTTATCGACAATTCAATTACGTTTAATCCTTTCTACCCACAGGGATAACTTGTAAACAACATTTAACGAATACGGGAGGTTTAGTTTTATTACTTCCTTTCAAGCTTCTCTGTGGTGGTGTAGCCGGAGCAGTTGCTCAGACTGTGTCTTATCCTTTAGATGTAACTAGAAGAAGAATGCAATTGGCGATGATGAATGAAAATACGAAGAAATTCGGGTAAGTTTGGATTCGGTTAAATATCCACAAATGGTGGTGGTGCGGTTTAAAATCGTTTTTATCAAGAACAATGATTTCGAACTCCATGAAAGTGGAAATACAATAGCGAAAAATGATTTGGTATACTTCTATTTAAATGGATTTTCTGGCATTTCTACAACACCTAAAATTGCTTGTCTTCTTTGTCTCTATTTTACTCCATATCACTCACTGTCTCTGTCGCGTTGGAAATTCTTCGTTGGTGTGGGTCTGGTGCTTAAAATCTGTAGAAGGTATGTCGTTGTATAAATGTAATGAATTTAACTTGTTGTATATATGTAAAGTCTATGTGCTCTTTGACTCACCGGGTAATACTCATTTCGCCCTCTATAGCCATGCACCCCCCATATATATATACCAAAAATGTACTATAAAGCAGCTATAGATATTGAAGAAACGAGTTTTACAGGGCGAGTCAAAAATCACAGACACACCAATTGAGTCTATTAGTGGCATTAGTTCAGTCAAGATATTCTGGAAGTCTGGGACTGTTATCCTGCTTTGTAATTTGAAAAGCAATCGATTTATATTCTTTACAATTACAAAAAGTAATATCCCTCATATATTTTAGCATGGGAATGGTATCGACGCTGAAGATAATTTACCAGGAAAATGGAGTGTCTCGTGGACTTTACAGAGGAATGAGCATCAACTACCTTCGAGCAATACCAATGGTGGCTGTCAGTTTCTCGACCTATGAAACGGTTAAGCAATTCTTGAACCTTGACACAGGACTTCCAATGAAGACTGGATAGTTTTGAATAGGTTTTACGATTGTATGCCAGTAATTATTTCGTTGAATTTTCATTCATGTTGGGATCGCAATCACCGTAATTTAGTTTTGTTATAAGAATTGCAATTTTCGTCCTTGATATTATCCATGTCAATTTTGGATTGAAATTGAATCGTTATTCGTAACGATCCAATCCTACCTTTCCCAGTGGGTAGAAAATATTCCCGTAAAAATACTTCTCTGTTCCGTATTTGTATTTCGTAATTTCAGGTTACACACAATGGGGAAAATATAATGTTCTCGTTGATCGTAAAATCGTAATATATTTTATTTTCATGCAGCGTTGCTCTAGTTGTTTATTTTGATTGATATTATGTTAGATGTTATTATTGTAATAAAAACTATATTTCACAATGTTTTTTTATTATTAACTGCAACTACTCATTTCAATTAACTCATCAATAACAGGGTGTCAAAATTTTATATTCTAATTTTACTGTGGAGTCTAAACCGTTCAGGCTCGAAAACCTCATCTTCATCATTTTATTCATATAAATAATTTAAAATCATATATAGATATTTGTTAATTAGAAGACTAAGGCTTTGTAATTGGGTGTACAAGATAGAAGGCATAATTCATAATCGATAAAAGAGTATAAATATATTGTAATTCAGTCTACAACTACAACGTGTCATATACAACTATCAAAGTAACTATTCATTCGTATGCGATTCGATCCGATGGGTTTATAAGTTCGAGAGAAAAATTGCATTCGGTCTATTAGGTTGAAATAACAAAATACAATATCAGTAAAGATGTACAATACGGGAGCAATAAATATCGATACAATCTAAAAATCAACAAATTAAGAAATTTGTCAATTTTTCAATGCCAATAAAATATGGCACCTGGAAGGCTTACGTGAGCATTTAGTACATAAAAACTAAAAATAGAAAGTACGTTGGAAGATGGTACTTTAACATTCACAAAACAAACTCATCTTTGTACGATTCAAAGGAGTAAGAAAAAAGTTCCTAATTGTAGCTACAAGTTTAATTCATTTTCTTCCCTTTAGTATTATTAACATAATTAATGAGAAGTCGTCCAAAAAAGAATAGGAGAGACACGTGAGGGATTAGAGACCATTTGACACTACTCAGTGTTCTTGCACAAGCACGTCCTTTCACTAAAACAATCAAACAGAAGAGGATAATTTAGCGATTAAGTCATGTCTAAAAATGGAAACCTTTTATTATTATTAGAAAATCCCTTACTAATTTCTCTCGCAGTATAAACCTGTATGATGGCTCCAAGAAGCATCTCCAATACATGTAGCACCGCTACTGCCAGACCCGCTGTTCTAGGTAATCTGAAATTCATTGCCTGTCAAGCAACATTTAAGTTAATGTTCTACAATTTGCAAATTGTCGCTTCATTACTAAAATTTTGAATGAAACTTTTACCTTTAGAGCAAAGTATGTGTACATGCAGGAGAGTGCGAAAAAGTTGGAACACCCGATCCACCTGCAAATCGGCTCAGAATCTGGGAATATCATCCAAGGAATGATAATAGCAATGACGTGATGATACCTTCATTTTAATTAAATGCAATTAATAATAAATATTTATCATTGCATATAATGAGGGTAAATAGCTCGATGTATTATTCAAACCAGTAAATAAACAAAAGCGGCTTCTTCGTCAATACTATCAGAACTGTATCTCCCAGGAATATGAACTTGGACAGGCAAAAAAATAAACCCCAAAACGCTGAAAGAATTAAAAACAAAGTCAATAATTTCGAGTCAACGTAACAAGCAGAAATAATACGAATCTTCTGGAAATTTAAATGGCAAACCTGCAGGTTGATTAAGCTCCTCCCTAAATAAATAATTAACATCACTATTACGGAAGCCATTACCGATTGAATTATATTTTACAAAAAAAACATTACCGAATACAAAGAGATCTATGAAATCCATCTGGCTTGTTTAAAATAGGAAGGAGTTCCTGGAACTGTCTGACGAATCCGAAAATATTCACTGCTGCCATACAAATATTCCAAAAAATGAGAGTTTTCTTGAGTCTGAAGGCCTGTCGATTTTTCATGAACCCTTGAATCCCAAATACGAGGGCTAAGTAAGCTGCCGTAACGTAAAACGGAAACTTCCAGTAATCGATCATCACATTTTGCCACCAAATAAGATCAGCTACTTCGAAAAAGAACGGGATATGTTTCGGAGGTTTCGCGTAAATCCAGTCTTTGGCTCCATCGTGAACCGGTTTGTAATGAGTGTAATTCATTTTCGCAGCCTAAATTTTCAATAGATTTGCAAACGTCGTCAAAATTTAAATGGTAATAGTAAGGATTGACTTATTACGATGGTATTAAAAGAATAACGACTTACCCTGATTGATACAAGACGAAGAAAGAATGGGGAATCAAAAACCGTTAGAAATTTTTACCGTGAAGAAATATGGGTGCTATGATTCTTCATTACTTGGCTTATTATTTGTTTGAAGCCACTACTTCATAACCTCAACTCCCCCAATTCAAAAGGATTTCACGATTTAAAAATGTACAAAAAATGAAAGATTTACTAACTTGATCTAATTAGCTAAAAAATCTAAATCAAACCCAGATTTGATCTTCTAGAAATTCTAGCGTAAAGGAACTAATAATCGGCTAACACACTTTATTGCCCCCTATTTCCTTCTCGTCTCGTTAACTAGTAAAAGTTTTGGGATCGTTCGTATCTTTTCATACAATCTTTTAAGTTGGATACAAATACTCACTTGTAAACTATCTCAGGTTGTACTTTCAGGAATTATCGCTGGTAACTGAATTTCTATTTTTACAAGCTACAATTATTATTCCTACTACTACGAGCAGTAGTGAAGGAATCCTAAAACAACTAATTTGGGCAAATCATCACAACACTTTTGTGTTTTCAAAATTTAGAATGTTTCGTTGTGAAATTGGTTCGATATGACGGCTTCAACTTTGTGATAAAGTTGCTTCACGCTTCTTGGCAGATGGATTTTTAACAACAACAATATATGGTGATATATCTTCAACCCTTTTCATGCAATGCTTAACGAATCTCGTCCTTTCCTAACTGTGCCCAAACAGGTATTTGTATGAGTGAGCAGTGGTCACTTTTTAATTCCTTCTGCAGCCTGTCTCAGTTAAAATCGCTGACGATAATATTATTCCAAGTTCAACTGCAAATACCTTATAATGATGGTTCATGTAAAATAGGACAGATTCAAATCTCTTTCACTATATCCAAGTCTGAAGTCATGCAATCTACTTCCTAATGACGGAGAGGTTCAAATTATATTCGAGGGCCAATTTTGTTACAGAATATTTGCGTTACAATTTATCTTGTCTAATAAGAATGATTGCATGGAATTATTTTGTATGCTTGTTCTATACCATTTTTTCGAGTATTAAGGCAAAACAAATCCATATATATGAATACCTTATTCAAACATCGTCTATTCAATTATAAACGTATGTCTAATATAAGCGTTCTTTTGAGTCCTGGATCGCTATGAATTCTGATTGTCATACTGCTATTGCGAACTGAGAATTTGGATTGTACGTGACAAATTTGATGCGTTCCATATATTCCTTTATTATTTTGCTTCAGTAATCTTCCTAATTTATTTATTCAATAAAAAGCTTTCAGTTCCCATATTTGTTCATGGCTGAACTCGTAGTTATTGATTTAGATTATCCAATTAAGATTATTGCAGTTAAATAGGTACTTTCTCCTAATCACTGTAGTCTACATGTGTGGTCATTTTATACGATTAAAGTTACTATCATTTTACTGAACAATTATAACCAAATAGTGTTCTTCACTGTCATCAAATTGCTATTATTAAAGAATACTGAGTGTGGCTTTATTTTAATTTTCTTAAATTCGGCTTAAATTTCAAATAAATCACAAACTCTTGGTTGACTTTTTGCATATTTGATTACCGACTGCTATTTATGAATGGCTGATGCAACTGCAAGTTCCACATTGACATTTTATAGCTCAATTAAATTTTACAACAACAAATACACGAATCTAGGAGAAAAAATGTCTTTGATAGTTGGATTACTTCGCTCTGAAATATTGACTTTCATATAGTCAATAGAGTGAATTTGATAGCAATTTTGAAGTGATAGTGAAATTTCCAACTCTAAAATATTCAACCCCCGCACTCATGTGTGTGCATGTTGTTGGCTACGATCTACGTTTACCAAAACTAATATTCATGATCATTAAAACAGACTGTAGATAAACGCGTTGAAGGAAAGAAGGATGTCGTAAGATTATGAAATATTATTACTTCATAATTATACAATACACAAATTGGTTAGGTCAATACAACTCCGACATTGAATATTACATGCCATAGTTGAGCTGTTGAAGTAGTGGTTTTCACAGATTGGCGGATTTTTTAGCGAAGCTGTCGAATTATAATATTGGCATGAATATGCAAGCTTCGTTTTTTAAGTCGCTAATAAATATGGCAAATACAATTTGTTATTGGAAACGGAATATTAAATTGGCATCACAAGAATAGACTTTATAAAAAAAATTAAAAATGTGTATGCCATTTCAAATACATTCTAAAAATGAAATGGAACTTAATTTAAGTATTTTATTTAAACGGCGTCATCAATAACGAGTTGTAAATTCAGAATCCGAATCTAGAAGTAAATTAAGTTTTATTCATTCAGGCATTGGGATGGAGAAGTCGGATTGAGGTCGGCGTATGTATGGGTTTACTCCAGCAGGGGATACAACTATTAAGTGTTATCAAAATAATTTGATCCTTAAAAACCTGAAATTTTGATGAACTTTCGATAAATATGATGACAATTTAGTTTGGAAGAATGGATGTTTTTGAAGAATTAAATTTATATCCTCAAAAGCATAACCAGTTCGTACCGGATTTTGAAACTTCTACCCATCGGCATACAGAAGGACGGCATGAAGGGCTTTAAAAAACCGTAGATATTAAAATAAAATTCTCAGTTATAATAACAGAGAAAACAGATACGACCCAACGGTTCCTTGGAACTTAAAACTGTCTGGCTTGTGTATCTAAAATTAGAGGTGACAATAATAACGATGGTTAAGAAAGGGTTGGTTAGTCTGTTAACGAGTATAATTCTCATAATACCTATGCTGATAACTATACCACCGTGTAAGGAATTCGTAACCTTTCAAAACGGACAAAACGTTTCATTAAGGTTGAGGGTCAGCAACAAAAAATGCAGCTATGTTATTTGACAATGTTACCACAACATTGTCAAATCGGTTATTACTTCAAATTTAACTTCCAACAAGCATACATTATTTGGCTAATACTAGGATATTACATGTAGTCTGCATAGATATGTGGGCTATTTCATAGCAGTGGAGAGTAGAGACCTATGTATTCTAATAAATTAATTCTAGAATGCAGGTGAGAGATTTAATAATATATAGGACCAGACAAGCATGGAAAAGAAAGTATATGGCTGCACTTGTGTAAATACTTTACCAAATTTTTCTATAAAGCCATTCATAAGAAAACCTAAAGGTTATAGGTACTTTTGGTTGAGAAACATGAACTTGATCATAATTTTAGTGCCTGGTACGTTAATTGTGAAAAAACAAAGTATGAGCTCTTGTACAGACAGAGAGATACTTATTGTATAGTAGAGGTGATGTTTAAGGCTTATCTGTTCATTGTTGTATCTTATGCTGCGTGCAACATACAGAGATACTGATTGCCCTGCTTACTAGTTTAGTTTTTTAAGAGATTCTAGTTAAGCTCAAAACCTAAAAAGCCAGTATTTGGCAATATATTCTTGAAAGTCGAGTTTTCTTCTGTTCGTTGTTACTGGGTGTGACAACCTGATATCAACTCATCAGTATCATCATCCTCTTCTTCAAACCCACCAGCCGAAGGTAAAACTCTTCCACATCCTTTTAGTTAAGACTCTTAGGGAGATTAGTTTGCAAGAACCTACATTCGAGGTTGAGGGCAAAGCTGCAAATTTGTCTCAAATCTTAGATTTTCAGACCCATTCTCGGTGTTCCCCAAAATCTGTTACTGTTTTCATCGGATTAGAAAAGTGCTTCAGAAAATTACAATAGTTTCGTTTAGGTGATTATGGATCGTTTGAATTGAAATACAATTGATTCGTATAGGATTCCAAGCTACTAGTAAATTACTCTTGTCGGATTAAAGGTGAAAAGTGAAATAAAATCAAAACGTTATTATTAAGAATTGAAGGGCTTCTGAACTCCAATAACGTTAACAAATATAATTTCGGGAAAATTTGTTGAAAGATATACATTTGGAATAATGTAAGGAGCGGAAGATGTTGGAGTGAAAGCACTCACCATTTTTCATTTGTCAGAAATGGCCAAACTTCATATTAATTCCCAAAAAATATAGCAAACGTATCAAGATTGACAGATTCTAAAGCATTCGGAGAATTTATGCCAACCCGTACAACGGTTTCGGTGTTTCCTAGCTTAGGAATCCTACAAGGAAGTCTAGAGCAGTGAGAATCTTTGGAGCTATAGTATTGAGATTGTTATTCAAGGCAAATTAACATCCCCGTTATGCTGACTTGCAAACGGATAAAACTGGGTGATCAAGTCTTGAATTCTTCAAGAAAGTTGTCGGGTGCAGGAATCAAGTTTTACATCTTTACAACTCTATCCGCTATCCTTACATCTTAGGATCATAGCCCTGGTCAAGTCAAATCAAAACTAGGAAATGGCTCATAGTTTCACAAGGATCAAGGATCTCATGCATACAAATAGTTGTACTTGGCTGGCAGTACATTAACAGCCGGATTCAATTCGTGATTTTTAACGGTTTTGCGGTTGATAAGTAATTTGGAATCAATTCTAATGCAAAGTCCTAGGCTCGGAATGTTTTTTAGTCTTAATAATTGTGGCTTGGCCAATTAACATGTAAAATTGTTGAACCATGACTGTTTCTAGACGAGCTGACCTATTATTAATAGATATTTCTATCGGTGGATAGTTAAAAGAGGTTGGTCGTGTGGGGTACAGCACAATTTTCAATTAAAGCCCTTTAAACGGTAGCATGCTGTAGTGTAGAAAGTGCAAGCTGCATTTGCAAGAAGGTTGAAAAGTTAGGAAATTTTAACAAGACACGGTTGAAATAGCTGCACTGTACCACTGCCGTACTTGTTAGCTGTTATGGTTCTGATTATGAGAATATTTTCATTAATAGCAATTTCGATCAAATAAATGTAGCAATGAAAATTAGGCAAAGTTGATTGCATCTAAGCGAATAATATAATTACTCCTAGAAGTTTAGGCTCTTGAATTAAGTTTTATCCGAAGGTCTATGAAGGGTTGAACCAAATTCTTGCTTCATGACTTATTGCATCCTCAAGTTTCATGTATGACCTACTTATTACGCAGCTTTTAAGACTAGAACCGTAAAAACGAACTTGAAGTTGTTTGAAGACTTTAAATTTTGTATCAACTATGCATTCTGAATCAGGATTATCTCGTTAACTTAATATACCATTTCCTTGCAGAGATGAGTGGCTTCTAAAATTTTTGATAAATCCATTATTTTAGTATTTTTGGAATAAGCAGTCATTCTCTTAGGCTCTTGCAAGGGTTCTAATCTCATCTAATTCTATTCAATTGAAGGTGAATTACTGTTATTTTAAAGAGAAAACCAAATGTAATTGAATTTTTTTGGCAATAATATTATCGATCTACAAATCAATGAAATAAAACTTTTGGGGTGTTGTTCACTATTTTTGAAAATCAAGATTGGAATACTTCCCAATATCAATTCAATGCATCGTGAATATGTGATACCTTGGAAAGAAAAGTTCGGTAGACCCGGTCAAATATCAATGAAATCAAGTCTAAAAATTACTTTGTTTTCATAGATGACATCGTCTGTGGATACGGAATACGTAGAATGGCCGCTCATGAAAGATCCAAAATACAAGCCATTCTGGTTCGAAGTATTTGACCCAGACAAGAGCAGGAGATGGCTTTGGGACAACTGGTCTTTGAGCATTTATGCAACGGCGATCTACATAGTGACGATGTACTTTGGACAATTATGGATGAAAAATAGGCCTCCTTTCGGTTTGCGAAAAGTCCTTGCCCTCTGGAACTTTTCTTTAGCCACGTTTTCAATTTGTGGGTTTTTAAGGACTGGTCCCGATCTTCTGGACGTACTTACCGGTCCCAGCGGATTCCATCGTTCAGTATGCGTCAGGTAAGAATCGATCCTTAAGGAATCACTTAATCCGTGGAATTATTTGAATTTTTATTTACAACTATTGATTGCCTTCATTAAAAAATAGGGACTCTCTGAATCCTCCTACGGCATTTTGGGCATTCCTGTTTACTCTCTCTAAGATGTTGGAGCTCGGAGATACGGTATTTATTGTGCTGAGAAAAACCCCGTTGATATTCCTCCACTGGTTAGTACATTTAATCATTAAAAATATATTTCGACGATTGTGGATAATATTTTAGGTCAAAACTATATATACGAATTACAAACTCTTACAGGTATCACCATTCAACTGTCTTAATCTTCAGCTGGCTTTGCTACCCTCAAGCCGAACCAATTTTCCGATATGTCGGTGTCATGAATTATGCTGTTCACAGGTAATTACTTCCGCCATGTAATGTAGTAATGTAAATTTCAAGAACCGATTGTAATTAATCGGTCTGTTATATTTTTTTAGTGTGATGTATTCTTACTACGGATTCAAGGTAAGTTTCAGACAAACTTCAAATTAGTTTGGGATACAATAGTCCTACACATTTGTAATAAAAACATATTTATTGACCCCTTTCAGGCCCTTCAATTTAAAGTCCCAAGGATATTGTCCATGGTAATTACAACGATGCAGATTAGTCAAATGGCAATTGGTCTGATTGTAAACTTTTATGCTATGTATGCTAAAGGTGAGAATACGCAATAAACCGACTTTAACTACTTTATAATTTTATAATAATAATTATTATGTGTGAATTTTTCTTTTTACAATGAATTCTGCTTTTTTATAGCTGTCGGATGGGAATGCGCGAGATCTTACGAGGGTTTCAGGATTTTGATGATTATGTATGCGTCGTACCTTGTCCTGTTCGGAAACTTTTTCTACAAGACGTACTTCCTCAGCGGCCAAAAGCAAAAGATTAAGAATCAATGAAAAGCTTAATTCCTAGAGCAATAAATCAATCAAGGATGGCCAATCAGGGAACTGACGGTTGCAGCTATAACTGAAATTCATCAAGCCATCTAGTCTTCATAGTATCTTTTATTGAATAATGATTTTTTTCAATAGATTCAGATTTGAATTCGTTTTTATAAATTTTTTTAGAATTTAATTTTATAGAGTATGCACCAGTATATAAAATTACTCGACTCTACCAAAACATGTGTTTCAAAATTTAATAAGTCCAAATGCAAAATCTAAAATTTTTTCTATTTTATAAGGCAATAGTTATTGTAAGAATGGGGATGAAAGGACTAGCAAATGTCAAGCTGCGAGCCGCACTTTTTTTAGTGTGAATTTGTATTCAGTCTTGCTTAAAAGTATTTATTGGTTATTTCAATATAATTCAAGTCGAAGGCCTTTTGTACATATTTGTAACTCCAGACAGTGCCTCTGACAATGATCTTTATGATTCGATACCTGTATTTCCAAATTTGGGTTTTCAGGATATTTTGTAGCTGGCTGTTAAGATGCAAATAATATGTATTGATGTGATGCCGTTTCGTATAACGATGTTAGGGCAGTATGCAGTAAGTTCAGGGACTTTGATGGACACAAAATTGGGATTGCTATTAATAGACATATTTTAGTATCAATTGATAATATTGCTATTATTGCCTTCAAGACAACGAGTTTTGTATAAATAAATATTTATTCTCCTAAATTAGTCGTTTGCTATTTTTTTCCACAATTGTGATCACAACAAGATCGTCACAGAACGAGAATAGCACAAATATTATTTCAGCATAAAAAAACTGCTTCAAAAATTAAAAAAAATTGACAGAAAACCATTATACCTTATTTATAAAATGATATCATCATCGTTGCGGATTTACATTTTGCTTTTTATATGCTATCATTGCTACCTCATATCATGCTCATGCTCAACTTACTCAATCGCATTATTGTGAAATAGTTTAAAAAATGTATAGTTTAGTAAAACCAAAAAGGAGGCGACAAAGTTTGTTAGACCTTAAAACCAGTTTACATACCTTACCTCTCATTGTCTCTGCCTACTTCAACTATCTATACGTTGTTTCGATCAGTTACAAAACTTACAAAAAATTAAAATTATTATTCTTCATAATAATTGTCTTTTCTGAAAGGATTGATCAATCCAAGCCCACGGCACGTTATTATTTGGTTTTTGATCCCTCAGAGTTGTTTGCCGACCTTGTGACAACTGTGCAAATTCTATTACAAAATTCCTTTGAGTAATTATGATTACACCAACATTTTCGGACAACGACCTTTAATTTGCTTGGGGTTTTATGATACAGCGATGTAAACAAATTATCAGTGATGCACGGTTTCCGAATTTCAGGACTTCTGAAAATCCAAATCTTATGACTTGCAACATTTATGAACTAAAATATGTTTTTAAATGACAAAAGATTAAGTAGTAAATTTATTTGTGTACCATGTGGTTTTTGAAACTTTGTTTTGATCCGATAAGCTTGTATAATGTTTAAGAAGTGAGTCTGAATGAATGAAAGGTTAAGGTAAATTCGATTAATTAATTACTACATTATGCGTGCGTGCGTCGTGCGTTTCATGTTTTTCAAGCTTTGTAAAGATAGAGCTATTTATACATAACAGAATACTTAATAGTTGTGAATTATACCTGTGAGTTAATTTACATCAAAATACAGATTTGGTACTGCACACAAACATTTATAGCTATTAGTTGGTTCATCTAAATTCCCTGATGCGTATCGTTCCCTAGACCCAGTCTATTGCAAATTTAGACGACCTTGGTTAGACTCAAGCTCCAATATTATTCGTACCGTTCTAAAAGTCATTAAATGGTTAAGAAATATATAATAATTATATTTAAGTTTTGGCAGCTAAATATTGAGTAACAATGTAACTGCAGAACCAGAGCTATACTCAGGTACAATCAGTTTTGAACATGAACTATTGAGATAATACTAAAAGTACATCAATAAATCTAACTAGAATTGAACTTTTCTCATCGGGATTTTCGTCATCGTGATCATGATCGTTGAACTACGAAAACTAACATCATAGTTCTAGGTCAATCAATCCCAGTACTATAATTAAAGGAATTTTTATTTGCATTATGTTGTTATTGTACTGCATTTATTTTTTCCAAGTCAACTTGTTGCGTAACGTTCTACCTTCTATAGTCAATCGCAAGTAGACTATTTAATAGTATTTTGTACCAATGCAATGCCGTGTACCTAGTCCCCCAAACTATGCATTTTTAACGATCATTGAACAGGCGTTACGAAACGCATTACAATGTCGATGCATTGAACTTGGTTTTCAATTCATAAAGTTAAATTAGTCGATCTAGAGAAGTTGAGCGTCCATCAAATCTCTTTGTATCAATTTTGGAATTTCAGAAAAAAATAAACAAAAAAATAACAAAAATTCAGCATGGATTTGTCGAATTGGACATATTGGGATCTCGAGCATCCTCCTGCGTTCGAATCTTATTCTTTTGAAAACATCGATATTCACTGGTGGTATAGTTTTTCGGAAAAATATTGGGCCCTCCCGTTCTTCGTCACATTATTGTACTATTGTTCCCTTTACATTTGTTACCGATACATGGAGTTTCGCCCTCCTATGGATTTACGGAGGGAGTTATTCGTTTGGAATACAGTGATAGGAGCCTTCTCAATATTTGCGTTAGTGAGAATGACTCCCGAGTTTTTCCGTGTTTTACTTCAATCCGATGGATTTTATCGGAGCGTTTGTGTGAGGTAAACCGATACTTTTATACAAGAGGAATTACGTTCAAGTTTTAATCTTGTAATTTCTGCTTAACAACTCTCAGGGAAGGATTGAATAGGCCCGTCGTCTTCTGGATATTTGCATACGCGTGGTCAAAAGCCGCTCATTTTGGGGACACATTTTTCATTATCCTGCGGAAGAAGCCTTTGGAGTTTTTCCATGTGTAATTTAATCCCATGATTAAAACTTCCAAGTAAAATATTATAGGATTGTTTTTAAATCAATTTTATTCCGCTTTTACATTAAGATATCATCACACCGTCGCTTGTTTGGTTCCGATGCAGCTTATTCATCTAGGAGAACCTATTGGACGGTGGTTCACGTGGCTGAACTATCTCTGTCATGCAGTTATTTACCCTTACTTTGCCCTTAAGGTATGATTTCAGAGAATAATGCACCTTAATACGGGATACCTTTTTAATGTAATTAATCTGTCCCGTTGCAATATGATTAATCTAACTGGAAATTCACAATTTAGGCCAAACAAGTTAAAATACCAAAGGCCGCTTCTTCAATCGTTGTGATCATGGAGCTATTCCAGATGCTTACTGGCCTGGGAGTGGCCCTGTATTCAATGCATATCATTAGTAAGTTTATCCGTTTGATTTTTGAATACGAGTTAGTTAACTTGTATTGTTAAATTGATAAATGAATGCAATTTTTAGATAACGGAGGAGACTGCATCCGACACACGACAAGTGTCAAACTTATCAACGCCGTATACTCGTCATTTGTGATTTTAGCTGGAAAGATGTGCTACGACTACTTCTCACGGGATAAGAAGATCCAAAACAAATTGAAGGAAACTTAAAGTACATGTTTAACTTATTTTGTACAAACTCTTAAATTAAAGACAAACAGAAACTGTTGACTTTATCAGTTGTCACATCCAACCAAACAGTAGTGTCTCGATAATTGCCAGAATAAATTATGCCAAAACCAATGATCAAAATACTTATGTACATACAGGACCAAATTCCCTAAGGCTGAATAAAAGTATTTCAATAATCCTATATAATTACTACAGCAAAATATAAACATATCCAAGTAGTTGTGCTTGTAAAATTCGAAAGGGTCAGAAGAAGATCTTTTATATTTATTTAACACCGATTTCCCAATCTGGCGGTCATTACCGTCTATCAATTAATATCTACCATGATTAAATTTTGAAATTGCTGTCTGTAAGTTTGATATTCAAACTATGAGATCTAGAATTATTGGCGTATTATAGAGTAACAGTAGCCTAAATTTATGAAGGAACGGTGAAATATGATGCAAAACTGAAGTCATTTATAGCCGTAAATTTAAAGCAATGCAATACAATGCACTACAATAAAATGTACTATATTATAATCCTATAAATAAAAATGTATTTTGTTCTGGTCCAAACAGCCATAGGATATTACCGTGCCTCCTTCGAGAGTCATGTAAATCCACAATAATAGTTACGAAGCACTGCAAGGGTCTGTGTACGGGTCGATTGCACCTGTATGCTTTATTGTTTAGGAACGGATCTGACTGAACGATAGCTTTAAAATAAATTCCCTTTTACAACTTCTTAAAATATACGAGAGTGCGGGGGAATAAGGACGGTGATCCGTTGGAAAGTGTTTTAATTACTTCTAAGCGTCAAACCACTTCATATCTAACCGGAGGCTTATGGTCAGTTCAACGACTTTCCTATCAGCAAATAAATGTAGCTATTAATAGTTTACACCTATCACCTTATGGCCAACATTCGTAGAAACCCTTTTCAATTAGGAAGCTTAAGAAAGGCGATATAGGAATAAATGATGATGATAGTACCGTTGTTTGTCGCATACACAATATACGAAGAAGAATGTACGATTGTTAGGACTCCTTAGACCAAGGAGTAATTGTCATCCAATCGTAAATTCATTTTTCCGAATTATATATTCATTTTGTAAGGTGCAGTGCTAAAATTCTGCACAAGGGATTTAATGCTTACGAGAGTGGAAGTTAATCCAAATCTAGTACAACAATAGAAGAAGAAAAGTCCTCACAGAGACAAATACATATATGAATTCTCTAAACCATTCATCAATAATTATTTTCTGATCTTGAGTTTAGTTAAGTTTCAAGAGTGGAATTGTCGATTTTTTTGTTTTTATTGGATTTGGACAGAGAAGAAGATAAGAATTGTTTTACCAAGGCAAGTAATTCACAAGAAAATCTTAGTAGACATAGGTACTCGTTCATTAAATTGTCTTGAAGGTGGATTTTGGTGAGTACGGAGCTTATTACTATTGGACAAAAACGGTTTTGTAATTGTGATTTGCAGATAATAAACTGGGATTTAGAGAATATCATTAAATTCACAAGGCGTTTGAAGATGAACTTCTCCCTTCCTTCCAACTACTTCAGTAAGTTAAAATAGTGCATTTCATTTTTTTTGCACAGCATTACAAATAGTTACGGTTTATTATTATTTATTCAGATTCCATAATTCCACCGATCGAAGAAGCGTTTGTAGAATGGCCTTATAAAGATCCCCCCTCGTATGCCCCATATTCATTCGAGAAATTTGATGTGAACCAAAGTCGGAGATGGTTTTGGGAGAACTGGAGCTTAACGCTGTACATCTCGGTCGTCTATGTAGCTTTGATTTACATGGGGCAAAGATATATGAAAAGTCGGGAAGCATTCAATCTTCGAAAGTTATTAGCCACATGGAATTTTGGTTTAGCCATATTTTCAGCGGTCGGGTTTCTTCGGGTTACTCCTGAGCTTGTGGACGTTCTTAGAGGTCCAAATGGGCTGCATCGCTCGGTTTGTGTCAGGTTGACAAATTATTTATTCACGAATGATTTGGAGTTCAAAGTGGTTATGTAAAAATTCTTTCCCATTTCAGAGACGAACTCAATCCAAGCAGCGCATTTTGGGCCATGGCTTTTTCAGTTTCTAAATTAATAGAACTCTTTGACACGGCTTTTATTGTTTTAAGAAAAACTCCGCTAATATTTTTACACTGGTATGTACGTTATGATAATTAATGCTGTATGGGTTAAGTTAGAGTTTGCCATTAGATTAATGTGTAATTAAAAATGGATCATAGGTACCATCACATGGCAACTTTAATTGTATCCTGGATGAGCTACCCACAGGCTGAACCGATCTTTAGATACGTCGGAACTATGAACCTTTTTGTTCACAGGTAATTTGACAGTACTTAGAACTTAGGTAGTTCCTTTTCTAATTAATTAATTACGATCATTCATTTTTTTTGGATATTACAGCATCATGTACTCGTATTATGGATTTAAGGTTTGCCAACTCAATATTAATAGAAATTCTAATTTAATAGCTTAGATTTCATAAATGTTTTCTTTAATCTAGGCAATGAGATTCAAGTTACCACGCAAGCTAGCAATGATGATAACTCTGCTTCAGCTCAGTCAAATGGCAATCGGATTGGCGGTCAACATGTATGCAATTTACGTGAAAGGTATTTCTATAGACATTTAAAATATAGATAAGCACTGTAATTAATTCGAATTTAAACTTTAAACGAAAAAACATACCAAAAATGAATTTGTTTTTGAACATTTTCTTAGACAACGGGAAAGAATGTGCAAGATCGTATGAAAACATCCGCGTTCAGCTCTGGATCTATGCGTCCTATCTTATTCTGTTTGCGAACTATTTCTACAGGTCTTATTTCTCGAACTCCAGAAAATTCAAATCCAACTAAAGGGCATACAATTATTCAAGGTAAACATCTTCAACTGTAACAGCTCAACCTAAGAACAAAATCCCAATTCTACAAAAAAAAATCGTCTGTGTGAAAACCTGCCACCGTTAAAATATGTCTGAGCCTTGTAATTATTGTATTACTAATTTGTCTGTTGGAATTTTTGTTCAAAAATATTATTCCCTTGCGGCGGAACTAGACTTTTCTGATAAAATGCATTACATAAGACTGACGGTAAGATTGGCAATGAGAACTGTGAGTAAATTGACGTATTTGTGATTGCGGCAATTTTATTAAAGGGGTGAAACCTCTTATGTCTTTACTCAGTCCGTCCGTCTGTCCGTTTCAACTCTAGCCATGAAACAATTGAACTTCTTCACATTTCAAAGCATAACTGCTGCATTTGAATGCTTGTGATTCCCACGTGCAAGGGATCAGCACTGAAACACGAAACCACCCCCACTTACCTCCATGACTACTATCAAGGTCTTTGCACACGTTATGCACACATACAGAACCACCCACCCCTACTTGCTGCCTCACAAGGTCATATGAGATTCCAACGCCAAATTGTAACCACGTACCTTGACATGTTATACACGCACGTTGTGCAACCCCAGCCAGACCCTACTTAAATACTACAGGAATGCTGGTTTGTTCGATAATGTTAAGGAAAGTTGTTGAAGTTAACGTTCTAACGTTCGTTGCAATATTGTATTCAGGTTGGTTTCACCTCTTTTTTACTTGCGTTTGCAACGGTTTATTTATCTATTACCTTGATTAAAGAAATTAAATTCCCAAGAAAAGTAACAAGTTTAGTAGATTATAATAGAAGGGAATGATGAGTAAGTTCTTTTGGTTTTTCATTTATATGCGGACGTCATTGTTATCGTTTTTCATTGTGATTGTACTTAATTAACAAGTTGGAAAAGGGCAAAAATTCCAATTATAACTCGATCCACCGTAATATTAACGATAACTGTAACGATTTCTTCGGTAGTCATAGTCTTGACTTCTGTCAGAATTGTCATTCCATTAACTGCGACAGTCGCAGTTTCAAATCTCCGAAACTTGACCCTATCTCCTGTCAGTGAAATGTAAAACCGAATAAAATAGTATCCATTTATTCTTTTCATGAAATTATTGATCTGATTCGAATTCATAAATTAAGATCTTGAACATTTGAAAAATAAAAATCGCAGAGAGTTAAAGGGTGTGGCTTGGTTTATAACAAAAGACACTTAAATCGACAGCTAATTCACTACCTGTTTATTAACGGAAGCATCAACTTACATTTATTTAAAAACTTCTGACAAATTCCAAGTTTCGAAACTACTTCTCCATCGAATTTTCACCTGAAATGGCAAATTCAACAATCCGTGTCCCCAGTTGGGAGTTAGAATCTCCAGCATCTTTCGAGCCCTACTGGTTTGAGCAATTGGATTACAAACAATGGAGACAAGATATGGGGGACAATTGGAAGTTGCCATTTTACGTGTCGTTGGTTTATCTTGGGGTGATATTTTCAATCCAGAGCTTTATGAAATCTCGAAAACCACTTAAATTACGGGGACCTCTGATTTTATGGAACACAATGTTAGGCCTATTTTCAATACTAGGATTCATCCGTATAACTCCAGAATTTTTTAAAATTTTGTCATCCCCCAACGGATTTCATAAATCGGTCTGCAGCAGGTAAGCACTCGCATTTTTGACCTTTTCCTGTAGATAATTCATTGAAGCTAGTTATGCGATGTTGGAAATTAATTATAACTTTTAATTAATGAATTCTAGGGAAGGTTTGAATATGCCATCGGCATACTGGTGCTTATTGTTTGCAGTCTCAAAATACGTAGAATTAGGTAAGTTAATGTCATGAGAAAATTTAAAAACCATCTTGCCCTTGTCAAAATTGTACTGTGCAATTAAGTAATGGTCTTTCTGTGGAATTTCAGGTGACACACTTTTCATCGTTTTGAGGAAGCAACCTCTAATATTGTTGCAATGGTGTGTCCTTCTCAACAACTTAAGAATTCAATTATAACTTGGAGGTTGAGATTTAATTAAGATGTCTGAAATGTTAATTAATAGTTTTGTTTTGTATTTTCCTCATCGTCGGAACTCTTAGGTATCATCATTGTGTTTCAATGATCCTGGCTTGGCAGGTGGTTCCTTATGCAGAACCAATTCATCGCTACTATGGGTTTATGAATTATGGGGTGCATAGGTGAGTTATGTATTTGGAAATGTGTAGTCATGAAAGGCCGGGTTTGGAAAATTATATTAATTATTTGTGTCAATTGTCCATAGCCTGATGTATCCATACTTTGCATTAAAGGTAATTACTATTGTTTAAGGAGGACTTTATAATTGAATTTTTATCTTAATGAGCTCAATATTTTCTCTCCAGGCTATGAAATTCTATATTCCCCGGAAGTTTTCGTTGGTTTTGACTTCACTACAGCTTCTACAAATGGTCATTGGAGTTGGCGTCAACTTGTACTCTGTATATATCTTATGTATGTATATCATTCTTCCTATTTTTACCATACTTTCGAATATGAGCCTATTTTTGACCTTAAATTTAACATTTTGTTTAGCAACTGGAGGTTACTGTGCTCGGGAGCCATATAGCATTAAATCAATCGCATTGGTTTACGGATCGTTTGTAGTTCTTTTTGGTCAATTCCTATACAAAACTTATTTCTCTAAAGACAAGAAACTGTAACTAACAGAAGTTAGGCTTTAAATTCAAATAAAAAATTCAAAAGAACATATTACTTTTTATTGAGAGTGATTGAATATAGGGCAAGTTATTAAATACTTGAAAAATATTTTTGTCCTTTTTGTAATTAGCAATATGACGTAGTCAATTAGGATCCTGTTATTGTTCCCACGAGTTGTCGGTAACGTCGATAAGTCTGCAGTATTAAAATTTAAATAAACAATGCCAATTTGTCTGAACACGGTTTGCTCTGTATCAGTCTCATTTAAACACTAATATACTTCCTTCCGGTGGCAGCTGAGAAAATAGGTTTCCAGAACATGAAATCACTTAAATTCAAGTTTTTTAAGACCATCAATCTCCTTGATCATATAACCAAACTCTACTATTAGTATTACGATTTACGATATGCAAGTGAAAGTGTAAATACATTGTCCATTATTATTGTAGTCTCCTTCCTACACATATCTTGTTTACAATGAATGCAGCTTTTGCAATTGTTGTGTTTATCGTAAAGCTGTAATCAACGCCAGTATGTTAGTATTTTACATATTTTTATCCAAATATTATCTCATTTATTTTTTATGTAAAAAAAATCGCAGACAAATTTTCCGACACCATGCAGTTTCCGTCTATTGCACGTCTTTGAGTTTTGAATTGACTCGAATTGAATTTGAACCCTATAAATCCAGATGAAGTTTTATGCACATTATCCCCATATTCCTCATAGTTGCAAACTCAGTCATGTTTCGAATAAATGTTTTTTTACATGTCTATAATTAAGGCTTCCAAGAATAGATTTTGAATCAGTATTAGAAAACTATGCTTAAATAGGAAGTGGGTTCATGTTGAGGCAGCTCTGACGGAAAACATCGGATGATCTTACTAATTATGAGTTAAAAAGCACTAAAAATGGCACGACAAGAACTACGAATGCCCTTGAGTTCTGGAGATGCTTCAAGAAACTCAACCTACTCGATTCGCGTGCATATAAGCTGCTTGTACGAAGCTTGCCTTTGGAGCATGTTCACATTTTCACATGGTTCGATGTTTATAAATGATATAATATTATATTGTATTAAAGTTCATTCATTGGATATAAAACTGCAAATCCATCAAAAAGTATTGTAAATTCCAACTAAACTTTGGTTGGTAAAGGCTTTATCTGTCGGTATTACACAATTTTAATATCAAGGTGTACTACTAGTAGTTCCAGCTTTATTTTACTTGCTTGTCCAGTGATTGGATTACAGATAATTTCTGAACTGATTTAAATTACAGTGCCAGACGCAGACTGATTAACATTAATTATATTTTCCGTTTACTCCAGTCATCATCATATTACTCCATAGCTAAATCTCAATATCAAGATGATTAAAACATTTCAAAACGCTGGTAATGGCACCCCATGGGAATTTGAAATCCCATCTCGATTTGAGTCTTTTTCATGGGAGAAAATTGACTATCCATCATGGAAACAGTATATGGCTGTTAATTGGAATCTACCGATAATTGTATCTGCCATCTACGTTGTCTCCATATTTAGTTTACAATGGTTTATGAGGAATCGAAAGCCTTTTAAACTACAGGTATCCTTAGCATTGTGGAACTTAGGATTAGGGATTTTTTCCATTTTAGGATTTGTTCGAATTGCTCCAGAACTTTTTAACGTACTTTCGTCGTCCGGTGGATTCCATCGATCGGCTTGTGTAAGGTAAGATTGTGTCTTACTATAAAGATGATTAGCATGCCTTGACCCATGTTCATGGTCCTGGGTTCAGTTCACATTTTTTACCTCAATAATTAATGTTTTTGAATTTTTCTACAGAGACGGACTCAATGAACCCATGGGTAGGTTTTAAAAGCAATTTTGTAATCCAGTTCTACAATCCATTGACGAGATTATTGTAATTTATAGCCTTCTGGAGCATCTTATTTGCACTGTCTAAATACATCGAGTTGGGTAATTGGCAACTTATAAATTGTGATATACATTGTGTACGTAATAAATTGTGATTGTGTATAGTGTACTTAATAAATTGATAACTGTGACCAGCAATTTCATTAATAATAAAAACGTTATTTTAAAAATTAGGGGACACGGTATTCATTGTCTTACGAAAGCAACCCCTCATTCTTCTACAATGGTAACACTGCCTACTTATTTTTGGATTTTTGAATTTTATTTATTAACATTTATCATGCTTGGACAACCTTATCTAAGCATTCCATCAACCTGTTGTAATTTTATCTTTTTGTAGGTATCACCATTGTACAGCAATGACGCTAGCCTGGATCGTTGTCCCTCATGCAGAGCCAATAACTAGATATTTCGGAGTGATGAATTATGGGGTTCACAGGTAAGTTTTATATCATCATACTACATGATGATATGTTATCTTGTCTTGAATTAAAATCGAGGATGAATTACAATTTAAATGAATTTTTTCAGCATCATGTATCCTTACTTTGTGTTGAAGGTAAAATTTAAAAAAACGTTATTACTTATCTGAAATCTGAAGTGGGTTTATTATTAAAAAATTATCTGTCTCGCAGGCTATGAAGGTCCACATTCCCAGAAGTGTTTCAAAAGCCATTACATTTTTACAACTAATTCAAATGATTGTAGCAGTTTCAATCAACGCATACACACATTTCATGATTAGTAAGTAGTTATAATCCGTTCAACAAGAATTTTCAAGCTACCACGTATGAAATGAATCTTTTTAATTCGTCGCTTGGCTGGATTGTTTCAGGTTCTGGACAACCCTGTGCACGTAATTTGATTAGCATAAACTGGGTTTGGGCCGTATATGGATCGTATGTGTTCCTGTTTGGAGAATTTTTCTACAAAAGCTATTATTCTAAAAAACAAAAGAAAGTTTAAAATATTCTTCAACTGACTAAATAAATAAATTTAAAATATGTTCTGAACACAGTACATCGTATTCTGATAATATAAAATATGCAATAAAAGTAATTGTAGATTTTCGCCTTTATATGAGACGATAAATTCTAGCTTTATTCAATTAAATTTATAGTTTGGCCTCTTTATATTAAAACAGTAGATCGTAGACTGCTTTTAATTAGAATTCTAAAGACTGAGTAATTGAAGTGTTGTTTTAATCTGCGTTTCTAAATGTAGAGTTTATTGATTCTAAGAACAGATCTTAATTTGTATCATACTATTGGATACATTCAATGTTGTTAAGTATGGATTGTGCATAAAATTCATACATCAGTGTTGTTGGCTTTGTTTTCAAAGTATTCCTTGTAGACTCTTTAAAACGTTCACCGCCTGTGCATAACCTGCCTTTTTAGTCCAATATTGAACTGATAAGTTTTAAATGGTATTCTGAATATATAGAGGCAATAACAAGGCTTAAGTACGCCGTAATAAATGTCATTGATAGGATTTTTATTAAGCATATCAGTAAATATTTGCATCTTTTTCCTTCTCTGGCTCACGTTATAAATTTATAATTGTCATTCACTACTGAGAATACAATCATATCACATTTATGACTTATGACAATTCGTTTAAATGCATGTAATGTTTAAAAAAAGTAAATTAAAGATAACAACTTCAGTTATTAATATGTAAAATTGATCAACTAAATTTAATGTACCAAGAGGTATTTTAAGTTTAAATTGATTGAAAATTTGTTATCAATTTATTATCTTTTTAGTTAATTATGCCACGATAATAGGTCCTGAATTTGTAACCCACCCTTCTCGTTCTGCTGGTAGACTTCAGTCTACAAACGATCAGATTGGTCGGAGTACAAGGGTTTAATTATGGCGAAGTCATTTATTTTATTTGGTATCGCAGTTCTAACCGTGGTATTGGGGGCTTACGGTAAACCATCCCTTTCCAAAGCGGGTTTGAAAACTAGTTCAATTCAAGCATGTCCTGGAGGTTTGTTAGATCCGCTCTCAATTAAAGTCGTATATTTTGTAATAGATTATTTTTTTCAATCATTTTTAAATGATAAATCTATAAAACAGTGGATTGCGAGGCGGAAGCCAAGGCGTACATCGAAGGAGCATATGAAGCTGAATCCTCTTTGCTGTGTCAACAGGCAGTTCTGGCTGACTGGACTTACAACACGGATCTCGAAAATCCAGATGCCGAAGAGGCAGTTGCCGCGGCTAACATCGCCTATGCTAATTTCCAATACAAAGCATGGAACGAAACAATTCGGTTTTTTAACTTCGATGAATTTACCGATCCATCTCTTATCCGACAACTTCAATTTCTGAACATAACTGGTATTCCTGCTCTCGATGAGACAGATTTGGCACGGGTAATTAAAATCGGTTTGCTAAAAATATATAGTTCGACCATTTCAATGAAATTTTCATATATGTTTTGCTAGTACAATCAAATTCTGGGAGAAATGTCGAAAGTTTATGGAACTGCCAAAATTTGCCCTTTCGCGAAGCAGAATTGCGACCTTGCCACAGAGGGTCTTAATCTCGAGCCAGGTATGGCTTTCAAATAATTTATTATTTACCATAAACGATGATATAATCCGCCGTTTTAACTCCTCTCCAGAATTAAAGCATACACTTGTTTCGTGTTCAATTTTTGCAGGAGAGAGCTTATTAGCCTGTTTGTGAAAAAAATAATCCCCCAATAATAACACCCGTCTCCGATTTTGGAGGGTTTTTTCCAAAGATTTCTAAAAATACCCTCATGGCTTAAGATAAATTGCAAAGGTTGAATTTTTGGTCATAACAAATCTCTATGTTTTTTTTGTGGAATTATAGAAATTGAGGCGATTATTTCCAACTCGCGAGATTCTGCCGAATTAGCTTATACCTGGAAAGCTTGGAGAGATGCTTCTGGAAAGCCTATCAAAGAAATGTACAAGGAATACATAGCCTTGTCAAATAAAGCTGCACAGCTGAATGGTAGTACTATATTTTGAATCGCATTTAAATAATTTAAAAGTAAAGCAAGTAATTGAAGACGCTAACGGAAATATTTAGGATTAAGTGACAACGGAGAATTATGGTTACTTCGATATGAAGCCGAGGATTTCCCTACACAAGTTGGCCAAGTCTGGGAGGAAGTGAAAGTACTCTATCAGCAAGTCTATGGATATGTTCGATACCGCTTACGACAGCAATATCCAAATGACATCAAAAATGCAAATGATCCCATTCCAGCCCATCTGTTAGGTAACATTTTAGATTAATAAGTTGGTATTTTCAAACCAAAAATAATACTTTCTAATAAATTGATATAGGTAACATGTGGAGTCAGACGTGGGAGTCCATTTACAGTTTAGTAATTCCGTTCAACGAATCTGCTGGATTTGACGTAACCGAGAAGCTCCAGGAGGTAGAACGTTTAGAACTCAATTGTCTTTAATTACAATTAAAACATAATTGAAAACTGATGTCAATTTATAATTACAAAAATAAGGTGTATGGAACCGACGAAACGGCAGTATTCTCGCTATTTGAAGAGGCGAATAAATTCTTCACTGGGCTAGGCTTATCAGATATGAGCATGGCATATGGAAATGGCACAATGATAACTCGTCCACCTGATAGAGAAGTTGTTTGCCATGCATCTGCCTGGGATTTCTGTGATAAGAAAGACTACAGGTTGGAATATTAACGAATGTCATGCTAAAATAATGACAAATTTAAGCTTAAAAAGCATCAAATAACTGCACTTTAAAAAAGCACTTATCTACATCTACATGTTGTAAAACCCATTTTATTCATGCAGAATCAAAATGTGTACCAACGTTAATCAAGAGGACTTTATAACCATTCATCATGAACTTGGGCACATCCAATATTTTATTAACTACAACGAAAAGCCGATCACATTTAGGGATGGGGCAAACCCAGGCACGTGTTTCTGCCCTTGACAATTTCATGTTAAAAATTCTACTTTGTGTAATTAGAGCATTTTATGAACTTAATTATATCTTTAACATTGCAACAGGCTTTCACGAGGCCATCGGTGATGTGCTCTCACTTTCCGTCGCAACTCCTAAGCACATGAAAAAGCTGGGACTCGTTGAATCAGATGAATTAGACGAAAGAACAACTATCAATTTTCTAATGCAAAAGGCACTAGACAAGGTATGGGAACTTTCGGACGAATTATTCCACAAATAGAGAAAAAACAAAAATTATTATTTTAATTTTCAGATTTCCTTCTTACCCTTTGGATATTTAATCGATGCCTACCGATGGAGGCTTTTTGACGGAACTATTTCTGACGATAGAATTGAATACGAATGGCTTAAAATCAGGTCAGCCTCGGTGTTCAATGGAATGTACTAATCTGTGCTTTTAAAGCTAGAACTTAATTGGAATGCGATTCTAGGAATGAAATTCAAGGCATCGTACCTCCAGTCATGAGAACTGAAGGGGACTTTGATGCCGGAGCAAAATATCACGTTCCTGGAAACACACCTTACATTCGATACTTTGTAAGCTTTATAATTCAGTTCCAAATTCACAAGGCTCTCTGTATCAAAGCGGGTCAGTACAATGCAACGGATCCCAACAGCGACCCGCTCTACAACTGTGATATTGATGGCAGCGTAGAAGCTGGAGCGGTTATGAAGTAGGCGCATTTCAATAGAAATTTCTCAATACATTATTGGAATTTTAAAATCCTCGAGATACGAAACTAATCGATTGAAACCAAACAGGGATCTGCTGACTAAAGGATTCTCGGAGAATTGGGAATCCGTCCTTGAAGCAGCCACTGGAAGCAGGGTCATGGACGCTTCGGCAATTAAAGAATATTTCATCCCATTGACGGATTTCTTAGCTGAACAACAGGCTACCCAGGGATACCCACTGGATTGGAATCCCAATGCGTTTGAAGCATATTATTCTCCAACACCTTTGGGTCTTTCAGAAGTCGGTCTGAAGGCTGACACTGAACCTTCGTCTTCGACTACTAATAAACCAGATTCAGAGCGAAGCGACAAGATTGACACAGGAATGATAGCAACCGGAATTGTCCTGGGAGCGTCACTTGGAGTAGTTAGTGTGGTCTATGTCGTGAAAACATTTATTCTCCATAGATAAACTATAAAGATAATATGAAAAAATTCCCACATAAGAACATTTCCCCGGTGCCCTTCACCATTGCCAATTAGCCAAGTCATCCCATATATTATTATATATTACCTATTCCGAAATAAAATTATAGTATGCAAACATCCGATACAACTTATACTATAACATCGTAGCGACTACACTTCAACGTATGAAGTTTGTAGCTTATTAAAACGCTTTCATAATTAACAAAATATTATCAGATTGATCTTAAGCGTAGGTTCTAAGTTTCGGGATTATGATAGCTTACATGATCATGTCATTGTTCTTCTGCTTGTAAAAATAAGGCTCGTAGAGTATAGCGGTATGCAGTACCCTTTCATTAGGGAAACTGTCTGTATGATACACATTAATATCCGATAAGTCAAATCCGTCATAAGCACAGAATAAGGCCATACAGGCTACAAAATGTTCAAAAGCATTAATTCTAGAATACATTTGGTGAAAAACATTAGTCTATATGGGACTTGATTACAGATCTCACAGCATATATAAACAAGGAAGTTTTGATTCAAATAAATCTTATCTGATAAAAATCTCACCTACATTTACAATGGCATATTTGAAAAACGTGGCGATGTTGGGATTTCATAAATGTTTAAAAAATATAAGATATACCAACATCGCCATTATGCTCAGAGTTAATAACCGTTGGAAGTTGGAACAGGATAAAAGTGTTGATAATCCGTGGGATATGGAAAATTACATCAGTAGCTTATTGCCAGGGTCAATTCATTTAATCGAACTAGATTCGTATCCTGTCATCTGTTACCTATAGGGCTAAAAGGTCTTAGGTTATTTTTAATTTTTAATTTGTTAACATTTTATAAAATGGTACCACTTTGAATGGTTGGGCCTTAAAAGCAAAACATTATGTCTGGCTCAATGTTCTCCGGATGCAGTCCAAATGGGTTTGATAGGAAAGTATTTTACAGGTCACAGGTTGTGAAAATGGATTTAGTTGAAGGTTTTTAATTTTCGTATTATTTTTTACTAATTTATTTTCCGTGGGGAATGTCGAAATTAACATTAGAACCGGTTTCGAATACGTCAATTCCTTCCCAAAACTACGTTGGATCTAGTAATCTAGTTTCTGTTCACACACATATATTATCGCTTTACACAGTCAGAAAATGAAATGACTACAAATTATTATGTTTGATAGACGACAATTTTTATGAATTTAAAAACACAACGTAATACAAAATGCAAAATTATGCCGGTTTCCTAGAATTTTAACGATGTACATATTTAGAATTTTAAATATTCTGTAGACATATGCGAAAGGTTCACATATGTATGGACTTATCTGTCCCGGAATTAACTACACAGGTGTTATAGTTTAGTTTATCAAAAACCACTGAATAGTATTCCTTTTAATCAATGGTTTTTAGATTTTATGATCATTTTCAGTCAAGACTTGGGGGTAAATTATTCAGAACTTGGTCCTGCGATTTGTAGAATAATTCCTTTCACAAAAACTGCGCACCAAATATTTTTGGAAAATTCCCTTTTTCCAAATTAGCTTTATTTAGCTTCAGAAATAAAAAAAATGGAGGGACCGGTAACTGCAATTTACACAAACTATACAGACCGAGTTATCGATCCGTTTTGGTTCGAACGTCTCGACGTTACTTGGGCTCGCGGATGGGTTTACGAACATCAACATGTTGGAGTGGGTATTTCCATCCTATATGTCGTTCTAATTTTAATTGGTCGACAATTGATGGCTAATCGGAAACCGTTTGATCTACGAAAACCATTAATTATTTGGAATTGGTTTTGGGCCATCTTTTCAATGGTTGGATTTATACGAATAGCACCGACCTTCATCGCAATTGTTAACTCGCAAGATGGGTTTTACAGGTCAATTTGTAAAAGGTAAAAGCAAAGCCGACTACCGTAGTTCAAATTAAAAGACGTGCAGATTATTTTACCAAATTACTATTTACATTTTATCAATCAATTGTAGAGATTACCACTTTGAGATTGACGAATTCTGGGCATTTCTGTTTGCAATGTCTAAAGTATTTGAGTAAGTCGTAATTACAAGTACCGATGCAATTAATAAATAGAACATTTTATGTACAAATGGTTTCATGAGATCCTTGCCTTTGTTTTTGTAGGCTAATTGATACTGCATTCATCGTGTTACGTAAATCTCCGTTGATTTTTCTTCACTGGTTAGTAAACTAACTTTTTCGTCTTTAAATATGCCATTTAAAAGGGGTTTCATTACTTAAAAAATTCTTATTAATTGTTATTCTCCCTTGGAATGTAATTAAGGTTTCATCATATGACAATGGTGACATTTAGTTTCTACTTGTTTCCAAAGTCAGATCCAGTTGGACGTTGGGCGGGTATTTTAAACTTGGGCGTTCATTGTAAGCATCTTCATCTCCAGTTTGCATGCAAACCCAAATCTGTTAAAACTTTGTATGTAAAGTAAATGCCAATAACATAAACTCAATGTGGATTTGATTTCCAGCTATAATGTACAGCTATTATGCATTGAAAGTTGCAAGGATTCACGTGCCTAAGATCATATCCATCGTGATAACAACGCTCCAGATGTTCCAGTTCTGCGGCATTTTGTCCACAACTGCCTTTGCTTTTTATCAAGCTGGTAAGTTATTGTTTTTGTTTATATTCATTTTCAATATGGAAGTGAAATGGAAACAATCTAATAATTCGATATATTAATTAAAATGTAATTTATGCAACTAAATGCAATGAACTTTCTTACGGTCATTGTGGTTATGAAATATGTACAGGGTGTCTCACAATTATGTGACCACTAGCAACAGAAATCGTCCTTAGTAACGAACATTGGCCCGGTGTGAACTTCCGAAAAATCGTGACAATTCAGAATTCATAGCGGCCAATGTTCGTTACTAAGGACGATTTCTGTTGCTAGTGGTCACATAATTGTGAGACACCCTGTATATATATATATGTAATTATATATCATTTTTTTACTCCATAAAATAAAAAATTTCCCACAGGAAAATCAGAATATTCAGTTGAATAAAAACCAGTACTAGTACAATCTTTTTTATAAATTGACTCATAACCTTGGGAATCGGTGCAAAAAAGAAAAAAAAGGGTCAAAGACCGAGCTTCTCTTTGAAAGTTGTAGCTGAATTTTTGCAAAAGTAAAATTTTGCCAATGTTTCAAAAATTGGCTTGCAAAACACGTACCGAAGCCGATATTTAAATTAATTCGATAATAAATATATTTTTGTATAATTATTGAGGAGTTGTTAATCCCGATCTGGGCGACTCCCATTGCATTGGTTGTTTTATAACATTTCCTGAAGTTTTTAATCGATTTGATTTAAAAATGTTTAACATTTTTCAGCTCGTGGAAGCGATTGCAGCATTTCCAACACGACCCTGACAATTCAATCCATGGGCGGAATAGCTTACTTGTCATTATTCGGTAATTACTTTTATCAGACCTACGTGAGCAACAGAAAGGTAAAATCGTCCTAATGTGCTATCTTAAAAAGTGAAAGTTGATAAATGGTAATATTATTCTATTGAAATTTGTAAAAATACAATGTCGAATTTATAAAAAGCATTAGAGCCGTCTATGATTTCACTTCTTGTTATTGATAACTATCTTCAGTTGTTATTTAGTAAGACAAATAAAAATAATAATGTCCGCATACACCAATGAAACCGGCCGACAACCAGAAAACTGTCGAATCTCAGTGCACCGGCGCACCGGCATGATTCTGAAGTACGTATAAAAAGTCATTCGTACAATATAATATAACTTATAATGACATAATGAGTAAACCAAACGGCTCCCGGTGCGTTAACTACTGTACTTAAATTCAGATTAAATTTATTAACGTTACAGATTATTGTAATTATGAAGTCGTAAAAATACTAATATATAATTACAATGTATGCATTGTGTAAAAATATCCGTTTGTATGCAACTAAACTATAAAAAATAATGAAAATGATTGTGTATAGAACAAGGTCTATATTATACTCTTGGTTTCCTGTGTGTCTTTCTTTCAGGAGGTTGTGCCAGTAGCTCGATTTCGAAATTCTTATTTTAGTCTGGGGGAAAACAACCTTTATAGCCCGTTTCTATAGCAATTTTGAGCTTTACCTTGCCTATATTATAGGCAAGGTAATAGCAGTGATGTTATAAACACTTGATGCAAAATTTATCTGTACGTATTTATGCTAACAGCCTGAGATACGAGTGACCAAATTTTTACGCATGTTCTTCGGATCGAGCAAAACCGTAGGCCGTACATAATACGCATTCATTTGTATTCATTTGGGTCCCATGTAGAACCACGGTCAAAATTTTTCAAATAGCCATTTCCGATGTCGATGGTGTAGCAAAAAAATTTAATTATTGCCTATATTAGGTAACGTTTTTTTAATTGGGAAAATTTTGAAAAGATAAAAATATGTATCCAGCAAACCACGAACGCACAGGCATTAAAGACAAAGTCTCACTGCTGTCGTCTAATGTTCGTAGGATTCAGGACAAAGTGAATCGAATACGTTATGAACGCATTTTAATTTAAGGGTTCTACAACATTTTACTAACTGATGAAAGTGATGACTGGAAGGTTTTAAATTTTAATACCGATTTTTATAAGTTTTATTTCAGTGGGGAATATATATATGAATAAACACAAGAACCGGTTTCGAATACGTCATTTCCTATCCAAATCGCATTTGATCTACAATCCAGTGATCTAGTTTCTGTTCACATACATATTATAGCATTATGTCATAGGCTGAAAATGAAATGGGGAAAATTATTTACAATATATCTTGTTGGACGACAATCTGTATGGATTAAAAAACATAATTACTTACATAAACTACAAAAAAAATGCCGGTTTCTTGGAAATTGAAACACAAACAAATTTTGAATTATATATTTTCTAGACCCATGGGAAAGATTCACATGCGCTGGTGTATCAAAAAACGACCATAGTTCGTAGTGATCTCCTTTTAATCGAACGAAGTTTAATTATTAGTTCATTTATAATCTAGGGCTTGGAGACGGAATTATTAATCAGTACTTCGGCCAGCGATTTGTGGATCAACTGTTCCCCCCACTACGTCCTAAATAAAAAATATTTTCAGAAAGAAACTTACTTTTTTCCAAACCAGATTCCGTATTCTTAAAACGGAAATGGAGGGACTAGTACCCGTGGTTTACTCAAACAATTCAGATAGGGTAATCGAACCATTTTGGTTCGAACGCCTCGACGTTACATGGGCTCGGGGATGGGTTTACGAACATCAACATATTGGAGTGTGCATTTCAATTGCATATGTACTTCTAATTTTCATTGGCCGACAGTTGATGGCTAATCGGAAACCGTTTGATCTACGAAAACCATTAATTATTTGGAACATCATTCTGGCCATCTTTTCAATTGTTGGATTTATACGAATAGCACCGACCTTCATCGCTAATTTTAACACACCAAATGGGTTATACAGGTCAATTTGTAAAAGGTAAGAACAATGGCTATTAAAAGATATTTTAGTCGACAGGCAGATGCTT